>CAOLHI010003382.1:0-181624 GCA_948474755.1 Ctenosaura bakeri | reverse complement strand
TTAAAATTTTATTTTTGGTTGCAAATGGAGCTACAAGGCCCTGAAGCGTAAGGAGCCTTTTTGCTTTTGCCAGTTTACATGGAGCAAGCAAAAGCAAAAAACATGGAAGAAACCTTCAACATGAGTGAAACAAAGAAAAATTATTTTGTTTCTTCTACTTATCCATAAGTAGACATATGACAGTCATTCCCATAAAAAGTATGGAGGAAATGACATCGGTGGTAGCAAAAATTAGCATGCTTATGTTCAGTAGTTGCTATCTTATGTGTCCCTCCAAGAATTTAGGCATAGCATGTATTCATTTTACTTCCTGTGTTAATCACATTCTCTCTCTTCCTGCATCAGTTAGTCTGAGTTTGTTTGTCCTATCATGTTTGATCTCCTCCAAGTCTGAAGGGTGTATGTTTCCATAGCCTCTGAACATTAGATGTTATAAAATATTTAGTAAGTTGCACGTAGCAAGTATGAAACCTTGTACAAGTAAATTTATTTTAATATGTTTTTTAAAAGAAGCTTAAACTTCTTTATTTCTCTCCTGAACCCTTTTTAATGAGGGATGATTGTGTGGGATTGGTTGATGCTCACCTTCTGTTTGTGAATACTAATAACCCTGCCTGTGAAATCCACAATTATCTCTCACAGGCCATTTCTGTGCTACACTGTTATACTGCTATTATCCTACTTTCAACATCCTATGGAATCCTGGGGTTTCCAGTTTAGGGAGAATCATTTAGAATTCTCATCCAGAGAGCTCTTTGGCCTCAGTAAACTACAAACTCCAGAATTCCACAGGATATTAAAAGTGGAATAATAGCTCTATAATAGTGTAGTGTGGAAATGATCACAGTTAGCAGCAAATGAAACCAAGAATGTGTACTGATAGGACCTGCATAGGGTTACAGAAAATTCTTCTTCTTACATATTTTTTTAAAAAAAATAAAATCTGGAGAGTGAACATATGAATGCTGCATCTTAAACATTTTATTCATCATGCTAGAAGAAAATATTGCATAAGCCATTTTCCATTTTTCCAGTTTGGGAAATAAAAACAAAGGCTTTGGGGGAAATGGATGGTGGCTTTTTTTCTCTTGAATTTTTCTGCCCATCCTTGCCCTTCACTTCTCTAGCTAGGCTCTACTGTTTGCTTGAAGTATCACCACAACTCTGCTCCTCTACACCACCAGCTCCACATTCCAGGTCTTCCAGTAGGTTCCCCTCGGAATGGCTTTTCTCCTTCCCCAGCGATGAGCAATTCTCCTTTGGCACCAGCACTCTTGCAGGAGATCACACCTGCTGTTTCCTCCAGTCTTCTTCACACACAGCTTCAAGTCTGCTTTCCTTAGCAACCAACACCCAAGACAGGCACCATGGTCTTATGCCTAATATAGAATAACAAAACTAGGCTTCTGGCCAATTCAGTTGCATTATAACTTTGCTCAAAGGCCACTTACATTGTATAATCATAACAAAATATAAATAAACAGATACAAATATTGTGTTTCTTCATAGCCTTCATCTAATTTCACATTCTATATATCCTAACAGATATATTAAGATATGTGTTCATATTCTGTATATCCTAATAGATATTTACCCTTGGTGTTAAACTGACAGCCTGAAATATAGCCTGAAAATCTTGATTCTCATAAACATTTGTTTCCTGAAGGATCCCAGAACTGTTTTTAAGACAAAGAGGACAGATTGTTATTAATTTTGCTTATTGCAAGTATCTGTAGCAGGGGATGCTTTTCCCATCCATTACCACTGAAACATCCTCAGATATGAAGACTCTTAGAAACACAATGTGGACTTTGCAAGTTCCCTTCATGTATTCAGTGTAGCTTACTCCCAAGTGAGTGTGCACTGTCTATATTACAGAAAGCTTTTATGAATTCAATGAAAATAAATGTCAATATTTCATAGTGATGGATCATTTAGTATGGTTCTGATTAATAATTCCTGAAGAATTACATAGGAATCTTGGGTGATCCAATTTTGTCAGGTCATTTTAGGGCAGACTAGTCTTAAAGGGGCTCAAGCCCTCTGTCCTTCCCAATCCAGGGTCTACTCTTCCTTATTTCCCCAGAGGTAGTTTCTTTCAACATTAATTTGACATTAGCAGTACATACATATTTCCATGGTAATCAAGTTTAGAGTCAGCAATCAGTTATCTTGAGAAGGATTTATAGCCAACATGCATGAAGCGTGCTTGCAAACCAGGCTAATAGGAACACTCCATGAATTTCATAGGGTTTTTCTTAGGCAAAGAATACTCAAAGGTGGTTTTGCCAGTTCCTTTCTTGGAAATGTAATCTCCAGCACCTGGTATTCATTAGTGACCTGCCATTCAAGTACTAACCAGAGCTGACTCTGCTTAGCTTCCAAGAAGGATCTGGTGCCCTTAGAGTATTTTGTTCCTTTTCCCCACTGCCCGGTATGAATATCACCTTCTTTTCCTTGTTGACTTTAACCATGACTAGAGATAATATTAGTCATGGTTAAAGTTAACAAGGAGGCAAAAAAGAGTGCTATTCATACCAGGCAGTGAAGAAAAGGAACACATTCTATGAATTGCTCTTATTTTCAAACTGCAGTTTGCAACAACCCAGTATTAAATATGTTTTGGCCCCCAGTAACAAAATGATTTCCACAATATGTTACAGCCAACTTCACTGCAACTCTGCTGTAGTAGGGTTCCGTCTGGATCCATTTTCATCCAAGTTCAGTTTTGCTGGCCAAATGATCATTCTGAACAAATGTACAACACACACAAAAAGTTCAAATCAACCAAGCACTCCAAGGCTAAACACAATAAGCTTTTGCAAATGCAAGACAGTCAAGTTATTATTGGCTCTAATTAGCACGACTGCAAACCATATCATTCTTAAAACGTGGCTGACAGGGCTCTGAAAAAGGCATGAAATTATTTCCTGACATTGAAAACATGAAAGAAAGAAAGAAAATCAAAGCAGTAGCTTTCAGTCTGCTCCACACAACTAAATGAAATCCTTGATCAGTGCAAAAGGGCAAAATGCATCAGCCACAACTGAAAAGCAAGCTCTAATTCATGGATCCAAATAGTCATTATACAACTGATGAAAAAAAAAGTGCACTTGAGGAATTCTAAGGCAAAAAGGGAGGTACATCTTTTTTTCTTTTTTTTAGTGCTGTGAATTTATGGACATTTTTCATCATTTGGAAGAATAACAGCTGATGGCTTGATGTCAGTGGGGCAGTGAATGTTCTCCATGTTTTAGTCTGAACTTTAAAGAGTGCTGGTCCCTGCAGTCCTCCAATAGATTTGGTACTTTATATGACTCTTTTAACATTTGGATTGGAAACAACCAGTCCCATTCATCTAAAAACACAAGACACTATAGTGGAAATTGAAGGGAACATCAGAGATTCCCTCTCTTTAGTTATTTAAGGATGGTTTCTATGGGGCCAGAACATGGAGGACAAAGCATGCATACAGCAGGCAGAGGAAACCTCTGGCCCATGGGCCAGATATATACCGCACAAACTCCTCCTGTGTCTTCAAGCTTCTTCTGGAAATAAGATGTTATTTAGTGTTTGAACAACTGCTACATGGAATGGAGTGGTCCTTTGCATCTCTGGTAACTGTTGCACTGCATCTTGCTTCTGAGGAAACATGTAGCTTTGTTTTTTATGCTTGGTGGGAAAATCTCCAGATAGGTAAGAATTATATCTGGCTCCACCCAGCTGGCTTTGCTCCCACCTTTTGCCCTTTGGCTCCATGGACTTTTGGAATGTGGTTTCTGAGATCCTTCCCCAATTGGAAGTGATCCTGCAGCCAAAAATTAAACAAACAAATATTCCTACCTCTGTCGCAGAGTACAAAGTCAAGATTCAGGTAGACATGTACTTTTTAGAATTTCATTTTAATTGCATTTTACTATCTCAAGCTAGTTTTTATATTATTAGCTTTTATTCATTTTTACTAGTAGCCATTCTGAGTCCTTGTTTTGGGAGAAAAGCAAGATATAAATCCAGTAATAGGTATGTATGTAGATGGATAGATAGACAGAGAGAGAGAAAGACAGACAGACAGACAGACAGACAGATACATATACAGAGAAATGTCTATGCGAAATGCAACCCCTGTGCACAAATCTCTGTGGGAGCAGGTCTCACTCTCTCAAATTATGCTTCAGTTTTCACAGCAGACAGGTTGTACAAATGGCACCAGTCCAACTACCCGCACCCTCACAGCCTGCCCCATTGTGTTTATTTGCACGAGAAGTGCCATTATTTGATTTCTGCCTGCCTGCCTCTCTTCTGTTTTGGCTAACTTCATCCCTCTTTTTTAATTGGGAGGAGCTGAGGGGAGACCAAACTGTCCTATTTGCAGCTGGTGTGAGGGGCTTTGGGACCGTGGCATAGCTAGAGCTTTTGCCACCCAGGGGTAGTCCCTGAGTTTGCCGCCTGGGGGGCAGTAACTGAGTTTTCTGCCCAGGGGTGGTCCCTGAGTTTGCCGCCCCTCTCAGGAGATGGAGGACCTATCCAAAATACCAAATAAAAACTGTTCGATTGGCATTGAGTGATTGGTCTCTGGGTGTTCACACTCAGGGGGGCACTCTGCATGTGCTCAGAGACATGCCAGCATTCCTGTGGTGGTGAGTGCTGTGTGTGTCTCTGTCTCTCTCCCCCTCCCTTCCTCCTCGGAGGGTCAGCTGGGCTGGGTTCATCCCCAGTCCTGGAGGTGGGGTGAGGGGGGAAGGCGGGCACTTCTGCTCACCTCCTCAGGGCCCCTTCTCTTATCTCCTCCTTTTCTTTCTCCCTCCTTCTCTGCCCAAGAGGGAGGTCTGCTGGTGTTGGCACTGCTGTTTTGGCTGGAAACAGATCTGACTCCAGATTGGGAGGGAGGGGAGGGGAGGAGGGAGGGAAAGGACAGCCACCTTTGCCAAGGTGGCATACCCCTCCAGCAGACCTCTCTGGGAGGCTCCAGTGCCCATCTAGTCACTGGACATCTGCCAATGCGTGGAGGGTGGCCCAGTCCCGCCAGCCCTCAGTACATCACTGCTTTGGGAGCCATTGAAAAACCACCCTTCAAATTGGCATATTTTTTTTAACAAAAATTGTGTTGGGGGCTTTGGGAGTCGCCAGGAAGCTGAGGCCATAAAATGGAGTTTGGAACCTGCATGCATATCATGGACTTTGAAGACATTCTGTTTCAACAGGTTAGCGCTACAGCTATATCCAGCTTATTTTAAATAATTCTTCTTGAGTGAAAATACAAAATGGAGCCCCAACATATTTATTTCCATCCCAAGACTGTCTATTCCATTTGCCTCTAATACTCTAAAGGTTAAAACTTGCTTTTCCAACAAGCTTTTCATTTGGTATTCCATCTGCTCAGTCGAACTTTGGCTTTCACAGAAAGGCTTGCATTCTTTATTGTCCTTCATTATTGCTGCATTTCTTTCATTCCTTTGCTAATAGAAAATGGTTGTTATAGGCATCTTGGCCACCAGAGTCTACCTCTCTCTATGTCATATGACCAAACCCACCCTTTACTGATCTCACTGGCGCAATACTTTACATATAGTGAAATCTTTTATTCCCTATGATGGATACCTGCACAGATCTCTTGCCTTGCTCAGGCTCCATAGTTAATATATTTTTTCCTTCATATTTGTCAGTGCTTCTCAAACTATCTGATGAAGTAAACCAGGGACTGGTACCATATTTGTGCCCATTGGCTATAATGGTTTCTTTCTTTCATAGAAAACCATTGTGTGGAATGGCAGGTGACACACTGGCACTGATCCACGAACCATTACTTTGAGCAGCACTCCCCTGAGAAATACCTACCGGAGTATCTGAGCTGGGGGACCAGCCATTTTTTCCCTTAGTGTGCCAGGAACTGATGCCATATTCATCCCCGTTGGCCCCAACTGTTACTTTCTTTACTGGAATTTCAATGCAGACTGGCAGCTAATAGCTTGCAGACTGTCACTAGTCCACATACAACCATGTTGAATTACACTGATCTAAGCTACAGTGTCTGTTGCATGTTCCAGTTCACAGTAGTAATCTATGCAACAACTTTTCAAATATTTGAAAGTGATTATCATATCATCTCTAAATTGTCTCATCTAGAGGCTAATCTTACTCAGCAACTTTCTTCCTCTGACTTGGCCTCTTCCAGGTCCTTCAGCATCTTACTGATTTATTTATAAAATCAATTGCCTACTTTTTATGACTATAGTATATGAAAAAATCCTATAGCATGGTGGGTTACAAATGAAACACAGCAGCACAATACATAAGATTAGCCTCTAGATGAGACAATTTAGAGAAAATATGATAATCACTTTCAAATATTTGAAAAGTTGTCCTTAGTAAACAATGAAACAGTAAAAACATAGAAAAGCACATATACAATATGTTATGTACAAAACCAAGTAACACTGATTGAACCAAAAGTCTGAATGAACAATTGGCATATTTACATGACTTGATGCCAACCATTTAAGAAGTGGGGAGAATTCAATATTTGGGATGCCTGGGATAGCATCCTATCTCAGGCTGCTACATAACAAATCCTAGCAAGTAGAGCAGCATCAAAATGGCACCCCCACTAGATATTTATCTCCAATCAGATACATAAGAGAGAAGGAAATGTATTATGTATCTCAATCTCAAGCCATGACAACTTAAGGACTTTGAACTTGACTTGCTAATATACTAGAAATCAGTGCAATTGTATCTACAAGGGAATAATATGTTCCTAGGTGGCTGTCCTCTTTAGCAGGCTAGCTTTGGCACTTCCTGCTATTTGCAGCTTCTGGATCAGTCTCAAACACATCTTGTGGTAACTAGATTGACTTGAAAGGGCTACCATATCACACTGGCAATCTGTGCTCATGCTATAATGTCAATGTTTGCTGGGGCACAAATGGATCCACAACTCTGTGTTTGTTGTTGCCATTTGCCATCAAGTCAGCTTCAACTTATGACAGCCCTATGAATGAAAAAAACCCAAAAGGTCATCAACAGTCCTGCTCAGGTCTTGCAAATTCAGGGCCATGACATCCTTGACTGAACCAGAGGATCATAAGCTCTTACAGTTGGAAAAGATTGTGGGGCTGTCTAGTCTAACCCACTATGCAAGAATACACAGCTAAAGCACTCCTGAAAGATGTTCTTCCAACCTTTGTTTATAGACCTCCAAAGAAGGTTGAATTATCTTTTCTTGTAGTTTAATTTGAATCTATTGGTTTCTGTTCTGGTCTTTGAAATAGCAGAAAACAAGCTTTCTCCTTCTACATGATATCCCTTCAGATATTTAAAGACAGCTATCATGTCACCTCTCATTCTTTTCTTTTCCACACTAAACATACCAAGTTCCCTCAGTCATTCCTTATACAGCTTTTTTCCAGACCTTTGATCATCTTGGTCCTGCTTCTCTGGACACATTCCTGCTTGTTAATATACTTGTTGAACTGTGGTGCCCAGGACATTTCAGGTGAGGGCTGACCAAAGCAGAATAGAGCAACACTAATACTTCCCTCAATTAGGTCATTATGCTCCTGTTGATGCAGCTCAGAATGGCATTGGCTTTTTGGGGTGCTGCATCATATTATTGACTCATGTTTAGCTTGTGGTCTACTAAGACCCCTAGATTCTTTACACATGTTTTGCTCTCAGGCCAGCTGTTACCCATCCTATATTTTTGTATTTCATTTCTCCTTCCTAGATGTAGTATCTTACATTTATCACTGGTGAAAATCATTTCATTAGTTTTGGCCCAGCATTCCAATTTGTCAAGGTCATTTTAAATTATGATCTTGTCCTCTGAGGTATTAGCTACCCCTCCTAATTTAGTGTCATCTGCAAAATTGATAAGCCTGACTTCTCCTGCATCACCGAAGTCATTTATAAAGATGTTAAACAACATTAGGCCCAACACACAGAACCCCAAACCTTGAATTCATTCTGAGTAGCTAGATATTCCTTTACTAACTCTTTGCCTATAATGGGCTGTAGACCTTGTAATATAATACAAGATTTATTCTATTTTCACCATGATTATTCTATTTTCCTTTTGGGAAAGTACTGTGGCAAATAAAGTATTAAATAGTTCAGCCTTCTGCAAATCCCCTATCAGAATTTCTTCATTGTCTCTATGCAGTGTCCCTACCATTTTCTTGTTCTTCCTCTTGCTCCAAACATAGCCACCCCCGCTTTTATTATTTTTAACCTCTTCAGCAAACCAGAGTTCATTCTGTGCTTCAGCTTTTCTGACTTTTCCCTTACATGTACTGGTTATTCATCTGTATTCCTCTATGGTGATGCCCTCCCCCACTCCTTTTTCCATTTCTTATATGTGCCTTTTTAAATTTCAGCTCATCTAAAAGTTCTTGGTACATCCACCCTGGTTTGTATGTACACGTCCCACTTTTCTTCCACACTGAAGTTGTTTGCAACAGTGTCCTCAGTAACTCATCTTTAAGAAACTCCCATGCATCATAGAGTCCCTTCTTTTGGAGCATTTCTGACCAAGGGATCTCACCCATTATTTCCCCTAAGCTTACCAATATCAGCTTTCTTGAAAACCAGTATGCATGTCCAACTATATTTGGCTTCCTTTTTCCTCTGTATAACAATCTCAAGAGGACATGGTCACTACCACCTAAGGATCCCACTATTTCCATTCCATTGACCAGTTCATCTTTGCTGGTTAGAACCAATCCAAAGTAGCTGATCCCCTAGTTTCTTCCTACACCTTCTGGTCAATGAAATTATCTGCAGGGATAATGAGGAATTTCTTGGACCTTACGTTCCTGGCAGAGCTTGACTTCCAACAAATATCAGGGTAGTTGAAGTCTCCCATTACTATATAGTTCTCCTTTTCTTTTTTACTATTTGGGCATTTGTTTCAGAAAGATGTTACCAAAATCTTCAGTCTGGTTAGAGGCCTATAATAGACTCTTGCAATAAGATCCTTGTTGTTTCTCTCTCTCCTTAAGTTTTATACAAATGCTTTCTGCATGTTTCCCATGATGTAAGTCATTGATCTCTTCACAGGTATACACATCCTTGACATATAATGTCACTGCTACTCTTTTCCTGTTTGGTCTATTTCTTTGGAATAGGTTATACCTTGCCCTTACTACATTCCCGTCACAAGACTCCTCCCACCAAGTTTCAATGACAGCTATTAAATCATATTTACATTTCTGTGTTAAGAGTTTAAGTTTATTTTGTTTATTTCCCATGCATTGTACATTAGTGCAGAGACATCTAAGATAATGGGTCATTCTCTCCAGCTGATTCCTTGGTGGTTTTTCCTGCTCACTGTTTGGCTCTTCTACTGTTAGTCTAATTCCACTGTATTATTGAGGTTGTTGGCACAGTTCCCCCGTATCATTGACACTGTGGCTGTTTTCCTGCTCTCTAAAATGCTGTCTCCCTCCTCCATATAAACCAGCTCTTGATTAGTTTGTGAGACTCCTAAAAAAATACACTCCTTCCACCTGCTGTGGGATGCATCATCAATGTAGCTTAATGTTTCTTCCTCTTTTCATGCTGTTTTCCACTTTACCAGAGGTCAGACTTGATTTGCTCTACAACCCATTTATATGACTTTTTCAAAGTCCATGGTGTCCACAATGTTCTCCTCTAGCACCACATTTCAGATGAGTTGATTCTCTTTCTGTCAGCCAGCTTTCACAACCATATATAGAAAACAGAAATGCTATGGCATGAATGAAAACAAAACGACTGAAGAGTCCAGATGAGATTATTGCCCCACACTGCACAGTAGACCTGTCAATGAACAAAACCTAGGTCCTCTTTGCAACATGTCACCAGAACACTGTCCTTATATGCTCATGTTAGAGATAAAGTCTGGCTTTTTCTCACTAATTTTCAATGGTCAGATCTCTGGATTGGCTCAAAGCACTTAAAAGTGTTATTCTGCTCCACAGCCAAACAGGGCCGATGTTGTCTAACCAGAGGCTCATACAAACTGATTTGAATCATTCCAATTCACATTGTTATTTGGGATGTGGCCAAATCACTTCTACATCCCTACCGTGTGTCTGCTTCAGATAAATCATAGTATGTCAAACACATGGTTAAGATGTATAACGCTCTGTGTATTTCAGTTCCTTTGTATCTGAACTGCAATATAAAGCCAGATTATCAGTGTGAGAAAAGATGAGAATTTCCAACAGATATCCTTAGAGAAACTATATTGCATTTAAATACATCATTTTGAAAGGGCAATCTGAAATAAAATGGCATATTAAGATCTAGAACTAAGGTGATAATATTTACAGAAAGATTTTCCTAGAGCTTCAAAGAGACTTAAAACCAATATCAAGGGGTGGGGTGGGGATACTGTGTGCTGAAAATATCTTCAGTCACAAATTTTGCTTCTCCTAGTCCTAGTCAAATCTATTTTTAAAGTGTTCATTATTCAAGGTTATGTTAACATATTTTCACCTGAGAAATCTAACACATGTTAATGGCATTATTTAGAAAGGTGATTGAATCCTCCTGCTGCCTACTGGTGCATTCCAGCTTTTCCAGTATTTTGTGTGCTGACTTTTGTGTGACTCAGCAGGCATGGATGGCAAAAGACTTTTGTGCCAAGCATAGGGCTAGTTCAAGATAATTTACTGCCTGAGGTAAAGAACAAGATATCCCCCACCCACACTGAATCTGTCTTGACCACTGGTAGAAACAGGACACTAGTTCAGGGACTAGAGACAAGGCTGCTTAGCACACAGTCTTTGGCTGCAATAACCTTCTGGTCCCTCTCAGCTTCTTCTCTCTGAGGAAAATGCCATATTCAACTAGCCCTACCAAAGCACTGGGCTATTTGCTATTGCTATTGCCATTGCCATTGCCATAACCTAACCTCCCAAGTTTCTCAAGACAGATTTTTTTCATAATGGACTTAAAGCCTGTAATAGCAATCTACCAGATTTTGAGTCTAAGGGAAAGCTCTTCAAAGCCTCCTCAGGACAACAGGTGGTACATAATTGAGAGGCTGTTCAGTGGCATGTGCTGGCTTGACTCTAAATCCACGAGTTAACCTTTAAATTCCCTGAAACTTAGTTTAGCGGGGTAAGGTTCTGGCAATCATCAGGTCCTATAAGATGAACTCTACCACTCGGTAGAGAAAGCAGATCAGATGTTGTGGGTAACTATTTGCTTCAGCTGGGCTTTCTGTGCCCCCTGCCACTAGCAATTTGACTCTTCAGCAGAATCTGGACTTGTTCACATATTTTTTTTTTTATCAAAAATAACATTTTCTTGTGGAGAACACAGTGTAGAGAAAACACTGAAATATTTCTGCACAAGAAGATTGTTTCTGTTACTAGCACTTTTAACAGTCACATGGGCTGAAATAGGCACCAGTATTTAGCAAAACTGTGGATAACTAAGGCTGAGAATTGCAAATGCAAAAGAAGAAGGAAACACAAGGTCTGGGGGGGGTCAAAATAGCAGTGTAGTTGTGATGAATGCTGGGAAATCATCTGACACTGCATGTTCTTTTTCAGAAGTCACAAAAAAAAATGAAATGCTAGTGTTATCACGGTTATGATGTCTGGTGAGAGCATCAGATACCCTTTGATATCAAATAATTTGGCCTTTGCTTGACCTTTCTCTGCCACCCTACTCCACGTGTTTGCAGAGGTCCCCTGGACAAGCATGTACGGGCGCGGCTGTTAATAGGTAAACATTCCAAACCTCTTTCAGGCAGGCAACTTAAGCCTCTCCGTTGCTTTAGGGAAAAACCTCCCTGCAAACTGGCTTTGCTCGGCGCATATCCACACAAAGCTGCACGGCCGAGAGCCGAACCATTCCTTTGTATCAGGCTATTAACGAACTAGCCACACTATTGTCTTAAGAGCTAAACCCATCATGCAAAACCTGACCTTTTCCAACTCCTTTGTCCAACTCCAAATTTCCTTTGTTCTCACCAAACTTAACATAGCCTGTAGGTAAAATCCACCCTATAAAAGGTCCCCACTTTTGGGACGTTTTCGGACTACTTTGGACTTCCATCCCGCCTTGCTGCTGGTCGTCTAAGGAAACTCCCCTCAGCAAGCTCCGCTGAGCTTTCTTCCCCGGAACCCCACTTCTCTCCAGGACTACGAGACCAGGTGTCGAATTGCCCTTCCCAAAGAGCTCTCCGTTTCTATTTCTCAGTTAGTTAGTTTATGTCTTGTCTTGCGTGTTTCTTGTCTTTAATAAAATATTGTTTGCTACTTTGAAAATCTTGTCTAGCCGCTCTCTGACCTGACACTGTATACATTGGGTTAAAGATCCTTGCTTAAGTTACCCTGCCTCTCATTTAGCTGAGAGAGTGCTCGAGTTAAATTCCCCCAACTTGTGTTTTTATTTGGCTATTTGGACGCCCCTCCCAGGACCCCCAACATAAAGGGTAACACTAGTTCTAAAATCATTCCATGGACAAATAAGGCTGAGGATAAAGAAAAAGAAAGAAAATGGTGAAAAGTCACAACCACAAAAAGCTATAGGACAGCAACCAAGATCTACAAATTTTTAACAGGCTGATTGCTCCCACTCCCCACTTATCCATTCAGCTTTGTCAATTGTTCAACGTTCAAGGTAAATTTCAAAATTGGAGACTATTTTGTACAGCCTTAAGTAGCACAGGGCATGCAGCTTTAAAGTGGACACTATTTCAGAGGTTACTTTCATGAAGTAAGGTCATTCTTTTATCCCACTTTGTATGAGTAACTATGTGTTAAGAAACCATGAAGAAAAAAAAGGATGGGTTATTCCAGCACAAAAGATTAAATGATTTTATAGAAACACAGAGCAAATACAAAGCCTTATTATGTGAAGATTAAAGAACGAGAGAACTGAAAGGACCTAGCTCATTCCTTTCAATTAAAGTTAGAAAGATTTCTTCATTTTCCCCATATTTTATCTTATGACTATCTCTATTGTCACAAATAAATGAGTCTGAATCTCCGGACAAGTCACATCTGTAACAAAGGTAATTAAACAAGTTTGGGAACAAAAATCCTGTCTACTTTCTATTTCATTTGTAACCTCCATCAGCAACATTGTCCTCAGATAAAACAAAGAGATACGGCGTGTGGATTTTCTTTCTGACACTTTGCACCTGACTCTATTAACAGATAAACATGCCTTCAGGGTAGCTACTGAACCTCTGGTCAGAATCCTTACTTCTGCAGATCAGAATCTATTGCTTCTTTTGAAAACAGCTCATTAGCCATAAACTTGTTAAGAGATTAAAAAAAAACAAACACCTCCCTCTTTTTTCTTAATGCAGGAATGGGAGGTTTATCACTGTTATACAACTCAGTTACTGCAACCAATAAATTAGGGAGGAAAATGGATTAGAAAGTGCTGGAGGAAGAGAAAGAAAGAAGGCTGGAAGAACATCTCCTCCCTAAGAAATACTCCCTAAAATCAATTGCTAGTGTGGTGGTGGTGCGTGGATGATGTGGATCTAAATCAGCAATGGGAATTGTGCAGTTCCACACAGATTGTGGCCTGCTGCTCCCAGCTGCCCAAGCCAGCAAAGTCGATGGTGAGGAACTGCTGATAGCTGTGGTTCACCAGCACTTGGATGGTCACATCATTTCCACCCATGATCTGGATCGTCCAGGTTCCCCTGTCACATATTAACATGAACAACAGAAGCTACAGTAGGGCCACACAGGTAAGGGGATAGGCAACTATGGAATTGCTCACAATAGATTTTGGGCACTGGCAGCCATGTTTCAAGCATGGAGAATGCCTCATTCTGCTTCATTCTTCTACTGTATTCCTTGGACTGCTGGTGCTCTAGGGGCATTCAGTTGAAGACAAGCTAACTTTCCCCCAGACACTGGAACAGGTCACTTGATGGTTCCCACATGTGCACCTTGTTACCTTCTCATCAATAAGGAATGGACAATTAACCATTTGCATAGGGGAGAAAGCAAATTGCTGCACATGGAGACATTTTTGCTGTAAGGATTAAAATCTACCCTTCATCCCAGAACCCACTGGTGAGGGTCTTACAAATTGCTGTTATAATCAGTCATAATCCATCCATCCAACGAGGCAAATGGAAATGCAAAATTTAACCTGACCTGTATTTTAAAGAAGGAATTGGGTGTGGATCTCCAGGTCACAGCTGACAGAAGCTATGAGGAATCAAAGCAGTAGCCCAGCACACCTGATCTCTAGCATATTCAGTAGAGAGCTGAAGCATTTTATATAACTTGTGTATTTTGGGAATAATTAGAGTCCTATTTAAAAAAGGTCCATTCTGAAAATAAAAGAGCATACTTTATTTCAAGTGGAACAAACACATAGTTTGGCAACAGGAGCAGAAGGATCCTATTTCCTGGGTCTATGACATAACAGCTGATGGTTCTCAATACAAGCACAGTGGGAGAATTGCTAAATTGTAACAGGCTTGCATGGAAAAAGGGGGAAGGGCTTGACACTACCCTCTAGGAAGGGGAGGAAATGTCATATGCTTCAGCAGCATTTGTATATATCATCAGATGTAGGCATGAAAGATCTCTCCAAATCATTAGAAACACACTGAAAACACATTCTGAACCTACATAAAGTGCTATCTCTGAATGCCTGTCTAGGAAGTGTGAGCAAGAACTTCCTAAGTACAGAGAAGTATGTTGGTTTAGCGAACAACTGGTACATATGGCATTTTGAAAGAACTGATCAGAGACGTGCATTACAAATAATTCATTCCAGATCAGGACCTCCCAGAAATGTTGCATTAAATGCTACATGGAAGCATAGACAGAAAGAAAACTCTTGAATGTATTCTAATAAAAATAGAACTGATCTTCCTGTCAGAATTAGAGAATTTATATTATATGAACAAAAATCATTTTACTATCTTGAAAAAGGCCATATAAAAAGGAAAAATGGCAAGATTAGGAGATCTTCAATGGAAGCTTGTAACCCTAAGAGATGGGGACATTGATGTCCACTCACAATGCCAGTGTCTGCTTAGAATTTGGGGAAATGATCGCTCAAAAGAGGCCTGCAAGAGGAAGGTAAAAGCAAGGTCTTTTCACCTACATATACCAGTACTAACCGCAGAGAGGACTCCAGTTAAAGTTAATAAAATATTTCATTTGAATTGACAAACACCACAAGAAATCAAATACTGTCAAGAACCATATAAGGCTATTGGAAAGTGAGGCATGAAATATTGGATAGAGAGCAATTGGGTAGAAAGGATGATAGTTACCATGCTGAAAAAAAGGTCACATCAGAATGGCTCAGGCATCTGAGGGTAGCACAGAGGAATGGCAGTCTAGAGCACCATATGTAACATAATACATCCAACGTACTACAAGTGGCTTGGGTTGAAACAAGTGTTTATATACCCTATTTCATGCTCTGAAGCAGATACGTAGACAAAGCTGTAATTATTTTCCCATAGAACTGACAAAGGAATCTGGAATGGGCTGATTGCTTTACTCTGAAGTAGCAAAATATTGATTGGAGTCATAACAATCTCTTAATGTTTGGGCTGGTAGGGAGTATAGAGAAGATCTCCATAGGGCAAGATCAAGGAATGGTCCCTGATTGCTTCATCTGAGCAGTTCACTCTCCATTGTATTCAGGAGTGCACAGAGCCTGAGGTGTTGAAAGGATTAGCATGAACCCATTAGCACGGAGGTTTCCCGCCAAATACTCTCTGAATGTATTACCTTACCATGTCTTAGGTCAGTTTGACCTGGCAAGATGCTTTCTGGCTAGTGTGCCCTCAATCATAATTTTCAGCCATAAATACGTCCCATTGTGAAAACAGCACATCCCACATGGGAGGTGTAGTAACAACCTGTAGTTTAAGGATGACAATTGTACAACTTTCGCGTTGTTGTTAGGCAACAATGGCCATCATCTCTTACTACTGGCTGTGCTTATAAAGATCATGGAAATTGTGGCCTTACCTCTGGAGTACAACAAGTTCCCCATCCTTGCTGTAACTGAGAGTAAAGACTTCACTCTTCCAATGTTAAGGCTTAGGAAGCAGGTGTATATATTGTAGAGTTCAAAAATGCTAGAAGCTAGCCTTTCTGAACATAATGACCTCCAGATATTTTGAAGTACAACTCCTAGCCATTGCGATATTGGTTAGAGATAGATAGAAGCTGCCATCCAAAGCATATGGAATAAGGATGAGAGTCTCATTGAAATCCCAATTCAGGACTAACATAGGTGAATGCACAGCGATTCCGTTTCAGAGTAAAGCCTTAAAGACCTGAACAAATGTACAAATTCCACATTAAGTATTTTTAAAACAAAAATATCAAAAGTCTCTGAGAGGTGTAATAAAACCAATGCAAGGTATACTCTCTCTACTTCTCAATGTAGATCCTTCTCTAAGACCAAAGCCATTTGCATCCCCAAACTGAGTCTAAACCCAGATTATATTATATTCAAAGAAACAAAATTATTCCCCCAAAATCTAGGATAGAGTCATCATTGCTCACTGATGTTTCATGTGTAAGAATAGCAAATTAGACAGAATATTTTCCATGAAGCTGGAAACGTGCCTTTTTTCTTGTGGCAGAGGACCAATGATTGTTTTGTTTTCAATTTTTTTAAAAGGCAATGGTATAATTAAGGGTGAATCTGTGTTGAGCCATGTGAGTTTTGCATGTATTCATTTATAAGACTTTTCTGCTCAATTTTCCATCAGCCAGAATTTTTTAAGTAGAAAAATGTGCATCTATTTTCACTGCCATTTCCCCAGACATATGGCTTTTATACACATTCTCCATATACACATTTTTGTATCCAGTGTCCCCTAACCTACACATTTGGTACATTGTTTTCAAACTAAAAACACATGGTAAAATTCAGAGAAGCAAACAATCTGAAGGATAACTGTTTTCCAAACAACATCCAAGTCTGAAGTAGATAAATTAGATCAGTTGGCTTTAAAAGAGGAACTAAACAAAATGCTCCCTAATCTTTAGATACTGCTCCTGGATTTTTGTGGGAAACAGACAGAAAGAATGATTTAAAATGGTCAAAAATGGTCAAAAACATGTTTTTCAAACATTGAGGAATGCTGATGAGAAGAATCTTGGACAGACAAGAAACTTTGCAGTTCAGGACATAGTCTGCACAAATATACACATTTGCACAGAAAACAGCCTTTTCTACACAGGAACAGCATAATGTTCATACAGTAGCAATGTTGTTTTCTGTGCAGAGAATACTATTTCCTATACAGAACATATCACTTTCTGTGAAAAAAAAGTGCAAATTTTGTGCAAAATAAGTCCTGTATTGCAGTTTCTAAAAACAGTCTTTTTGAAGACTTTTTTTTAGCAGAAAGAAAATTGCTAAAATTACTTATTGCTTCCTTCAAGAAGAAAATTAGTATAGAATTACATCCCTAGATATAAGTAAAAATGAATAACACCATTAAGAGAAACATTCCCAGTCAACCCTAGCCACACTTCTTCTGGGCCCCATCACAAACCAGGATGGGCAAAAGTCAAACAAGCACATGGACAACTTCAAACCTCCGAGCTACTTATCCACATTCTCAAACAGAATAAGCTGAAAACTGTTGCTCAAGCTAAAACAAAGAGATGCCATGGCAATGTTTCTACACCTGGATCTAAATATGGAACCCAAGTCAGAGCAGAGGCAAATGATTGTATTGACAAAAGTCTTAACACAATGATCACAATGGGCTGCCAGGAGTTCCTCCTCTCTACCCTTGTGCTTCGGACAATTCCTTCACCATTTAAGCCAACTCCACCAGTCAAGATGGATGAAGTGACTGCAATGAAATAAGATTTCTTTGCCACTGTGTCTAAAGTAAAATCACCTCAAATATTAGCTCCAGTTCACATTCAGTTGAACTCATCCAAAGTCTTCATCCACTGTCACTTTGTCTCCATCAGCACTGCATTGCCTTCAGCGCTTTGGAAAATTAGGGCTCTGGCCAATGGGAGAGGGCACTTAGAAGTGATTGTACTGACTGCCTGGAGCCATTTCACTATTTCAGAGTTCAATCAGTGCCTTGCTAAAAACCTACCAAAGCTGTACAGTGGAGAAGGTATACACGTGCAATGTCCTTGGATAAAAGAAGCTTACAAATGACAGGTAATCACCACTGATGTTAATGGGCATACATATAAATGGTAATTCATTCATTCAGAGATGCTTCAGGCAATCTCATGTACCATGGCTGGAGCTAAAGGTGATATACAGGATCCTTGTACTGCTAACAGCTCAGAGAGAATTCACAACCTAGCTCACATACCGAACAAGACTCAGCAGCATCACTACTGTTATCAATCCTTTTTTTATATACTCTAAAAAACAATGATTTTTTTAAGTACAGAGAATCTTTCTAGTCTAGAGGGACTCACGGCTGGGAATCTATGAAACAGCAAACAGCTTCTACCATTTTCTTACACAATGAAGTATCTTATTGAATCACATACATTGCTTCCAATTTAAACACCACCATACAGTATTTAGTAAGTCTTAATAAGTCCGAAGGAGACCAAGGCCAAATTTTAAATAGTGCTCACTTAAGCCATTTTTCCTTTGCTGTTCTCTTTCTCTTGCTACTTTCCCTGCTGCTTTTTAAAGACAAATTCGATCTTAGCTTCACTCACCACCTCTCCAGAACAATCCTCTTAAGAAATTGGCTGCCATTCGTTTTCACACAGAAAGGAACATTTCACACCCTTTGCAACACAAAGAGAACATGGCCAGAATAATCTCTAATAATATTTTGTATCTTCAATTCATACACTTTTAAAGTTGAAAAGAAACTAATTACTGACTTGCTCCTAGAGTTCAAGACCTGAAGGAAAGGATTTGGCCAGGTACACTACTGGTTTAACTATCAAATCCAGACAGCACTGCAGATGGAGTTTACTTAGCTTTCCACTCCATTATGGTTCATGGCTCACACTTCACTTCCCTACTGAGCATGTGCAAAAGTGTTCTCTAGGACAGTGATACTCAAACTGTGAGCCTATGGAGTGGTGCCATCAGCTCACAGACCACGATGACTTTCCAAGAAACTATACTAATATGATAACAATATTGCAAAATTTGACATCAATGCCTTGTGCATTGCAGTGGCAGGAGCCGGGGGAGGACCTAATCCACTATACCAGATGGCTTGAGATGCACTGCTCTGTTCCTAAGTTAGTACTGGAATACGTACCTACTGGCAACTTATATAGAACCCTGCAGCCAGGAAGTAATGATAAAATACAAAAAAAGGAAATACATCAGCAACTAGTGACCATACTGAGACAACTCATGCCCTCAGCCATATCAAATGCCCCACACAGTGATATTAATGTTTGCTGTACAATAAGGATCAGACAGATAAATTCATCATTGCACCATCATGATTACCTTATTACTACTAAGCTATTGAAAAAAATATATCTTTAAAAAGTCACACTATAGTTCTTTGCTCAATTCAATCACTAGGTTAGTTACAATAGTCTAGCCCAGGGTTTTTCAACCAGGGTTTCCTACAGCCCCAGGATTCCATAAGAGGTCTCTAGAAATTCCATGTGAGATCATGATTTTTTAAAATTTTTATTATTAATATTATTATTTTAGCTGTAGATGAAATCATGGAGTGGTTCCCTGAAACCTGAAAATTATTTCAAGAGCTTCTCCAGGGTAAAAAAGATGTTGAAAAGGGCTGGTCTCGCCTTTCCATCCAACAGAAAAAAATTGCAAAACACAGTAGTTAACATTTGTAAGACAAAGTTGGATATATAGCTCCAAGTCACATGTCAGGGTTATTGCAATTTATTAAGCCAAAAATAAGTTTTGGACTCATAGCTCCTCTCTTCCCTGGCTTCCTTTCCCTCATGCACCCAATTTGATCCTAGTTTCTTTAAACTAAAGTTTCCAACTGTGTCTGAAACATGTTAAGTATAGTTTAATATCAGTTTACTAACCAGTATAAGACTTTAAAATAGTTTCAGGCATAATCAGAAATAGTGATTTAACAAAACCAGGAATGAAGTACTAAAGCCAATGTGGAGGCAGGGTGAAAAATGGAGTACATGGGCCTGACTGTCTATTTTAACAAAATATGCATCCTTGTATAAATGTTACACTATGAAGGACAGACTCCACACACACACACACAGAGAGAGAGAGAGAGAGTCTTGTTTATATCATTCTTACACAGATACACTAGCCTGTCAGGACTGCATTTTTGTGGGTGTGTGGGTAAGTATAGAATAGATAAAGATTCTTGTGTAAAATGTAATAGCATATCAGAAACAATGGAACATACAATCACCAGCTTTCCTGTTCTGCCCAAATCAAGAATCTGTTGCCAAATGCAATCAAGCTGCAAAAAAATTGTTCACTAAGAGCTGAATCTGCTGTGCCAATTAATTATTTCATAACCACTAGCTTTCTACAAATCTAGTCCCTACCCAGTTCTTAATAATGGTGATTACACCTTAAGTCTGAGATATTCCTATTATAAACAGATTAAAAACAGTTTACTAGACTAGATGAGATATTCTGCAAGAAAAAAAGACAGTTGCCATAAAAGAGACTGAAATCTCTTATTTAACACATTGCACTGAAACAACTATGATTATTTAAAAAAAAAATCTAAAAGCCTAGTCATGGAAATAAACCATGTAAGAATAACCAAGGCAACTGACATATCCTCTCTTTCAACACCAGCAACAGGAGTCACCCCGAAGCAAAATTTGGCAGCTCAGGGAGCAACCATGAAGAAAACACATACAGGTTTTTTTCCCTGTTAGGTACAATCTCAAAAGCTGCCATTCTTCCATCTTCTTGTCATCTCAGGGTATTTCTACACTACTGAAAGTCCAGATTAAAAAAAACTGATTCCAACCTTAATGAGCACCAGAATAACTAAGATTACATCAAACCAGGCCAAGATGTTTTGCTTCTTGAGGCAAAGGGCAAGATTCCACCTCTCACATGCAGGAGCTTACTGGACTGGACCAAGTTTGGAGTCAAGATAGCTCCAGGGTTCTGGAATGCTGCTGTCCCTACTCCTAGTAGCGTTGCCATCAACAGACTTCAGGGTGTCAAGGTAACAGAACGTCATACAGAGTCTGTTGGGAAGGAGTGGAACAAAAGAGCAGCCAAGAAAGATAATGAGGCTTAGTACAGAAAGGTAAGAATGACCACTATAGGCATCTGGGCAGTTTAAGGGGAAAAGGTAGCCATTGACCTAGTAGGAGGCTGGTCTAGCCCAGACACAAGAACCTGGTCTTTTCCAAGTCCTTCATTTTTTTTTTAATATTTTTTTTATTTATATAACTGAATCACAAATACAAAACAAGAAAAAAAAATTAAACACCTTGTGATATACATAATAGTGAATTAAAAAAAATTTTTTTTCTTTTTCTTTTTTTCTCTTCTCTTAAGCAATACTAACTTTCATTGTTATTTTGCACCTTTACCCTTAAATTTATAAATCTGTTCAACTGTTATAATTTCACATTTAATTCAATATTTTTCACATCCCCTTTAATCTATTTCTATTGTTAATTCTTTTAATTTTTTTTTTTTAAAAAAACATTAACATCACTTATCCATTTAAATCTATAAATCACAAGTTTGACACACACATCTACTAAGAATTAGAAAATATACAACATAAAAGAAAAACAAAACTAAAACTAAAAAATACCCACCCCCCAGAGCCAACTTTTTATTTAATCCACTTTCCAAAATTGCCATTCTTCTTTTGACAGGGTAGTATTACTATCTCTTTTCAGAACTTTATCCAAAAATATTTTCCAAATTTCTTCAAAATCATTCCCTTTAACCAAACCTTTCATAAACCTAATTCTACATGTTAGTTTATCATTAATTGCAATTTTCCACACTTCGTTATACCATTCCTCTATTTGAAATTTTTCATTTGCTTTCCATTTTTTTGCTATTATTAATCTCGCTGCAGTTAACAAATTTGTTATTAATTCTTTCTTTACTTGAGTACACTCAACCTTATCATATATAGACAACAATGCAATATTTGGACATACTGGTATATCTGCTCCTATAATCTCTTTTATCTCTTTAAAAACCTTTTGCCAAAACTCCATTATCTTATTGCAATTCCACCACATATGCATATATGTACCAATTTCTTGACATCCTCTCCAACATAATCTTGAATATTTCTCATCTATTTGATTTAATTTCACTGGAGTCAAGTACCATTTCCACACTAATTTATAATAATTCTCTTTTATTCTTATTGATAATTTTTTTAAATGACGTTGTTTCCAAATTTTTCTCCATTCTTGTATATCTATATCTAAATCACCCTTTCCTGAAACCCCCTCTATGATATATCTCAATTGATTTGCATAATAATACCATTTTAAATTTGGAAGTCCCAGGCCACCTTCTTTTTGACTTTTATACCAATATTTCTTGTTAATCCTCGATTTTTTATTTCCATTACAAAAATTATTTAATATCTTTTGCCACTCCTTTAATTCTTCCTCTGATATTTTTATTGGTAACATTCTAAACAAAAAATTAATTTTAGGTAAAATTTTCATTTTTACCACTGCTATTCTACCAAACCACGATAGCTTTATATTTTTGTAGTCCTCTAATTTCCTTTTTGTTTCTAATCTTACCAAGTCCTTCATTTTATAGCATTACACATCACCCAACTTGCTTGCATAGGGAGAAGAGAAACCAATGGGCTTGCTCTGAAGTGTTGATTGACAAACAAATTTCAGAAAATGTCTCCAAGATTGTACAAGAACAATGAACTGAATTAAAATGAGTGGCATAACCAGTGGAGACTATGGAGTAGTTTAAAAGTAATTGGGTCATTTCTGCAAGAAAGTTTTGCCTTCTTTAGATCCTGTTTGAGGATGGACAAAGGGATGTCTGAATTACAAACCATCCTGGTACTTCAAATTCTACATCAGCTATCCTGATTTTTTTAATGCGTTATTGACAATGTTTTGTTGCACTGCTGAAGGGGAATTATGATAATAGAGTCTATTGGGTAAGCTGCTCAAAATGTTATTGTTACTATGATTTCAGTATTTAGCTTCCGTATTGTTGCATATGTCTTAAAAAAAAATTAGCTAGTGTAATTTTTTACCACTCTCCCAGGAAGGAACAATCAAGTCTTGAATAAAACATACTCGCACAGAGTTACTCTTCAAAATATAAAAGGTTCTTAATCTCTAAGACTACACAAAAAATGAAGTGCATAAAAATTGTATTTCAAAATGCTGAGGCACAGTCACAGTGCATATGTTGCAAAAGAAGCCTCTGCCCTGAACCTTGATTTTGTCAAATGCCCGTTGTGTATTTAGCCATTCTGTCAAAGCTGAGAAATATTTCTGCTGTCTTCATAATTAAGAATGTATTCGATACTGGCTACTTAGACCCTTTCCACAGCTTACCTTTGTCCCAGCAGTGTTTGGTGATGATGAAGGCTTCGGCTCTCTGTACCAGTTGCCTCCAAGAACCAGAAAACTTGATGGCCATGCCTCTTCCTCCTGCAGCACAGCTAAGTACTGTCCCAGGTTGTGCTGGGGCAGAAAGCGCAGCCATTGTGCTTCCAGGGCCTCCACAGACAAGGTAAGTGTGGGCACATGGCAGGAGGACAGCACAATCCCTGGTCATTGATGGGGAAAAGCCATCAATGATATGCAGTGCAATTGCACCATCTGGGGATGAGAGAAGGACAGGACTGGGATGACATCGTGCATAAGTGTCCTCCCAGCCCCAGTGTTGAGCAGAAAGGGCCTTAGTTAAGTAACGAGAACTAATGTGGGATAGTTGTTTTCAAACAGTGGCTGGATGGCCCTCTGTTGGAAGTGTTTTAATCGTGCATTCCTGCATAGCATGTGGTTGAACTGGATGGTACTTGTGGTCTCTTCCAGCTCCATGACTCTATGGTTTGAGCATTGAACTACGACTCTGGAGACCAGGGTTCAGATCCCTGCTCAGCCATGGAAACCCACTGGGTGAACTTAAGCAAGTCATACTCTCTCAGCCTCAGAGAAAAGCAAACGCAAACCCCCTCTGAATAAATCTTGCCAAGCAAGCCCCATAATATGTTTTCATTAAAGTTACCATCATTTGGAAACAACTTGAAGGCACATAACAACTAAGTGATATCTTCTGCCCACCCCTCCCAGCTCACCCTAATAGCCAGTAGCTGGATTGGGCAAAGGAGATCCATTCAGCTGTTGTTTGGAGCACAAAGAGGATGGCATTTCCACCCACTCCTGCCAAAAAGTAAGGCTGTGACAAGGACTTATAATGGAGTCCTGCTTCTGATTGTCAAAGTGTCACTCATTGGTGGGACGGGTGTAAAAATCATTCTCCTTGTGCTTCAATCAGAAGCTGAACAGACGGTTTTTGTCCAATCTGGCTCCAGGCTCTTAAGGTGGGCTGAGGTATCATTTATGCAGTCTTACAGTAAGCCTACACAGTCTTACTGAATACAGAGCAGTAATGGATTCTTAACTCTAGGTTACAAATCCATAACTGCAATACTGAGTCCCAGACATTATTTATAAGAAATAAAATTTATTTATAATAAAGAACATGTTTAGAACTGTCTGCACAGGAACTTTTTGTTGTTCTCCCAAGGCAAAAGACAGATTTCAGTGTTTTAGCCTACCTTTGGACTTTCAGAACTAGAAATCAGCCATTGTTTCCTTGTCCCTGTGTGCATTGCTAGGTGTAATCTGATACTTCTGTTGTTGTTATTCTATGCCTTAAAGTTGACTCCACATTATGGAGACCCTCTCATAGCATTTTCTTGGCAAGATCTATTCAGAGGATTGCCATAGCCTTCTTCTAAATTTAGGAGAGTGTGACTTGCCCAAAGTCACACTGTGAGTTTCCTTAGGTGAGTGAGAATTACAACCATGGTCATCTAGAGTTCCAGTCCAACACTCAAACCACTATACCATGTTGGCTCTTATATCTGTGTGCCTATCAGTGATTCACTGAGTCTCATCTTGAAACTGAAACTGAAACTAGCTGCAAACCTCATGGCCAGAACATCTGACCTAATTCTGAGACTTTTCTGTTTCTTTCTCCATCTTCCTTCTCTTTTTTTGTGCCACTTAGCCTGATGAAGAGTACTGGACAACTCAAAAGCTTACACACCTTTGTGGTGTTTTGATTGATTATGATGTTAGGCAGCTATGGATTTCTTATTTGCTCATAGACAATCAGAGCTGTCTCATTTTTTTTTTTAAGAATTGATACTAAACAGTCTTTACCAACACTTAACTTGACCAGTGTCTGATATCAGTTTATGAAATTAAGGTCAAAGTACCTTCAAAGAAAAGCAAGCCTTTTGCAGTCAAGAAAAATGTTGTATGGAAGTGAGTTGTGCTTTACAGTAGCCCCTTCACATTCACAAGGGTTTGGGGCACAGAACCCTCATGAAAATGGAAAAAATTGTGAATAACTCCCACCCCCACGATTCCCCTCTAGAGGTCCCCCTCCTATTTCTTTGCCTCTGACCCTAGTGTTGGGGGATGGGGAAGGAAAAAAAACACAGTAAAGGGCTTACTGGCACTTTCCCCTCAAAGAGAGAAGAGCACAGTTCTTCCCTTCTAGTTACTTCTGGTGGCCGTCTTGAAAAGGGATGGGTAAGAGCAAAGAGAGCACCTGATTAATCCGCAGCCGTTACACAACAGAAAGTGCAGCCACATGAGAGAGAGGACATACCTCCAGCAGTGGGAAGGTGACTTCGCTCACCCAAAAAGAAAAAAAACCCACAACCGTACATTTTAAATACAAGCCTGGCAAACGTGGGATGAGGAATACAAGGAATGGGAGGCGGTGGCAAGCACATGCCCTATGAATAATTAAATCTGTGAAGATCAACCTGCAAATGTAGAGGAAGGACTGCATATTCATAAATCTTGTCATTGAGCTGAAATTGATAGAATTGAGTTGTGTTTTATATGCTTGTTAGGGGCATTTGTAATCATTACTCCTGGCCCAGCTCACATACTTTGGCCGACTAAATTGGTCCACAATTCTGCCTCTAGCCCCCACTGAAATCTGGAAAGTGTCATTCAAGACCCTTCATATTTCAGAAGTTTTTCCTAGGCCGTAAAACTTCTCCTCATTCTTCCCATTAAGAGACAGGTATACCTCAGTGAACAAAGTAGATGTGTTCCAAGGTTCCCACACAGGAAAAAAACAAGAGCAATTTAACATGTTTCAGCAAATGTTTTATTGAAAACTAATAATATTCACACATGAAATGAAACAACTGGGTCAGGTAAGCCTTGCAGAAGTAACCAAAAAACATTTTTAGAGACCACTTAAAAGTTTCTTCACAAATGCATCCTGGGATGATTTTTTTCTTTCAACAGCTTCAATTTTTCTTATGATTTCCATTTTGGTGACCAAAGTTGTAGGTCTATGTTTTTTCAACATGTCAGGGTAGCCAGAGAGGCAAGCTAGTCTGCTTTCCCCTTTTCTTTTTGTTTTGCTCTTCACACACACCTAGTAAATGATTCTAGAGGCTGCTGTTTACCTTGCCAGTTGTAGGTCAGCACACACAGCTACAGTAGGATCACCTAGAATAGAATTTCATTCTTTCCCAGGTCAAGTTTAATTACATTGTTCTTCTGGCTAGCCAGAGGGAGTGTGGCTGATTTGGGGTGAGCTGGGCTCCCATAAAAAGGCTTTGTAAAAAGAAGCTTCTTTATCAGAGGCCTTGTAAACTGAGACATAGCTGTACAGTGTATAAGGCTAGGCCCTTGGAATGTAAAAACCACATATTTCCCAGCAGAGTGGCAAGGACTATCCATCATCTTTCAGAACTGAGTCCTCAATAAAAGTCAAGTAAGAGAAACTATTGTTAGCAGCAGTTGTTAGCATCAGTTGAAGGCTAGAAAAAGGAAGTGTTAGATCTGACTTACAGGGCTGTCAACCAACAATCCAACAGAGTCCACAAACAAACCAATTAATTAATCAATTAATTAAAAATCCATATAAAAAGTCAATAATCTATACTAAATACAGAATGTATATGGTTTTCTAATAACACTATAAGGCATGGTATTAATGGAAAGATCAGTCTGACATAAATCTTTGCACTAGTAGAAGACTGATGACAATTGGTTTAAACAAGTCAAATCTTGGAGAAAGGCCAGATGCATTTCAACACAAATGTCTTCATCACTGGCCAGAACTGAAGTCTTTTAGTTTACTTCCAAAACGTTTTCAGCAATGTATCTATGAGTGGTATTTTGAGTCATTCTTTCCCCTCATTCCTTCTTTGACAGAAAGAACTGCATTAAAAGTGGAGGACTTTGTGTGTGGATATTCACATTCCACTCTTTTTAAATTTCACTGTTCACCTGCTATATATGCTGAATGTTTACATCTTCTACTAGAACACACAGCTCAGACATCTTTGGAAATTAGGTACAAGCATATTTGCATCTCAAAACAGGTCAAGCTAAATCAATTCTACATAAATTATGTTCGTTAGACACAGAGATGTTAAAGGCCTGAGGGTGCGATCTGTGAAATTAGGCATGCTTCAACACCCTTCTTAAATTGAAAGGTAACAGTGCAGGATTGTGTAGGAAATAAAAGAAAGAGTGCTGATTGGGAAAAGTTTAACAGCACGCTTTTTCCACCCATTGGAATCAGTGCTAACTATATTAATTCTCCAAATTAATATGTAGAACATATTATTTTCAAGTATTAATAATGTAAATAACAGAAAGTATTGTATTTTAGATTGTAAGATCCTTGGTATGGGGACCTTTTTTAATTTTTGATAAAAAGATGTATGCTACTACATACATACAACTACAGTCCTATCAGTTTGACATCCATCCATGTAAGGAAAGGTTCTAGAACAGATAATTAAACATTTTGTCTGTGAGCATTAGAAAAGACTGCTGTAATACCTAAGAGCCAATGTGGGTTTCTCAAAAACAAGATATGCCAAACCAGTCTAATATCTTCTTTTGATAAAGTTCGAAACCTGGTAGATCAGAAGAATCCTGATAAATTATTAATTTCAATGAGATTTTTGGCAAGATTCCCACATAATACTTTTGCAGGCATACTGGTGAACTGTAGGCTACATAGTGCTATTGTTAGGTGGACTGTAATTCATTGACAGACTAAACCCAGAGACTATTCATCAATGGTTGCTCTTCATCCTGAAGAGAAGAGACTAGTGGGATTGACTCAGGGTTCTATCCTGAATCTGGAGTTCTTTGACATCTTTCTGTTTTTTATTAATTTTTATATATCAGACAATCATTAGCATTCAAAGCATTAGCATTCAGTGTTGCCGAAAAAATTCAATAAAATGTAAAATAACTGTTTTGTTCATATTCACATTTCTATATTTTCTACATTTTGTATTCCCTTTCTTCCCCCAATCTACTTGTAACTCTATTAATACTCACTTTTGATTATACTCATAGTTTTCCCCTTCCCCTCCCACTCCTACTCACCCTACTTTCGTTCTTCCCTCCCCACCCACCCTACTATCCTTATTTCGCATTTTACTCAAGTCCAAAACTGATATTGAATTTATTTAAACTAAACTTCCATATTGTGAATTATCTTTTTGTTGTCATATTCTTACACCAATCTTTACTTACCTAATACCCATATGTAAATTTGTCTTAGTATCTTTCTAAATGACTTAGATGATACAATAAAAAGTATGCTTATCAAATTTGCAGATGACATCAAATTAGGAGGGGGAGCTTACCCCAGAGGACAGAATCAGGATTCAAGATCATCTTAACAGATTGTCAAACTAGATAATACTGACAAAATGAATCCCTGGGGATAAATGTAAAGTACCACATATTGGAAATCTAAATACCCTAAAGGCACCAGGTCCTGTCTGATCTTGGAAGCTCAGCAGGGTCAAACCTGGTTAGTACTTGAATGGCAGACCACCAATGAATACCAGGTGCTGTAGATTGCATTTCAGAAGAAGGGACTGGGAAACCCACCTCTGAGTATTTCCCAGTTTCTTCTATTGTATCATCTAGAAAGATGTTAAGACAGATTAATGGGGTCACCATAGCCATTTCCGCATGAGACTGTTATAGCACTATGATTCCACTTTCAACATCCTCTGGAATCCTGGGGTTTGCAGTTTCGAGAGGGGCCAGGCGCCCCTCCGAAAACTGCAAACCCCAGGATTCCAGAAGATGTCGAAAGTGGAATCATAGCGCTATAAGAGTGTAGTGTAGAAATGGCCCATAAGTCAACAGGTGACTTGAAGACACATGCATGCATGCATAGACATGCTACATATGGCAGGAAAAAAATCATATGCAAAAATATAGGATAGGTGACACCTAGCTTGGCAGCATGATATGCAAAAACAGATCTAGAGATTTTAAATAGACTGGAGGTTAGACATAAGTCAGCAGTGAAATGCAATGGCAAAAAATCCAATGTTACTGGCAAGCTGGAATGTGACCAGAGGAAGGTGGCCAAAATGTCTACAAGCCAAGTCTATGGAGAATGGCTGAAGGAGTTTGTTATGTTTAGCCTGGAGAAGAGAAAGTTGAGAGGGGATATAATACCCACATTTAGCTGTCTGAAAGCTGTTTGTTTGTTTGTTTGTTTGTACGTTTGTTTGTGGGGGGAGACAGAGTGAGCTTGTTTTCTGCTGTTCCAGAAGATAGCACCCAAATCAACGGATTCAGACTAGAAGAAAGGATTTTCTGTCTAAACATTGAGAAGAGCTTCCTGATGGTTGAAGGTGTTTGACAGTGAAATAGACTGTCTTGGAAGGCATGTAACTGTACTTCCTTGGACAATTTTAAACAGATGTTGGATGGCTTCCTCTCAGAAATGCTTTAGCTGAGAATTCCTATCCAGCAGTGAGCTGAGGCCTTTCCACACTGCTTTCCATACAGGCTTGTGAATCACAATATATTTGTACAGGCTGTGCAACAGAAACTTGCAGATCTTTAAACAACTGTATGAACCACTCTAGTTCAGTACAGAGTGCAGACAAACTCACATATTCCGATTCCATCGTTGATAAAGACAAACATGTTTGTTTCTTGGCTTTCCAATCAATAACCACTCCACTGTATGTGATAACATAACCAGATGTGCTCTTGCGATCTGATACATCTTCTGCAAAGTCACTATCAGAGTAACACACCAATGTAGGCTGTTCTTTGGGACAAATACACAAACAGTACTCCAAAGAACCTTTCAGGTACCTAAGCACTCTTTTCACACCCTGCCAATGATACTGGGTAGGCTTAGAACACGCTCTGCCCAAGATGTTTACACTTAGAGCAATATCAGGGCGACTGGTACTTGCTAAGTACAGGAGGCTCCCAATGACAGATTGATACAGATGTATGTCAGGAGACATTTCATCACCAATGTTTTTCATAAACCCAGGTACCATAGGCGTTTTTACAGCCTTGCAATCAGACATGTTGCATTTTTCCAACAATTTCACAATCTTTTGTTTCTGACACAGCAGAAAACCATTTTTGACTTGTTGTACTTCAATTCCCAGAAAGTTTTGAACTGGACCCAGATTTTTGACTTGGAACTTTTTTCCCAGTTCATTCTCAAACACTTGTGCTTGAGTTTGTGTAGCAGAAACTAAACACAAATCATCCACATAGGCAAGGAGAATTTCTAAACTTTCCCCTTTCCCTCGGACATATACACAGGGATCAGCAACACTTTGTTTGAAACCACACGCCTGCAGAGCATTGTGTAAACAAACATTCCAACATCTGGCTGATCAACATCAGCTGATCTGGCTGATCTGACATATACACAGGGATCAGCAACACTTTGTTTGAAACCACACGCCTGCAGAGCATTGTGTAAACAAACATTCCAACATCTGGCTGATTGTTTTAGACCATTGAAGAGAGCAACCAAACTGCCTCTCAATCAGGGAACACCAATTCTTGAGGACTTGACACACATCAGATTTTTGCTTCAACACATAGCAGAAAATGTACCTGCTAAAATCATCTACGAAGAGACAGAAATATCTACCCCCTCCGAGTGATTGTTTACTGAGGGGCCCTACAATGTCACAATGAACCAACTGAAATGGAGCAGTTGGCACACGGGAACTAACCCGTGGTGCTGGCAGCTGCTTGGACTTGGTTTGCTTGCAAATTGCACAGTCAAGGAACACACTACAAGACTTCAAAGAACACCCTTTACAGCAACCTGCCAACTTTTTTAACACTGGAAAACTAGCATGTCCCATGCGCCGATGTAAAAGATGAATGCATTCATTGTGTGGTGCAGTATTAGCATACACATTACACACAGTTTGATTTGGCTCAAGGAAGAACAGCCTTTCTTCCCGTGTAGCCACAGCACACACCTCCCCATTTTTGAGCACTTTGCCCTGTTTTCCACAGAACTCAACCTTAAACCCAGATTCTGTCAGTTGCCCCACTGATAACAGGCAGAAATCAAGAGAGGGCACATACAAAACATTTTTCAAACACATATCAAGTGCTGGGACATAGGCAATCCCTTCACCACAAACCTCAGCTTTTGTCCCATCTGCCAAAATTACCTTTGAAACACTGGCAGAAGTTAAGTCACTGAACAAGTCTTTTGAATTGACGAGATGCTGGGAACACCCACTGTCTAGAAGCCAGGCTGGGTCTGGGTCTTCTGCATCTTGGGGACCTTCAGGAACAGCTACAGCAACACGTAGACGTCCCCTGGCACGACCTCTGTTCCCTCTGCCTCTGCTGGCCCTGAAACCTCTACTGGCATTTTGCTCCCCTTGCTTCAGAAGTGGGCAATCACGCCTGAGGTGTGAAGCAGATCCACAGCGAAAACATCTCCGGACAGCATGGGCATGCACCAGCCCCTCCTCACTGCGATCAGCAGCTGAAGATTTTTTCTTACCGGAGCAGGCTTCTGCCGCTGAAGCCTGTGTGGGAGGTGCCGCATTCCTGGCTCGCTTGTCTTCTTCCTCCATCAGCCGGGCAGAAACCATGGAGACAGTCAAATCCCTTTCTGGCACGGACTGGAGTGAAGAAATGACTAGTTCCCAGGAAGCATCAAGGGAATTTAAAATACAGAATACCCTGTCACTCTCAGGCAAAACCTTGCCTCTCTCTCGGAGTGATGAAAACAGCTCTGAAAAAACTGTCAAATGCTCCCTCATCGAGGTGCCTGGGGTCCATTTGGTATTGTAAAGTCTATGAGACAAAGCATACTTTGCTGCTCCAGATTCACTGAGATGTATATCTCGTAGTTTGACCCATCCTTCACGTGGAGTATTAAGGTCCCTGATGTGCGTGAGCTGGTCATCTTCCACAGCCAGGAAGAGCATAGACATGGCTCGTCTAGTTGCAGCCTGAATCTGAGCTGCTGTACCTTGCAATGAAACAGGATCAGTAAACGCTCCCCACAGACCCTCGGCCTGCAGATATTTTTCCATTCTCGCTGACCATGCAAGGTAGTTTGACCCGTTGAGCTTCACAAGGGGCAAACCCCCAGGCACTGGTTGAGCCATGGTAGAACCAGCTAAAAACTTATTCAAAAACACTCCTCAGCAGGCATAACTTAAAGCAGGACTCAGAACAAGGTCGATGGCTCGCAACCATCCTCTGCTACCATGTTGCAAAACAGGAGTCGAGAAACTCCTGTTGATAAAAAATAATAAAAACTCCTGCTTGCTTTAGGCTTCATGCCTGCTCTATGGAGCTAGTAAAACAAAACACTGCTGAAGTCAAACTGGCAAAATTAACTATGTTTATTGGTAAGAGAATTTCAAACTACCTAAGTTACAGAAGAAAAATTCAAACTGCCCAACATCATGGCAGGTTCAGCAACAGAGTGCAAAGAGAAAAGAACAGAGAGACTTGTACACAAGGCATGGGGTTTATATGATATGCAGTAAACATGCTTTCGGCACCTTCACCTCACGACAACAAGCGTGAATAACAAGTTCATAGCCATAACATGTCATGTAGCAAAAACACATATGATGGCGCAGCTGTGTGCCAGTTCCGGACAAGCTGATAACGCTGAGGAAAAGTTTCCCATGGAACTGGCTAGTCATAACAACAAGTTTGTAACAGTTTGCGTTCTCACACACACACACAAGAGCTGTGAGAAATTTGTGGAGCAAGGAGTCCATTATGCATCCACATAATGCAACACTGAAGTACCGTCCAACTTCATAATTCAATTAAAATATTTTCTGTTTGTCTCAAAAAAGTATAAATATTTGTGTTCTGAAGAGAAAATAACAGAAACTACCACAGAAGTATTGAGAAGAGAAAACCTCTAAAATACACTAAATTATAATTTAAGCAGCCTAATCTATTTGACAACTTTGCAGCAGTGCACATAAAAACCACAATTAAAGACTTATAACCAAAATATGTTGAATTCAATACACTGTAGTTTAATGCATCTTAGAGGATCTTTCTGCATGTTCTTGTATTTCCTGAATACCAGCTCTCAATGCCACATGAAATACAACTTCCACCAAAATAATTAGAAACACAATTTCAGAAGCCCTTTCCACTCCATTCTCCCAACCCACCATAGGAACAAGGGAAGAATGGGACTGCAAGGATACTTGTGCATGATGTCTTCATGGTCCTGTCCTTCCCTTATCCCCATGTGGCACAATCACACTGCAAATCATTGACGGGTTTTCCCTGTCAATGACTGCTAATCATACCGCTCCCCTACTGTGTGCCAGCACTTACCTTGTCTGTAGAGGTCCTGGAACTTCAGTGGCTGCACTTCCTGCCCCAGAGCAGCCTGGGACAGTATCTGACTGCAATGCAGCAGGAAGAGGCATGGCCATCATGCTTCCTGGATTGCGCAGGCAGCCAGTGCGGAGGGGAGCGCTCCACCATACTCCCCTCCTGGGACAGCCGCTGCTGCCATCACCAAATGCCATCAAAACAAAGGTAAGCTGTGGAAAGAGCCTGAGTCTACAGCACTTTCCACACCTTACCTTATCCTGTCGCCCTGTAGTTGCAATCCCAGCAGTGTCTCTGCTGGGAAGGGAGCATGACAGGAATTTTCCCCTCTGCACCGGACCAGCACCCTGCAGAAGGGAGAGCAAGGAACATGCTTCTTTCTGCAGCACAGTCAGGCTCTTCCCACACTGTGCTGGGACAGGAAGTGCCTCCATCGGCCTTCTGGGCCTTCCACATGGCACATAAGTGTGGAAGCGCCAGGAGATCAGGCTCATTGACAGAGAACTCCACCAATGGTTTACCCTGCTATCGTACTGGCTGGCGATAGGAGAAGAAGAGGACCATGATGACATCTTACAGAAGCGTCATCACAGTCCTGCTCCTCTCACGTCCCCATGCTGGGACACCATGTCCATGTGGAAAGGGCCTATTTGTTAACTCACCCACCCCCAAAATGTGCTTGTTTGAAGATTTTGGCAACTGTAATTAATAGGATGTTGTGCCAGTGGCAAGGTCAGAATATCAAAGCTGAGGCACTGAGGAAAAGAATAATAATATAGAGAGTTGATCTTACCATAAAGCACTCTAAGGCATCCACCTCAAGCAGCAGATGATGGAAAGCAAGGAGTGGCTGTAAGCTGCTGAGCTTTATGTTCCATGCAGCTTGTCCTACACTGCCTAAATTAGCCTACCAAGCACAGGTATGACAAAGGTTTCTGACCCATCACTAATACCAAAGTAAAATTCAGTTTTATACAGAAAAGGAGCAAAAAGTTTTCAGTCAGTTCTGGGGGTGTAGCTATTGGGGCACAAAATGAGGGCATAGACCCCAATTAAGAATTTTTCAGCTTCAAATGAAATTTTCTATCTGTTCCGAAATCTGTTTCCGAATCCCTAGCATTGCAGAGCATGAGACACTGTCTATTTGCCATGTTCATGTTCCCTTAGTAACTGTGTCTGCCCTTCTTTTTCTGTGCTTAAGCACTGTTCTAAATGCTCAACTGAAGTTTTTTAAGTGACTGTGATGCTAGAAATTTAGAGATTGAAGGAATACGTTTCGAGGCAGAATTTTGTTTGTGGGGAGGAGTGGCCTCACACATATTCCACATGCTTTCCTGGCAGTTCCACTGTTATGACAGTACATTCCACTCAATACTGAAGCCTGCCTTGCGAAACTCTTTCCCTTGAGATTCTGGAAGACACTGGCTTGGTCTTTTCCCTTGTGACCCCTGTGACTTGACCAGTGAAGAAATAACTGAAGGAAACCACACAAATTTAGGAACACCCGATTACATTCTGTGTGGAAAACATTGCAAATACTGGTTTCTAGAGTGATGCAGCAGATATGTGAAACCAATTGTTAAGCATGGAATTGGCAATCTGTGCTTTCAACAGGATTTTTTTTTAAGGGAAGGAAGTATTAAATCTAAGCCAGAAAGTGAGCTGAATTTCCGAAACTGACACAATGTAAGGCAAGGGTGTAGGTATTAAAAGGGCAAAATGAGGGCGTTCCCCTCCAGTAAGAATTCTGCTCCCCCATTGCAATTTGCCATTAGTTCCCAAATTTCTAGCATTTTGGTAACATAAAACTTCAGTTACACACTTTTTTAAAAGGTTGGCATACTGTTAGGTATTCACAATGTCATAATCTTGACTTACAACCTTGTAACTCCTTTGTATTTGCATTTATGATTGTGGTACCATTGTCATGACTGCAAATGTCCTGAAACTCATCTTAGGTACCAGTCAGCCATCTCTAGTGAGGGAGTTCAGTGGTGTTGGCTGGCAGGGCACTGCAGGATGACATGACAAAGCCCCTTCTGTCAGTGAGCAGTGGTTCAAGGACAAGTTAGCACAGATCGCTAAGGGTTCAGTTGCAACTTTTCATTGTATCATCTCTCCCTGGTATGAGGGGGGTGAGACATATCATCTTGCAGCCCCCCATCACCCCAAAACATCCTTGCTCAGAGTGACTGACTGGCTTTTAAGTGGGTTTTAGAGGTTGGATCAAGAAATGTAGCATTGCTACAATATTATATCTACATCTCTGATTCAAAATCTCAGTTATGCTTTAGGTATCCAAAGAAAAGAGGCAGGCAGTTATCAAGAGCATGTGAACACAGCAAATATAAGACATCCGGGTATGAATACTGTTCAGTGTTTCATTCTCTGCAGTTTAAAAATTTGGAGGCTGAACCAAAATTTCATTTGCGGGGCAGAATTTTTATTTAGGGATGGTTTTTTTTATCCCTTCCCTAAACTACACCCCTGAAATTATGATTAAATTAAACCAATTTATCAAGGGTCAAAACACAGCGCAAAGCAGCAAAGCTGTATTTTAAAAAGCAATCTGTTCATATTTTCTCTCACACACAAACACATGAGAAAACAGAAATGTTCAACTATTAAGGCAAGATATTTTGGCTTACATGCATGCACACAGAAAAACAGCTTGATGAAAAACATTTACCATCAAATTGCTTATGGAAAAAAGATCAATAATTGTTGAAAGACTGACAAATGGAGGGGGGATGTCTTCAGAAATGACAAACGTATCTGCAGTACAGATGGGTGGGAGTCTCAAATTTGTTGATAAAAGCTGAAGCATCCTTCAGAAGATGAACAAGAAGTAGGCAAGCTGATAATAAAAGGGTTCCCCCATGCAAGATGCTTAATTAAATCTTTTAATGAAATGAAATGGTTGCTGTCAACTGTGAATTTTACTCCTACAGCTGTGAAAAAACTGTTGGAGCACCTGATGTTTCTATCATCAATGCACCCAAAAATAAAAATAAAAATAAAAAAATGAGTGCCATAGAATTGCCAACTGTAAACAAACACCATTCCTTGCAACTACTGATGGAAAATAATTCCATTGGTGTTGAGATTCTAAATTAAATTATCCATTTTGTACCTGTCAAGATTTAGTCCAGGGCAAAGTGCACCTTGCTTCAGATATTGGCATATTAGGGACACTCAGTGCATTTTAGAGAGATCAAATGCACTCAAAATCACGTGCACATTTAAAAAAAAATGAATGGATTTATACGAATACAGCTGAAAAATATGTACAAGAATGCTTTCATTGTTAGAGAAAATGCTAGAGATGGAAAGAAATTTTGTTGGATTTGATAGTATTGATGAAAGTAGCATTTTTTCCCCCTCCTTCCAATACTTCCTGTGAGAAAAGACATACTTCATCTATAGCATTTATGAGATTAGAAGGCACATACACAGAATAAAGTGTACACAAAACCATGTGTATATGTTGAAATGTGAATGGTTAAAAAACACACAATTGAAAAAATTACAGAAATATACTTTATCTAATGGGGAAAATTTGTTAAACCATGCAAATTCCAGTGCTTAAAGAAAACATGAAGTATCACAACCTAATACAAAACAAGGATGGGAAGAAAAAGCAGATGGTCTTTAGAGAAACTCGATAAAATTGAGGCTGAGAAAGGTTCACATCCCTAGAAATGTATACAAAAATGAGGATATTGGGGAAATGTGGACGAAAAGTGCATATGAATGGCCTTGTGGGCAAACAGAGAATGGAAAGAATCTACAGGAGAGCTTTGGAGAAAGATAAGAGCCAAGATCCTAGATCAACTATTTCATTAAGTATACTTAACTTCACCACACCTGACACTCTCACATCCTGGTTTACTGTACAGCAGCAACTGTAAGCAATAGATGTCTGTTCTTCTGTCAACAGAGGTGCAATATACAGTCAATTTCAACTTATGGCGACCCTAAGATAACCTTATCAGAGGGGTTTTTTGGCAAGATTTATTCTCTGCCTTTGCTTTCCTTTGAGAGAATGTGACTTGTCTGAGATGGGCTTCCATAGCTGAGCAGAGATTCAAACCTTAGTCTTCAGGCACATAGTCCAACACTCAACCCACTATAACAAACTGGCTCTCCAGCAATCTCTGGTGTCACAATCAGAATCAGGGTCCCTCTTGCGATTCCTCCTTGCACCAGAGATTGCTGGCAGGAGGGGGATGGAAATGTCAGGATGCTGTACACTGACTGAAAGGAGAACAGACCTCCATTGTTTGCTGTGGCTGCTGTCCAGTAAAGCAGGATTAGCAGACTTTTATGATCATATCAATAGTGCCACAATCATGAGTATGTGAGGACTGTGAAAATGAATCAGCATCCATACCTGCAATGGTGAATTCCAGGGAACAAAATTGAGACTAGCAGTTTCAATCATCCTAATGGTAGCATATGGAAACAGAGAGTTCCCCTTCTGATGGCTGTTCATTGGAAAACACTGGAGTGAAATGCATAAAATCATAGCCTGATGGTCAGTACTAACCACACCACAAGAATCAAAAATAACCTAGTCCAGCCATTCTCAGTGTAAGGTTGCTGACTCTGGATACACTCCACGGATGCTGTTTCCAAATTAACACATAGGTTCTGATCAGCTTGGGGATGCAAGGGGGGGCATATTTGGGAGTTAGGCAGAGTGGTCTCTGCAGCTGCTGCCCCTGTTCTCCCAAGGGACAGGAAGAGATTGAGGGGGGAATAAGTGTAGTGCAACCCACACACATTTGCTGTCTAAACTCTATAAGTTGTCAGAGATAGCAACCACAATCAGTAATTCTGATGGCTTCTTCTTTGTTTGCTTTATCACACCCATACTCTTCCTGCATCTCTCTAACCTCCTGTGTTTTTCTCTTTCTTCTCTCTCTTGCCTCCAATAGACCATGTATTTGATTGTGCACAGGTTTTAGCAAATAAGCTGCTTTAATATGTTTTTACAACAAAGGCTAAGCTTGTTTATTTTCTCAGTTAGTTCAGAGGCCGAGAGGCAATTGTTGCTCAGCTTCTGTTTTTTCAATCTTATTACTTTGCTACTTCTCACATTTCTCAACACAAGTAAGTTGCAGTGAGGATTTGCAACAGGGAAAAGAAGAAGACAGGCACCACAGAACTGCCACCACTTCTCCTCACATCATGCTGCGGCCCCTATTTCAGCGTTTCCTGAGGTCATTTCCTCCCTTTGGCTCCTTATAGGTCCAGTCCTTATCCTGTAACACCAGGTAAGCTCTTCTGTAATATAGCACCACTAATGTCAAGCCGAAACTCCTCCTCCAAGAGCAATAACAAGCCACTGAAGCTTTCAGAAATCCTGTAGAGTCTCATCAGCCAGTTCTGTTTAAATACTTCTTTCCTGATACTGCCAGACCGTTGAAAACCATTTGACAATTCTCTAGCGAGCCACAAGAAACAAGATGCTTTGAACAAAAGCCATGGTTGTTTTCTTCCCATGGTGCTTTTGAAAGCTCATCTTTGACAGATTTTGCTCCTGAAGGATGAACGTTATAATGGAAGTTACACAAAAAGAATGTAATAACAAAGGGGACAATGGGTACTAGAGGGAAGCACGTTAGATAAATCTAAAACAAACATACATACATCTGCACACACACACACACACACATATATATAACCAGAACCTTCCAGATTTTTTCAAAAGATGAACTAGGTTCAATGCACATGGGATGGACTCTTAATTTGGTTGGTTTCCAGGGAGGAAAATTAGTTTACATATACACATACTGAGACAATAATGAATCCTGAATTTAATATGTCATACAGTTGCTAAAGCTACAAATTATACATTTGTACCGCCCCATAAACCATAGCAAGCCCTATATAAGAAATAAAACTGAATTTCTTCTTGAAATAAATATTTACTTGAAATGTTCGTATAACTAAAGTCTACCTCTCCCATCACACTGCTAAACCTGATGGACACTGTTTATTTCTAACTTCTCATTCTCTGCCAGGAAAGTGGTTGTATTTATTTGTATCTCAGAGTTACACCCACTCTTTTTTGTTCAACTTGTCTTCAAGACCACTCACAGCAGATTGCAGTACAAAGCAAAGCAAAACAAGTGGAACTATAGTGCTATAACAGTGTATTGTGGAAAGATCTACCATGCAAGCTTTCAAAGTGCCATTGGCTTCTTCATTAGGCAAACAATGTTTTTAAATAATTGCACAGGAGAAGAAAAGTGACAGTGCTACAGTCACAGACCTACATTTTGTATCAGATGTTGTGTCTGCTGTATTTCAGTGCAGTCAGAGCTCATTTGTCTCTTCACTATGTGAAGACTGAGAAAAAGGACAGTAACTCCATTAGCAGCAGTAAAGTAACATCTCTTGGGATCTAGAGAGTCTCTGTCTTTTGTGAAGCCACAGGGCCTTTTCTTAGGGAGAGAACACCGAAATTATCTAGAGGTCTGTGCATTGCTACATCTGGAAAAAACTTCTAGGTGCAGTATAGGTAAAACCCAGCCAATTATAGTCCAAAAGAAAAAGTTTTACCTTTGTTGGAGGAAGAAACCTCAAAGAGATAAATAAGAGTTATCCTCAAAGAGTTAAGATTTTAGACAAATCACCAGACAACTACTAACCTCACACACTATAACAAAGATAGCAGACATGGGATAGCAGTGGCTGATATAAAAAATGCCCAGTCCTAAACATATGAAATGTTATAGTGTCAAGATGGCAATGACGATTTCAAAGATTGTATATCCCACCTTTTTCCTCCAACAGCAAGCCAGCAATTCAAAACTTGTGATGCTAATTGCTAAAAGTATATATGTATATGTATATGTATATGTATATCTGTGTGTGTGTACGTGTGTGTGTATAAATTAAAGATGTACAAAAGACACATGATAATCTACACATTATCATTTCATTTCTGTTATATTTAGCCATTCACAGCAGGGTTTGATGACATACCAGTTACAGGTTGGCAGCTTGCATAGCTGGCTTGTGTAGAGTGTAATGTTTGAACAGAGAAAACTTATGCCAAAGCCCCTCAGAACTACCAATCAATCACACACACACTCACTCACTCACACACACACACAAGCTCTATTGTAGTTTTGAAACATGTCCAGTTGCCAGAAAACTGCAGTGCTCCAGTGTCATCATTGTCTTTCACTTCATCCACTGGTGACACCAGTGGTGTTTATGCCTTCAGCTTCTTCAGGCTGGGGTGGGGCAGAGCACTTTGCCATGCTGAAGCTGTATCCTGTGTTAGGACCACTTAAAAATTTCACAGGTAGACAAGAGAGGAACCTTCCTCTCTGCATTCTGCTGCCTGTGGTTACACACTTCTCCACCTCAGCATGGGCCATTATAATGGCTAATCAGGTGCCTTGAAGGAATCGGGTTCCTTGAAGGAACCGGCACACTTCAAGGGCTCTTGGGAACTGCTGCCATTGCACCAAGACAGACAAGATGGCAGGTTGCCTCCAGTCCTCACCAACAGAGGGTGCAAATAGAGCCCTCTAGTAACTCTGGGGCCTTTTCTTTAGCAACAACTTCCAGAATCTCTTGCCAGTGTGTCCACTGATTTGTCCAAAAAGGAAGGCTGTAGTCCAAACAAGTAATTTTTCCAGACTCTGGGAAGAAGTAAAAGTCATGGTGGCTAAGTTCACATATCCATTTACAGAAAGTAGATCTGTATCTACTGGTAGATCTCTGAGTACTTCATACTAAAGATCAGCAAGGATGGAAAACTCCCAGTTGTTTAACAGTTACAAAATGATTGCCACAGACACATATCTAAATCATACGGCTGAAAGGAACAGAGTTTATGGAACAAGGAACAGCTTTTTTTTTGGAACAAGTGTGAGCTCTGTTCAGTTCTAGTCCCTGGAACAAATTTGTGGACTTGGAATTATTGATGGATTTAAAGATTCCAGATTGCACAAGCCCTGAGGTTTGCTACTCTTGTTATACTTTAGCTGATTAATGGTTGATAACCACATGTATGAAAAGTGTTAAATTAAAAACACTGTATTTTAGGTGACGTATTTTTGAAGTTTGATCAGTTATAGCTCTTTTATTCAGAAATGTATACCATGAAGAGATGAACATGCAGATGTGGATCAAATCGCTTTTCACCCAGAAAGTAGACTTCAGTAATAATTTGCAATTGTTACCCTGAGTTTTGGGGGGCCCCGGGAGGGGTGCCCCAATTGCCAAATAAACTACCGAATTGGGGAAAATTAGCTTGAACATTGGTTTGGCTAGCGAGAGGCAGGGTAACTTTGCAAGGACCTTTATACCCAATGTATACAGTGGCGGGTCAGAGAGCAGCTAGACAAGGTTTTCCAAATACCAGGCAATTCTTTATTAAAGACAAAAACACGAAAGACAAGACATGAACTAACTAACTTGGAAAGAGAAATGGAGGTTTGTTCAGGAAAGGCAATACGACCTGTCTCATAGTCCTGGGGAGAAGAGGAGTTCCGGGGAAGAAAGCTCAGTGTGGGGCGCTGAGGGGAGTCCCTTAGACAACTGGCAGCAAGGCGGGATGGCAGTCCAAAGTGATCCGAAGACCATTTGAAAGTGAGGGGTTTATATAGGGGAGTTTGTGCCTGCCGGCAGTGGCAAGCCAGATGAGAACAAAAGGAGTTTTGGTGCTGGACAAAGGATTTGGAAATATCAAGTTTAGCATGATTGGATTAGTGTTTGAAGACAGTAGCGTGGCCGGGACGTTGATGGCCCAACATAAAAGAGTGGCTCGGCTGAGAGCCACGTGGCTATTGTGGAGTTTGCGGCGGGAAGTCCCCTGAAGCTGTGAGCGGAGTTTAGGCTGCTGGCCTCAATAGAGTCTGGAATGCAAAAACCATTAGTGGCCGCACTCATGTCCGTGCTTGTCCGGAGGACCTCGCAAACACGTGGAGTGTGGTAGCTGTAAGCCAGTCCAGCTAAGGCCGAATTAGATGATATCAAAATGATATCTGGGGGTCCTCACCCGGGGTGCCATACCGGAAGTAACACAATGAGTTCACTGCCAATTTCCATATTCAGCAATAACACTGTAAGGCTTCTGGTCTTATACTGTGCTTCATAAATATGAGGGTCCTAGGAATGTGATGTTTTAACAATGAACAACTACATCTCTCCTTAATAATATCCAAAAAGAGTGAGGAAAAAAAGCAGACTTTGAAAATATCTATTAGTGACAGCAGTTAAAATGTACTTGGAACCAAAAGTACAACTTCTATTTTAGGCTTTACCAATTAAAAAAAAAAAAAAACCAGGAAATGGCAGATTATTGCTTGTTTTCTAGTTAGTGAGAAGTGTAGGTTACATAAAGCTCTGTTCAAAGAAATGAAATAAATGGAATAACACTTGTATTAAATAGTTTATTACATTATCAAGCTTCACAGCTAGCCTACTGATTGAGACAACAAGAATACAGTTCAGGACTAGCAACTGAGTTTTTTTGTGCCAGATATTCTACTTTCATAAGAAGCACCATTGGACTTAGATAAAAATAAAGTGATAGATTACAAATTAGAGATAATGTGACAAAGGTCCTTTTAGCATGGTAGTTTGCAAGTGAAAGGGCCTCTTGAGCATCATGTAAATATGAGAGCGGTCTGCATGATGCACTCCCATTTATGCAATGCTCAAGAGCCTCACACGCAGCGCACATGCATTTTTTTATATTCGACTTTTAGCCGAAAATGACCCACACTTGTGCACTGGTCAGGGGCCCCACACGCAGTTACCTGCTGTGTGGAGCCTCTGGAGCTGGGCCGGTCACATGTCCTCTCCTCAGTGCAGCCTCCAACTCCCAGGCTGCACTGCAGAAGGAAGGGGCGGGGCATGGGCGGGGTGCTTGCGCAAGCAGGAAGGAGCTGCAGAGCTGAAGCAGGAGGCTTGCGAGAGCCTTCCTGCCCAGGCTTCTTGCACGAGCGCCACACCCCAGCAGCGTTAAAAGATAAGGTGCGAAAAGGGCCATAGTCTTGTTCTATGACTAACTGGTCCTTTTTCAAAAAAGGAGAATCCATTGCACATAGTTCTCCATTATTACAGTTACTCTTTCCCCAACCATACCCCTTAGAAAGGGATTTTATAGAGAAAGAGGGAGCAGGAAAATTATCATTTTCAAAAATGTCCTCAGCTGTCACAATATGACTGTGGCCCAGATCAGATGGTTACATAAATCATGGTTACTATGTCTGGAAATTAATAGCAGTGAGCCCTGGATTGCTCTTGCTCTTGCTTCACATATGAAGGACAATGAAAATTCCCAGTTTGATTTCAAGAATGAAAGACAGCCGTGTGTTGCATCCAGCTTGGACAATTGTAGTGTCAGATTCTAGTTTGTTTAAACTAGCTTTGGATAAACCAAACCATGGTTCTCTCAGTCCACATATAACATGCAACTGTAGTTTCTTCTTAACATGAAAATGGAATCTAGCATTTCTCACCTTGTCCAAAAGCGGGGGTAAGGAAGAAAAGTGCATGAGTTTGAGATTCACCTTGGGTCATTCCCAGCCACACAAACCACAGCTTATACAGTTGTCTGTACTTGACCAGTCCTATCTAAATTATATGGCTAGGATCTCAAGAACTACAAGGTAGCCTGAGGACATGTCCTCAAGATTTCTTGGTCGCTTCTTATAAAACTCCCTGTGCACTAAACAGCGGCCTGATTTATTTTCTATACTATCATGTATTCTTTGTAATTCTGATAAAATTTTAAAAATAGGGGGAGGGGAGTACTGCAGTGCTTGTTTGATTGAAATCATTGCTGCTGACATACAAATGACACAGTGGAAAAAAAGTGCATGCCACAGGCTAATTGGGACCATCTCCTAAGCACAGGCCATTTCACAGAGTTAATCATACAAAAAGCATTCATTAATTGGTAATTAAATATCCAGGATGCAAAGGCTGTCAAAACTGGGGAGCTGAAATCATCCGTTACACAGTTTAGCCCTCACTTTCAGGATGCATAGTGCAACCACTGTGCCAACGAGATGTCAGCATCTCTTTTCATGCAACAGAGAGCTGGCAAAAGACCAGCAACTGATTTAACAAGCAACTGGTGTCTGCTCAATGACACAACATAATTTTTAGAGCCTCATTCTCTCAAAAGGAGCAGAAAACACAGAATGCAATGTTTCTATGAATGATTAAGCAAATATATCAAGAGAACACATATTCAGTTGAGTTGACAATACCATAAGGAAAACTGCTTCAGGACAGGAAATTGGTAACTACATTTCCACATTTGATAACCAATCAGGGAATAATGACACCACACACAGAAAGTTGAGTGAAATAAGGGACATTTCATTTAACTTAACCTATTAAAGTTGCATTGGCCTGGAAGTGAAGCAAGAGGGGGGAGCAACCTGATAAGTGTCCAGCTGAAGCCTGGCATCAACCCTTGACAACCTCCTCAGGCTTCCTTTGGGCAAAACACTTCAGCCCTGAGGGCAATACAAATATTTTGTTGCTTAGCAGGTGGCAACCCAGGGGACTCCCACTGAAGCCACAGAACTCTACAAGAGAGAGTCTGTATCCCAGGTTACCCTCAAGAATAGCCTCCTTCTCCACCCCTTGGGTTACAGAACCTTAAAGAGAAAGTTTCAGGGTCCTTCCCTACATCAAATGGATGCCAAAGATATACACAGAATTCATACATTCTCCCCCCACTACCTGCCATGGACAAGGTACAAGTGTCTGCTTAGTTCCTTTCCCTCACCAGGCCAGCCAACAGGGCCCTCACCACTCCCACTGAAACTTCCCCAGGAACAACAGATAACCCTCTTCCAACCAATGAAAGCCATCATCCTTGTAGAGCTCTGACCACTGGAACACTATATAGGATGAAGGAGAAAGTGGCCCAACCCCCTGCCCATGGCACCTGGATACAAAACAAAATGGCCACCCAGGCAAAAATTCAAAAAGTGTGTGTGCAGGAAAACAAAAAAGGAAATGGCCAAACTAACAGCCAAAAAATGCAGAAGGTGTACAAGCAGCAAAACAAAAAGAAAATAGCAACATCCCCCAGACAAATGTGCAATACCCAACCGATAGAAGCAGAATACCTCAGCTCCCAACAATGCATTCAGCCACGCTACCAAACAACTCTAAAGGCACTCAGCTCAATGCCCTCAGACAGTCCAAATCCACAATAAAGCAAAACAGCACACACATACACGACGCTTGCCAATCTTCTTACTATAGTCTCCCCATAAACACTACAGCTGACATACACTAGTAAACAGAAAACAACCCAAGGGAAGGAAAGAAGAAAACTGACATGTACATGCACCTACGCAGCCTAACCACCAGACAAGGTAATGGGGGGGACACAAATAACAACAAACAAACATAGCCTGATAGAGCTAATCCAGATGTAAAGAAACCCCAAAGTTAAAATGAGTTACCACCAAAGCCACCCATTATGACCTAACTGATGATGGCCCGAATTACACAATCACTAAATTAAATTCCACAGTAGAGGAAGGCATATTCCAGAAGTAACACACACACACACACACACACACACCAAATAAATAAGTAACAGAAACAACATGGGACCCAAGTCCTCATCCTATTTCTGTCAATCAATACAACCCACCCTAACAAATATCCCTAAGCAATAATGTCAGAGACCCTCCCTTGGCAAAGATCCCAAAGACACACATGAGAAGGCAAATAGGCCTTTAATAGTTTCTGACTCCACCTCCATCACTTGTAGCATTCTGGCATCTTCTGCCGGACACAAAGCCTCCTGGTCTCTCCCATGAAGGGTATCAAACTCTTACCATCCCCCATAGTATCACTTACCACCACATTGCTATGGAAATTTTTTTGAAAAGGAGGTGAGAAATCTACCCATTGATGGTGTCAATGGAATATATAGATCTGTTAATATTTTACCCCAAGCCTTTTGTTATTACATGAGAAGAACGAGTAGAGAACTATTTGAGATAGAGATTGGAATGAGATTTTGCAGGACACAAAAAAGGACTGCAAGGCAGTTGACAGTTTCACAGGTTGTAACCAATACCCATTCAAAATGCTCAGAATCCTTATGGATTATGATCTTGTTGAATAGTGATGCAAACTCAGTTAATTGACACTTCCTAGAACTTAGAATCAAGACTAGTGTGTGGGCTGGATATTAAGTCATGCACAAATTTTGGACTCCCAAATATTCTACTATAGTTCCCAACTCAAAAAATATATCAAAATACATTTTAAAAAATGCTGGGTTTTTTTTTTAAAAGAATGTATTGAGAGGTGCCTTTTAAAAGAAAATGCTTTATAATATTTAAATGGAAAAGTTAATGCAGTTTTTCAAAATGCAGATTTATATGGTATGAGACACATTTGTAAGTAGAGGTTCACCTCAGATAAGAAGGTAGATATGTTTTTGAATGCTAGTTCTTTAATGGAAAAATTGGTAAAAGAGGCAGAAATTACACGGAAAAAATAGGGATAGACTACTAAACAATAAAAAAGAAAGAGCAGAAACATATAGCCCACTTGTAGACTTCTTCCAAAATGACATTTCAAAAGATGAATTTTTTCACCAGCCTCCATTTTTCATATTATTTTCATTTTGGTGGCCACATGACTAGATATATGCTTTTTTTAAGATGCTGAGGCAGGCTTATTTGCCTTTCCCTTTTACTTCCCTTTTGCTGTTCAGATATGCTCAGCATGGGATTCCAGAGGCAGGTTCTATTTACCTTGCCCATAGAAGGGAGGCACATAATGCAGCAGGATTAGTTACTGTGAGACTGTATATTTTTTTCCAGTTCCAACTCTGTTGAATCATTTACTGCAGATGTATTACTGCAATCCAACACTGACAATCTGTGTTTCACCAGCCATTCATCACTATCTTCCCAGTGCTGATCCCAGTGCTGATTTCAGCTAGACAGAGAATGAGGAGAAAAAGAGGAGGCTAGTGCACAAAGATTTCACTGTGAGAGGCTTTGTTGAGTCAGTTATGCCTAAAATCAGATATGGGATTAGAAACAAAATGATTTGTCTATTCTTACAAACAAACAAAAAACACTTTCTTACTATTGTATATAGAAGGTCCCTGCAATCTTCTTTTTCCGTATCTTCCTCCTTTAGGATTTTTATGAAAGGAAAGTCAACAAAGTATAGTGGCCATTGTGTAAAATTAGGATTGCAAGCACTCCCTGCTAGATGTCAAACTCAATGGGTGACCATAAATCAATTATTACACCCCATTTTTTTCAGTCCTATGTCAATAGGACTGTTCTGAGAATAAAATAGCACTATGTGTACCTCCTTGCGCTCCTTAGAGAAAAGAGAGAGAGAGAGAAACAAATGGAAATCAAGTTCCACAATTTACGTAAATATTATTTGAAAATCATTTCAAACTTGCAGTATGAAAATTTAAACCCCAAATTAGAATATATCTGTCAGGTTGCTAAGCTTCCCTGTCATGGAAAATACTAACCTGTTGAATGTGTATATGTGCATGTAACCATTGCTAAAAGGGGCTACTATTTATCTAGGCTTAGGTACTGCTAATTGCTGCTCCATTGTAATCAAAAGGCCACTTGCTTTTACATTGTGTTTCACATTAGGGGAGAGCAGGAACAGGCTGGAAAAAACAAAAGTTAGGACTGATGGTGCTAGGATGTTATGAGAACAGAGTGGTGTGGAGATAGGGATAGAGAAAACATACAGGGGCCCACCTTGGTCAACGATGTGTGGGTTAGTGGAAGGCACCAAACTGGAAAGAAAAGTTGCAGGACAGGGGGATAGACACATGAAAGGATTTATGGCTTTGGCCAATGAATGCTTTACATACCCAAACTTGTATTGATAACCTATAAAAGATTATATTGTATGTACCCTTCAGTTTCAGCAACTTCTGTGAAAGGTTGCTGTGTTATTCATGCTTAGCCTTAAAAATAAAGTGCTGTCTACCTCAGAGTGAGTTTTGTGGAGTGTGTGTTATCCAGTACATGACATTATCAGACTTATTGGCATCTTTTGATTGTTTTCCAACTAGCAGTCAGTTATAAGCTGACTCTCAAATACAAAATAGCCTTACCTGCCAACCATCAAACATTATCAAGTATCACACATCATTACACGTCAGCTATCAAGTATCATTCAAAGTAATCAAGCATGACATATTGGAATCAGGTATCTGGAATCAAAGACACCAACTTTTCTGAGAATACTTGCAAATATTCAGAAAATCTTTAGGGAATCCTGGTATCAGTCATTCCTACATCTTACAACATTCTTACAACAACTGTATAAGGTAGATTTGTACTATACTGGGGCTAAAGCTGAGAGATGGTAGAGGGTTATAGTCTGTGCTTGCAAGCACTGTAATGCACAAGAGAAACCATGATCCTCCAACTGTCGTTGGATGGAGTCAGCATGGAGTGTGGTTCAGGATAATAGGAATTGGAGCCCAACAATATCTGAAGAGCCACAGGTTCCCCACTCTTGATCTATTGGATACCATCTGCTCTTCGTTTCCCTCTAAGTACTCCTGTTGCGCTTTAACAGTTAGGGAAAAGCAGGGGAAAATGACAGTGATATTATTGTGCTATATCTATGTTAAATAACTTGTTGTGAATGTAACATGCCAATGCAGCTTGGCACCTGTCTCAAGACTAGAAGAGGGAGGGAAGTGAAGTTGTGTGTGCATTTGTGTAGTGGCAGAATGGTTTTATGCTTCTGAAAAACAGTGTTGACATTTCTCTTGTGTTTGGAGACAAATGATGAGGCGTTAGTGTCAGCTGAGCACATTCTGTGAAGTCCTCTGCATCACAAATAATGTTGCCTGATGTGAAATGACTAGCAATCTCAACTCCCATCAAAAAATGCAGGTCAACAGCATTTGAGGTGTTGTGACAAGGCTACGTTCAGATGTTCTTTGGACAAGGTACCCACATCTGCTGTTTGCTTGGCAGGTCAAGGGTGCCATCAAATATGTTTCTTAATGTACTTTAGCAGTTGAAACACCCCATGCGCTTAATTATAGCCACACTTTTTCTTTACTTAAGGAAACCGGCAAAAGTACAGTGTGTGCATTAGGGCTTTGGGTTCAAGTTCCAGAATACAAATACCAATAGTTCAAATGAACACAGGTAAACTTGCTTTAAACATATGGCATTCAACCTGACCTGTGAGTAGGTATGGTTGAAAACTGCAAATGAACTAATTGTTTGCCTCATTTTGGAGGGAGAACAGCTTTGCAAAATCTACAATTTTTTTCATTGATTCAACAGAAAGAAAAACAAATCAAAGTTTAAGTAAAAAGGATATAAGTTTCATTAGCAAATATTGAAAGGTTAATTAATATGTAAATTCAATACAAAATAGATATGGGAGCTACACAAACAAAACCTATCTTGGACAGACTGTTTATTTAACACCATAAAGAGAAGAAGCAAATTAGGAATAAGAACATGACTAGACAGAGTAGCATGTGAGCACAAAGGAAATCAGGAATTCATCACCAAGTATGGAGGTGGGATGATGATAGGGAAATAAACAGATAACCAAGAGGTTTTAGTAGCAATAGGGTAAATTTGAGAGTTCATGACTGAGACTTGAGGCAGGCCTGTACAGAACATCGCCAGTTAGACAACCACAGGAGGAGACTGGGAACAGAAGCATGAAAATACTTGTTGTCACTGTGTGCCTTCAACTCATTTCTGATACATGGCAACCTTAAAGCAAATGTTACCCTGTTTACTGGGGGTCCCGGGAGGGACACCTATATGCACTTTCAATTAACTAACTATCTTTTCGCATGGGCTTTCTTTCGCGAAATAGCCCCATGAGCCTCGCGGGAGTGGGAGCATCGCTCTGCACGACGCACTCCCACTTCCGCAGCGCTCATGGGGCTGAAGCGGCACAAGTGCGGATTTTCTTATTTTCAGCTTAAAGTGAAAATAAACGGCACTCGCGCAAGGCTCCTGGCAGCGTCCCGCACTTACCGGAGTGCGGAGCGCTGTCGGAGGCGGGCCTGTCGCGCTTCCTCCCCGCTTCCGCCCCCCACGGCGCCTACAGCTCCCAGGGGGCGCTGCGGAAGCTGGGGGCATGGCTGAAGAGCGCCCGTCATGCAAGAAGATTCCACATGCGGTAAGGAGGCGGGGGAAGCGGCGGCGTTTTGGGAGAGGGTTCTCGCGTGAGCCGCCCTCCTCCGTCGCGCAAGCGCTGGCACTGCAGAAAGGGCCTAAGTTTGGGGAAATTAGCTAGAGCACAAGTTAGCAAGCGAGAGGCAGGGCAACACAGCGGAATCTTTTACCCAATGTCTATGGGGTCAGGCCAAGCCAAGGAGCACACCAAGTTATAAGAATAATTGAGATTTTATTAAATACAGACAAACAGTGTATGCAACACACGCACTCAGATAACTATAGAAAATAAAGGTTGGAGTGGTATAGAGGGATTTTGTGAGGGATTGTTGAATTGGGTGATACGACACCTGTCCTGAAGATTGAAGTCGTTGGTATGTAGTCTCAGTATGTGGGACTGAGGGGACAGCTTGCCAAACAAAGTGGCAGCAAGGCTGGATGGAAGTCCTGGGCGATCCGAGGAAGGTCTCGGAATCAGGGATTTTTATAGGGAGAAATGTAACTGCAGGCTGTTCCGTACTTGGGGAAAACAATGAGTTTCGGGCGCGAGACAAAGCTTTGGAAAGGTCAAAATTTAGCATGATTGAGTCCGAATTGACAAAGAGGTAGACAGTATGCAGATGCTCAGTGCTTGGCAGTTGAGTATTCAGCTTGCCAAGTTGCCTGCTCAGAGCAGGGAGTTCTTTGTAAGCAGAGTGCATACATAATGAGGGTGTTTGCAGAGAGGCCTCCTAAAGCGGTGATCTGGCTATTTCTGGCCTGCCTGTATTGTCTTGGGATATTACAGCATTTGATGGCCGAGCTTAGTTCTGTGCTTGTCCGGGGGCCTCACAAACACGTGCAGAAGGATGGTGGAAGAGAGCCAAATTATTGATATCAAAATGATATCTTCATGCTATCTCCAAGGAGGCCTAACCTGCACTAACACAAACCTATCATGGGGTTTTCTGGAGCTATGTGATGCACCTAAGGTCACCTACTGAGTTTCCATGGCTGCGCAAGGAACTGAACCCTGGTCTCCAGGGTTGTAATCCAATGCTCAAACTACTACATCATACTGGCTCTATAAAAATGCTTACCACTGCTAAAACAAGGAAGGAAATTGAATTGATCATCTATGTCAGAATACTCATGGATATCCAAGGGCTTCAGAAAACAATAGAAAATTGTTGGGGAGGGTGTCATGCCTTGCTTCCAGAGCATGGACTCTGACTCAGAGTCTGAAACAGAGGGCATGCCAGAGGCTGAAACAGAAGGCATGCCAGGGCCTGCTGTACAGAGAGAGGTTGCAGTGCCGGAAACAGATCAGGGGATGGTGCCACCTCCAACAGAGAGCCCTGCCTCTTCAGATACAGAAGAACACTTACCTAGACCCAGCTTCACACAGCACAGGCAGCAAAGAGAGATCCAGCGTCAATCTCAGAATTTATAACTGGCAACAATCAATTACGGCACAGCTGTGCTAGGCTTTGGATCTTTTTAGCTGGCATCCTTCCCATACAGGAATTGTCAGAGCTTCTCTGACCCGCTACCTTGCTGGGTGCTTTAACAAATGCTAAGTTTGACCTTGGACACTCCCTTGCTGTGAAAACCTGCTGGACTTTGTTTATGTTGGATTTTATTTATGACTCCTTGCTTACTGCCTGGAAGTAAGTAACAAGCTGGGAGATTTACAGGTTGCTTTGTTTGATTTATCAGCTGTGCCAGGACTGAGACAGAACAGAGAGCAAAAGGCAAGGATGGAGGTTTCTGATTTCTGCATATGCCAGTGCTGTTTAAAGGGGTGGTCCCAGAGTCAGTTCTGGTACTTGAGCCATTGGATGCTGGCCCTAGGCAAGTCTTCAATTTGGAATCACTCTTCTTTCTTCTAAGGAAAAGTAAAATCATTAGGAAAATCAATGATGGAACTACCACATCAAATGCAATTTGGCCTCACCGGAATCATTTCAAGATGTCAACAATTTCCAGTAAAATGTATTCTAAGTGGGTGGTTACTTATATATTTGTTATATTAACAATAGAAAGAATATTCAGAAATAATTTTTTTATAATGTTCAAAATCTGAATTACTCATGCATCAGAGAAGGAGAATCCTAGATAGTGAAGGATCAGTTGAGGAGTTATTCTGTGCAGGAAAGAAAACTATGTGACTGTTTTTTGTGCAGAAAATGAAGTTTTCTGTGTTGTAAATAAGTTTCATGCACAGAACACAACATTTTCTGAACAGAAAATAATATTTCTACACAAAAACATGTTGTTTAGGTGTTGTGTTATAAATTTTCTGTAGAAAAAAAGAACACACTTTCCCCCCGACAGAGTGGGTACCAAATTGTAAGTCAGCTTCAAAAACTGGACGGTTTTTGAAAACTTTCTTGCTGTGAGAAGAAAAATTACAAAATTATTTATCTTGCCTGTAAGAATAAAATTTACATTGATTAATAACCAGAATCCTGTATCAGTTACTTAGTTAAGTATACCTAAGTAACCCCTCCTGGCACGATCCCTCCCAAACCTGATAGAAACAACATTCAGCTACATTACAATTAGGAAGAGGATAGTGTTACCCTGTTTTCTCTACATCAATCTATTTGCTTAGGACTCCTTCAAGAGGATTCCCAAAAGCTGTCAAAATTATCTCTTGTGGGGAAAGATTAGCTCTGCACTGCTTTAGACCTGCAAAGAGGTCAGGACAATTACTCAAAGATGGGGAAATTAACTTGAGCGCTCTCTTAAACTATGCAAGAGGCAGGGTAACTTAGCAGGATCTTACAAACCCAATTGTATACCAGGTCAGGTCAGTCAAAAATCACACCAATTGTTCAAATCTAAGTATTTTATTAACACAGATGTAAAAATCCCTACAATTACTTAATTACACTCACTACAACAAGCATAACAAGTTAAAAATACTTACAATCACTCAACTTCACACACACTGCAAGCACACAAGACTACCAAGTTAGAAAAAGATGAAAATTAAGAAAGAGAGAAAAACAGAAAAGACATACTATACCAATCCAGAATCCTTCAGCTGGGAGAAACCATCTCAGACATGCCTGTCGCAGCTGAGGGGAGTTCACAGCAGCTTCTTTGTATTGTAAATCTGAGCTGTTTACCAGCTCCATTCTCACTTAAAATGCATCTTTTAACCTTTCCTGAAGTCCCCTGTTAGGGAGGTAGAGATTCTCTTCTCCTGAGTCTTTTCTTGTGTGTGTCCGTGTTTTTCTGTCTGCTCTAGCCTTAAAACATGGACTATTTGTAGAAAACATTTTCTTTGAAAACAAAATCCTTTCCCAGGATAAACAAACAGGGCAGAAGACCAAAACATCTTCACACCTGGCATTTTTCTGATATCGGAAGATCATCCAAATAACAGAATCTTCCTCCGCTTTGAGGCTGTGGTGTGTGCATCTGGAGATGGTTTGATAAGGTTTATTACTTCCAGTGCCCAACACGTTGACTCCCTTCAAGTGGACTCCTAAAAAGATCAAATGCCATTTGTCCATCAGGGCAATATGACATGAGGTCTTTCTGTTGCTGCGTGACTGGGGATATTTACTGGCCTGGTCTGGGTTCTTTTCCTTTTTGATTGTATGGCCATTTCTATTGCCTACGCGCACATCAGAGGGACCTCAAGATTAATTTTATATCAAAGTTGTAAAACCTGGGACAGGATTTGGCAAAGAAAAGGGTAATAATAGACCTTCTTCTCCTCAAGCAGCTGATGGCTGGTAAAGTAGGTTGAGAGCCATTATGATCATGGCAATAATGTCAAAATTGTGACTAAGTGGCAACTGTGAATATGAAACAGTTATGGATGCATACATCTATACTTAACTGAGTAGCTGATACAAGATTTGGGCCTATATCCCTGTATTACACTACCTACACACCTATTCCAGTTGTTGGAGATAGAGTGGATGCTTCCACATACAATGACAGGTCCCAGATCATCCAGGAAGTTTTACGGCTTCACTGGTATTTGAATCTGGGTCTCCTTGATAGCGATCTAATAATGTGACCCTGTGCTATACTACCATCTGAATAGTCCCACTATTTGCATCTGATATTAGTGTGCAAAATAGTTGGGCATTATGAGAACTTTGTATCTTTAAAAATTGATGCCTGTATTGCTGATTTTCCTCTTTCCTCCCCTTCTGTTTTTTCTTTAGGGCTGTGTTTTGTAGATTTTAAGCCTGAAAGTAAGCAATTTCTTCTACTCTGTGGATTGTAAAATGGCCTAGGATCATTCTTGCCTGGAGAGGATAAAACAGAAGCTTTAGTTGATTGTGTACCATCGAGATTATGGCCTTAGCTACTGAACAAGTTTTCTTGATAAAGAATCATTACCTGTGAATCTGAATCTTCACAGATATTGTTATGAATCTATTCATTTTCTAAGCCATTTTACAGAACATTGCAATTGAGAGAATTACCTAATACAGATTCTCCAACTGATGAGAAAGATTAATATTAAGAGAGACTTAATAAGAGAGGCTTTTCTTTCCAAAGGAATCTCTCTCTCTCTGTCTATATTATTTAAATACAAAATGATACAAATATAACTGGCCAATTAAAACCTAGGTGGATATTTCTTTTACCTGTATGTAGTCTAAATAACCTAGAAGAAGAAGGAAACAACTATGCCACACCTTACTGCCAAATGAATAATCAATCCAGTGATAGGGATCTTTTTATTGTTGTTGCATCTCAGAACCAGCACGGGACAAACATCTTTATCAGCCTTCCCTACTCTGGTACCTTACAAATATGTCGAACTAGAACTTCCATCATCCCAATACATCACCCATTATGACTGGGGATTGTGGGATCTGTAGTCCAACACCTCTGAAGGGCAGCATGCTGGGAAAAGCTGATCTATATTAAAGCAAGCTCATTCACTTGTCAATCAAATGCAAACCATTCTACAGAACTTTTTTTTGTCTTTTTTTTTTTCCCTCTAAAAATTGTATTATCAGGATCAGATTCCACTGATGGTTGGGAGAGTTTGTAAAGTACCAACAAATTATCTTGATAGAATTTGAGAATGAGGCCAGTCTGAGGTTTTTAAGCTGCCCCTTCTTCTTGATTATAAAGACATTTTTCATTTTCAAGTTGATATAGTAATGTATCATTGATGCCAACATAAGTCGGCAGTGCAGTGACAGCTCCTCCAACATGAGCAGCATTATACTACACAATAATCTACTGAATCTGTGGTTTTCCATGCAACATGAATCTCAATTACAGCCCCCCTAATTGCTGTAAAATGAAGGCAATTGATTATTTCCCACAAGCTTCATTTTCCTCTCCAGCAGAAAGGATCTATTAGGCATTCAACCTTTTACCTGTGAAAGAACGAGCTGTTTACATAAATGAGGATTTGACGTTCTCTCTTGAAAAAGCTAGGCAGAGAAAGGAACAAAAGATGTTTCCTAGTAATTTTTTATTTCTCCAAATCTCTGCAGGGTGTTACTAGCCTCAAAATGCTGGAATCCTGTTGGTGTCTGACAGAGATGCCAATTCTCCTATGGAAGCAGGTGGATATTTTTTGTCCAATTAACAGTGACCATCTTCATTTCACAGTAGTAGACGTGGGATGGTGCATGTGGTACCTGCTAACAAGTAGAGATCTGGGCCAAGCAAGGGTTATGACAATCAGGCCTCCTTTGAATCCTCCCTTCCTAGACAGGCAGCACCCTTCTATATTTTTGCCACCCCTTGGTTCCCTTTCCACATGTATATCTCTCTACTGCTTTCCCTAAATCCACACTCTTATAGATATATAGGGCAAAGCAGGTTTAGTTTATCCCAATGAATGTGTTACTGGTGGTTGTGTATGTAACTGATCCAGAGCCAAAAGTCATTTTATGGAGACTGCTCTTTACAAAATTATAATAAAATCTTTATTGAACAAACTGACAATGGAAAAGGTAGTTGGCAAATGAAAGATAAGCAAACAGCAACACACTTGTAGCTATAACCCAGCAAACACTTCCCCAACTCTTTCACAATCTTTCTCTCTCTCCTCAACCTCTCAGATGGATCTCTCTAAACTCTCTCTCCAAACTCTCTCTTCAAAATCCCCTTTCAGCTATTTTTCTATTAGGTTGACTCCCCTCACCTAGCCCCTCCCTCTAGCTAGCCTGGGTTCCATCGTCAGCAACCAATCAATTTAAATCCTCTTGGCTGCTAGGGCAGCTCTATTGCTATACCACCTCCCACCCCAGGGTTCACCACAGTACCATCGCACAAGGTTGCATGAATGTACATATACTTTGTGCATAGATGTGCATTGCACATGCAGATGTGCATGTGTATTTGGTGACACAGTGTCACAATCCACCAATGGAGCACTATTTTGCAAATGCCATGAAACTGCATGAGTGTAAAGTCACATGTTGTCCCCTCAATGTAAGATCTTTTTGCCATATGGCAGTCCTAGGTTAAACTTCTTGCAATACAGTGGAAAGTTGCAGTCATACAGAGTTCCACTGTGTTGCTGCATCCACACAGAAGTAGACTTACAATTAGGGATGCAATTCTTAGCTAACATTGTTTTTGAAGGAAGCAATGAGTAAAGTTATCAAGTTTCCCCCCACTACAAGAAAGTTTTCAAAAACTATGCAGATTTCAGAAGGCTGTTCGGTATTCAGTACTTATTTTGTGCAAGATTTGCATTTGGGGGAGGTGCAGAAATAGTGTTTTCTGCACAGAAAACAGCATTTTCTGTGCAGAAAAACAATGGTGGGGGCTTGTTATATTTGGTTTATGGAATTTGTAGTCAAAAATAGCTGGAGACACTACATTCAGAGGGCTGTGGGCATGCTGTTACTGAGGGAGAGACTCTTGGGTTAGAGCTTTAAATATGAGCACCAGCACTTTGAATCAGGGCTGGAAGATAATATGTAGCCAAAGGAGCTATTTGATAAGATATGATCTGTTTAAGCACTGTCAATCAAAACTACCTACTGGATTCACCACTCAGTAAAGCTTCTGAACCATTTTCAGAGTGAGACTTCTGTAGAATAATCCACAAGGAATGTTACTAGAGCATGGCAAACCAAGACACTTTCTATCCCTATTTGTTCCATGGAGCTTACAGCTGGCATACCAACTAAAGGCACTTTGCACTACAGAAGTTACCAGGGCCCTAAAGACTAGGAATCTAGAACACACTGTCATGTTTTCTCTGCTCTGACAAGAAGAAGTGTCTCAACAGACAAAGGCCATTTCTGCACTACACTGTTATAGTGCTATCATTCCACTTTCAACATTCTTGGAGTTTGCAGTTTAGGGAGGGGCATTTAGAATTCTCAGCCAGAGAGCAATTTGGCCTCAGTATACTACAAGCCCCAGAATTTGACACGATGTTGAAAGTGGAATAATAGCACTATAATGTGGAAATGGCCAAAGGTACCACATTTTTAAAAGGATAGAGGAAACACTGTAAGATTTTCTGCATTATGTAATTTTTTTGCTAGGGGAAAAAGGCTTTCACAGTGCAGTGTATTCGATACAAAATACAGTTTTCTGTACAAATATTTGGGAATGCTGAGCAAAAGCCAATGTTTGTTCACAAACAATGTTTCTGCACAGATGAAACAAGACAAAGGCCATTTCCAAACGGGGTTTTTAAAACGGGGTAGAGCATCCTCCAGGGAGGACATCTGCACCTGGGACCAGACTGGGTCGGACCTACTTAATGTAGATCGGCACCCCAGCCCGCTCCGGAATGACCCCAAGTAGTTGTTCAGCGTGCTTTTGAAAGACTGCTAAAAGCAGGTCTTTCAAAAGCACAGAACACGCCACTGCGAACCTGCTCCCTTATGCAGATTCACAGGCTCGCATTGGTGCGAGCCTGTGATCTGCCAGGGGTAGGCTTTAGGCTGGCGAGCTTCAGCGGTTGGTCGAGACCCTCAACCAACCAGAAGCCACCATTTTTGTCCCAGGAGCAGTGTGGAGCAGCGGCCACGCACTGCTCCGGAGAAGCATGGACTGGACCAGGAGCCCAAAAGTCTGGTGAGTAACATCATGGGGCGATTCCCTCGCCCCGTGTGGAAATGGCCATAGGTATACACTCAAGCCATGAACCTATTCCTTCTGGGAGTAGAATTCTACCCAGAATTAGTTGGATTTCATCATCCTGAAATGCAAAATCATCTAATCATAGAACCTCTGTCCTCTCAGGGTGAACCTTTAGTGTAATGGCCCTTTTCTAGCCCATTATTGAAATCAGGATCCACTTCAGCATTTCCACCAGCTCCAAGTGACTTGGATGTCAAGGAAAAGTGAAACTAGGTGTCATAAACTTTCTGCCACTGCTGTCAGAGAAGGTTTATCCATGTATCAATGGGCAGAAATAAATGTTCTAAATGGAATTCCCTTTCATTACCCTTCAGTACTCACTTCAGGACAGGTGGGAAATGAAATGAATAAGATCCATTTGTTTCAGTTTTTACTTCATTCTAAAGTGAAGGTGCATCTCCAAGATAGTAGAGGAAAGTTCTAGCTGATGCAGGAGTAGAATACAAAGGTAATCTTCTAAAAATGGGGACAAGATGGAGCTGACTCATCTTTACTAAGGTTATGGTCTTCTACAAGCCTGCCTAGGCTTTGAGATCTATGGAGAAAGACCTGCTCTTAATCCTACCACATTTACTGATATGTTTACTGAGGACATGGAAGTAAGCCTTATTTGTGGCTGCTCCCAGACTGTGGTACTGTCTTCCAAGGGAGGCTAAACTAGGTCTGATTCCTCTTCATTGCCTATTCAGGTGTGCTTTTAATAACTGTCTGGTTATGTAGGGTCATTTCCGCACTACACTCTTATAGTGCGATTATTCCACTTTCAACATCCTATGGAATCCTGGGGTTTGCAGTTTCGGGAGGGGCTGGCCAGAAGTGGCCTAGGACAGGGCATATAACAGGTATGTACTACCTTTCTTAATTTTATTCATTATTATTTTAATTCTTGTGTTTTTAAGTTTGTATTTCAATATAATAATTTATCTTTTTTAACAATATAACATTTTGTTTTTATTTGTACCTTTTCCAGAATTGCATTGGCAGCAACCTTGCATCCTAGTCCTGGAGGAATAGGGTTGAATACATCTTTCAAAAAGACTGGTTTGTTGTTAAATGTTTAAATGTTTGAAGACATAAATGGCCAAAGAATTTATGACTCCTCATGGACACCAGGTTCCTTTCTACATATAGGACCCCCAAAGGACCCCGTCCTACCCTATGTCCTTCCAGCAAGATTAAATCCACTGCAAGATGTATCAGAGGGCTGAGGTTGCTACATGTTGGAGATACAAGTATTATGATGTTCAGAAACCACTGAAATATACCAGCCTTGTGTGAAAATGAATAAGGCTTGCTAACTTGGACTCTGCTCTGTCCAAAACAAGCCTTCTTCACCACAATAGCCAAATCAATTTCCATGTATCACATGGATTGAAAACTATAATTAAAATACATGCTTTAAAAAACCACAGACCTATGTAGGGCAGCAAAACACAACAAATTAGTTTTCTTGATGATACCGGTCCAAAGTATTCCATGATTTTACACCTAACATGGGTGTATCAGTACTAGGTAGTTATTCAAAGAATAACTAAAAAACTCATGATGACCAAGATCCTACATCACGGATGCATTACACATTGATTGTGCTACACACCTTTTGTGCTGATTGTCAACTTGTACCACTGAATGCATAACCAAGGGCACATGTGCATGCACAACAGCCCTGCATGTGCCATTCCAATTTCTTAGCCTTGAATTGGATTCAGACATTCTGCATCAAATGTCCTTCAATTTTTATAGGGGAATTTACACAATCAACGTTTCACATCGCCTGTTCTTAATGTTTCTGTTCATTTACCATCTCAACTGCACTCTGTTGCTCTACCATGGAGTGCAGGGCAGTATATATGGGATTAACCCATTTTATTTTTGCAACAACACTATAGATATATCATGTTGAATAATAGCAACTTGCCTTGGTACCATTGCAGGAAGCATGGGCAGAGTGTGGCCACGGGACACATACAGCTGCTGAACCCTACTTTTGCAGCTGCAAAAGCCCTCAATTTCCCTACAATTTTTTAAGGAGTCAACACTATTGGGGGGGAGGACCAATTTTTTTCTTGAAAACTATGCAGAAAATCCCTCCAGTGTGTGAATGCATGCAAAAACACCTCCACCTGCCAACCCCTATTATCCCCAAATAGCCCTATCTTCCTTTGTAGGTCCTCTCAAAATTGTGAGACTTTATCACTTGCTCATTACTTCATTAAGTTTAGACTCAGTGGAACTTGGAACATCTGCAGGGATGGGGGACCATTTAAGATGGTCCATCCCAGGAGGCTGATTGATCTGGGTGGATTCCTGATGGTTCTCGGGGATTTTCCTGTCAAGTTCTGTCAAAGTTCTGGCTGACATCTAGGATGGGCAAATGACCAGAGTGGTGGACACACTCCTGAGCATCTCCTCTCATGGAGTTCAACCAAACCAGCCCACTGTACTAGACTCTTGCCCTTCATGGTTCATTAAACAGACCAGAGGGAGACTAGCTGAGTAGGTGAAGATGATAGTCAACATTCCTTACAACAAGGCAGAGTTCCAACTTGCCTAAAGGAGTCATCCCTGAATCCTTGTATAATTGTCAGCCAGTGTCTCGCATATCTGTCATGTCTGCAGCAGTCCAGGCAGTTACTCACAAACAGCACTGCTCCTACACACAAGGAGAGAATCAGAGAATGTCCAAACAGAAAGGCAGCCAAAAACAAACAAATCTGAAGGGGCAAATCCAAACCATAGTCCAAACAGGCAGAGTTCCAAGACAACTAGATCCACAAGCATAGCACATGGGTTCAGGACCAAAGAGACCAGTTACTGACCCTGGGAGGAAAGGCCAGCTGGAACCCTCTTTTATCTATGGCTGCTGCTGTCACAGGTGTTCCCTCATTAGGGCTTGTTTACTATTTAAATAGGCCAAGCGCCACAAGCCCTTCTTTTCATGGCATCTCTGCTGTAAGGTAGGTGTGTCAGTTATGTCTTCCTCTATTTGTTCCCCTGGCTCAGGCTCTTGTTGTTGTTGTGTATTAACTCCCTCTGGACCAGCTTCTGGGGACACTTCAGCCTGTGGGGAAGCCTGTGCCTCGGAGTCAGAATCCTCCTCCTCGCTGCCACAGTCCCCAAGGCAGGGCATGACAATATCATTATTATGCAAGGTACTAGGGTAGGCGTTGGCCTCCCAGCTCCAGGGTTTCCTGGATTATCTAGATCCATTTCAATCTGGTTTCAGGCCTAATTATGGAACAGAGATAGCTTTGGTCACCTCACTGGATAATCTATACCAAGAAATAGACAGTGTCCTTGCTGATTCTGCTGGACCTCTCAGTGGATTTAAATATCATCTACCATGGTATCCTTGGCCATCTTACTGGGATGGAACTTGGATGCAGTGTGTCTGTTTCCTACTGGAGGGCAAACCCAGTAAGTGGTGTTAGAAGACTTCTGACTGACCTCTTGGCCATTGGTCTGTGGGACCCCTCAAGGCTTTGTTCTGTTTTCCACGGGATTCAATATGTACAGGAAACCACTGGGAGAAGTCATCTGGAGTTCCAGAGTGCAGTGCCATCAAAATGCAGCTAACATGCAAGCCTACTGCTCTTTTCCAACCTAATCCAAGGGGACAGTCTCAGTCTTAAACCAGTATCTGTCATGACTAATGGTCTGAACAAAGGCAAACAAATTGAAGCTTAATCCAAATGAGACAGAGGTGCTTCTGGTTAATCAAAAGGCAGATTAGGAATAGGGATTCAGTTTGTGTTAGATAGGGCTACACTCCCCTTGAAGATGCAGGTTTGCAGTTTGGTTATACCTCTGGACTCACCTTTGAATGTGAAGGCCCAGGTGCCTGTCATAGCCAGGAGTGTTTTGGCACAGTTAAACCTTGTACACCAACTGTTCCCATTCCTTCAGATACCAGATCTGACCATGGTGGTACATGCCTTAGTTACATCCCATTTGGGCTACTTTAATGCATTCTACATGGGGCTGCCTTTGAAGAGTGTTCAGAAACTTAGTAGAAAAAGCTGCAGCCATAGCATTAACCTAGGGCAGTTACAACCTGTTACAACAGGTCAGCTGGCTGCCAGTTTGTTTCCAGGTACAAATTCAAAGTGTCGCTTATGACCTATAAAGCCCTATATGGCTCAGGTCCAGGCTACCATCCCCTGTATGCGCCTGCTCAGGCCCTGCGATCATAAGGAGAGGTCCTTCTCTCAATTCTGCCACCTTCACAAGTACCATTGGTGTGAAGGTAAGAGAGGGCATTCTTGGTGGCTGTCCCTAGATTCTGAAACTCCCTTCCCAGGGAGGCCAAAATGTCCCCTTCGCTGCTCTCCTTCCATTAGCAGACAAATCCGTTTTTATTCTGACAGGCTATTACTACAGAAAGTTTTTAAAGAAGCAGTTGAGGGTGCTGTACCATTTTCAAAGAAATTGGGTTTTTTTCTTTTAATGGTATTTTGTCAATAAGTTAATTCCATTTTAATGTTCAATTTTTTGTATGTTTTTAGCTGTATTTTTTTAAAAAATTGTATGCCACCTTGAGTCTCAAATTTGAGAGCAAGATGGGATAGAACAATAACAGTTATTATTGAGAAGGACAGCTGAGGAAAGCAGATATTTGGGATTGCTGGAGAGTATGGCCCATGATAAAGGTCTGGGGGAAAACCAAGCCCTGTCCCTGATGAAGTTGTTCATCCCTGCATTAAAGGAAGGGAATTTGAATTTGGCTTAAGGGTAAACTTCTTACCTCACTTCACGTTTGTTCTTTTGAGTATCAAGATGCACCTTCACCTCAGGGCCAATTTTTTTTCTGCTTTTCATAAATATACTCTATCTTCAGGGTCCTTTGAGGCTGTTTGGCAGTCCTTTATCCTGCTGGCAGGCTTCCTTTTTGTCTTCATTTTTGTCCTCACTGCCATTTAATATATTTGCCTATGACAACCCCACATGAATTTGGCAGCAACATCCCAATGATACATACGATGTCATGTCAAAGACACCCGTAGACACAGTCAGCTCAGTGAGGCTTTTGGTTTTTTTCAGGAATAAATTCAGATATCAATACAAAAATCTCATATGTTCAAAACTGATAATATATTCAGCACCACTCTAATCTGAATCATGGTCACAACTATGTCCATTGTGAAATAATGGCTCTTGGGGACACCTGCATAATTAAATAGTCAAACGCCCAAATCTTAATAAAACAAGAGTGCAGAATTCTCTGTCTTCTATTACACAAGCACACCTAAAACATTTTCCACCAAGCAGCCTATTCTGACAAGCTTTCATCTCCAATTGCTTGGCATAGCAATTTAAGTATTAAGTATATACAAATACAGTATTTGTATTGGTGCTATGAAGTTTGCAAAAAGCATCTATGCCCCATTATTTTAAAGTAACTTTTCAAAGCAATCCAATGCTCCCAGAAGTAATGGGGAGCAAGAAAGAGATGAATGACACACATGGTATCTTCCTCCTCTTTCAGCCTCTCTGCTGCTTGCGCTTTCTCCCACACCCTCCTGCTTTTCTGCTTTCTCTTGCTGCCTGTGTCTTTTTCACCTAACACTCCCCCTGCAGTAAGCTGCAGAATGGGACACTCTTGTTCCAAAGCCAGCCGGCAGCTGTCACATAGCAGCAAGCAGCCTGAGCAAAGAGTGAGCCCACTCTGTCATTTAGGATGACTCACAGGGAATTGGCGTTTATTCGTCTCTTTCTGGTAGTGGACGGAGCGCAACCTCAAAGCTACACTGGACCAGATCAAGGTAAGACAGAGAAGAAATTGCTTCTCTTTTTCTCAATCTCTCTCTCTCTCTCTCTCATTTAAAGCAGTGTACCTCAGAAGCTTTGAAGGATGGCTAAGAGACTAACACTGGTACTCTCCACCTGGCATGGCATGCCACAAGTAATTCCTCCCTGGCATTAGCCTCTAGTGTGCTATTCTGTAACTATACACGCAATCCTTCATGACAGCAGGCAGCTTGCAGCTTGACACATCTACCAATTTCCTTAAGTGCAACTTTTTTTTTTCTAAAAGAATGAGCTCCAACAAAAATATGAAAAGATGTTCAGCATTCCTAAACATTCATCTCACAAAGTGTCGTGGTATCCAATTTTAGGGAATACAGTAGACTTGGGGATCTATTCTGAACACAGCTGTGCATCTCTCCTGATTTAGGATGTAACTGAACTCAAATTCCAGAGTTCAAAGAAGCACTGTGCCCCCTATTCCACATCCCCAGCAATCCAGAGCCTCCCAGGCACAAAATAGATTTCCTGAATTCATGTGGAGTGTTTCGAAAGCTACAGTGCTCACTCTCAAGCCATCTGAAAAAGCCCACAGAGGAATGAACAGTTGCACTGTGCTGTCTAGATATTGATATAACCCCTGGTAATATGTTTTTAAAAAGAAATAAAAGCCATAAGATGCATCCAGGAGCACATGGAATTTTATGGGAAATAACTCCTCATTATCTTTAGCCATAGGGAACCATTTTATGTTCCTGGATATATTTTTCTTCCCTTTCTTTCTTGGGAATCTGGTGTTTGCTGTGTCTAATGCTGAGACTTTTCTTTCAGTTTGATTTTTGATTTCCAATTAATACTTTTGTCTTGTTTGTGTTATCACTCTTGTTGAGCTAATGCATTTGCCACCAGGCAGTATGTCTCAATGAGTAAGGAAACCCTTCCTGAATTGTATTTGTTACATGCAAAGAGGCTGAACACGGACAACTAATAATTTTGATCAATTCTTCTTAATACGTGTTTTGGATCAACAACACTGAATAACTTTCTCAAACTCTAAGAATAGCACATGCAATGTTCTTTTTCACTTTCAACTGAATTTTGCTTCATATGCTGTTTAAATGGAAATGGTTTATTGTTTACATTTTACTTGGTTTACTTGGTTCACTTGGACCATTTAGGAACTGTAACAAGTGAAGGGCTCATAAGCAATTAAACAACAGACCAGAGAAGAGCCTGCTTGTAAAATAACTAATACTGTAGGATTCTATGGTTTGCTGTGCTGATTGTTTCATGTGTTCTGCATGGATTGGTACAAGAATGACTGGGAACGCTAAATGCAGCTATTGGAATAGGTAGTAAATCTGCTGATTGTTGCTGTATTTGAGTACATTTCTGAAATGAACAGCTGTATCTTCCGCTAGGGGTAAAGATAGCAGTAACACATCCTCCTGTGTCCATAGGCATGGCAGCATACATGCACACCTACAAGTACTAAAGATGATTCACACTACTGCTCTTGCAAAGCATTTATATATGCATTATGATTTTATTGCTTCAATGCTGTTTTATTATTTTCATGTGCTGAATGGTGCTTTGAAGGTTCTTAGAAGAGCTGTCGATGCCTTGTAATTTTAATTACATTTATTTCGAAACATTTAAATGTGAAGCCCACATAACTTCATAGGCTCAGGGTGGCAATACTATTACAGCAGGCAGATTTTTAAAATGAAACTTTAAAGACAGATTAAAACTTTCCATTTATCTATAGCTAGCCTAGCTCCAGGCACTAAAAAAAAAAGGGGGGGGGCTCACCGCATTTCCAAAAAAAGTACTCCAGACATTATTTTGTTGAAAATCCAAGGGAAAAGAGGCCTATAGCTGGGGAGCAATCACAGAGGAATCTTGCACGCTAACAGTGCTTTATTACCAACAGTGTATTCCCTGTTTATCACTGAAATTGCACTTGAATATAAGAGCTGAGGTAGTCTCTTCAAGATTTTACACCTAGGTCTTTGGCGCTTTAGACTTCAAAACCAGGCACTGAATTGTGCTTCCTAAGCCTTAGGAACCCAACGCAGATGTTTCTGGTGTCTTGACATCCAACAACCATTGTTTTCAAGAGATAGGCCACAAGCTTCTGCAGAAGGACTCAAGAGCCACAGGCACTAATCTGAAAGTTACAGCAAATGCTGGAATTATATTGTATAAAAAGTGGTACAGTGTCCTCCTTGAAAATAAGATTTTGAAAGCATGAAAGACCTTGGAGTCTGAGGAACAGCACTGCATTCAGGAGCTGCCAAAGACTGTAGATTGAAGTAAGTAACAAGGAATGATTACCTCTCTCATTTTTGTAATGAGGGCATAACAAAGTTAGATTCCAAAAGTAATACACCATGGGGATAGTTTGGTATAATAAATAAAAATTTCTACTTACATATAAAAGTTAATTGTAATGACATTTAATTTTTTTAAAGAAAAACAAGAAGCAATGCAATTAGTCACAAAAGACCTTTTGAAACAGTATTGCAACAAGTTACACCTTTAAAAGTAACTTTCCAAGTTCTGTGTAGGTCTAATGAAGGACAACTGAAGTATCTGACCTTCTCTACATCTTCTCCCAGAGAACATTGTTTCAGGAGTGTCTAAATTCATGTGTACTGCATGGGCCTACCATGTAATACACATTGAATGAGACACGGGCTGCAAGAGAAATCAGTGCAGCCATGCCTTCTTTGCCTGGTAATATGAAAGATTACTTAGGACATACCACCATTTCATTTGTGTCTCCCTATCCACAGTCACAGAGCCTAAATACCTAAGGACATTTGATCCTGCTTGATCTTGGAAGCTAGGCAGGGTCAACTCTGGTTAGTACCTGGATGAAAGACTGACAAGAAATACCAAGTGCTGTATATTTCAGAGGAAGGAACTGGCAAAACCACCTCTGAGTATTCCTTGTCAAAAAAAAAATCTATGTAATTTGTAGATCACTGTAAATCAACAATTGATTTGAAAGCACCCCCGCACCCGCACCCCCACCCGCACCCACCAGTGATGCTAAGTGGAAGAAAGGGAAACACACAACACGGGGTAAGAGCCTTTCTGAATCAAAAGAACAGTTAGTCTGACTGAGACCTCCTTTCACTCTATTGCTTAGCTCGAGGGAATAGGAAGATGTTCCTTCAGAAGTGATTATTTCAAGGTAGCCCAAGTGGGCCAAATTTGCTCATCCTTTGTCTTTCCCAGTATGGAAGGCAAGGGACAGCTGGAATTTTCAGGAGCTGTCATTTGATGGTACTCTAAATAGTTTGAGGTAGAAAGTCCGTGCTTACCCTTTGTCTTTTCCAATGTGAAGCACAGCCTTCTCAAATTGCTGCTCTAAAGCAACCCTGGACTACAGGACAAAGGAACAGGCCCTCAGTTGGCCTTGACGGCCTAGATGGAAGGTTCTATGGGCTGTTAATAGTGCAGGGTCTGGAAGTTTTCCACTGCATCTATTAATGGGAATACATGTCATTGGAAAGACATAGGCCCTTTTCACATGGCATTTTCCATGCGAAAGGGCCCCTCAAGCATCACGGAAATGTGAGGGGTGGTCCACATGACGCACTCACATTTGTGAGACACTCCAGGGCCTAGCAGGCACCACTCCCACACTTTTTCATTTTCGACTTTAAGCCAAAAATGGTGCACGGTCACGCATTGCTCCCAGGCCCCGCATGCACTTACCTTGCGTGCAGAGTCTCAGGAGCCGGGCCGGTTGTGCTTCCTGTCTCAGTGCAGCCTGGGAAGGTCCCAGGCTACACTGTGAAAGGAAGAGGCAGGGCTCTTGCACAAGCAGGAAGCTTGTGTGGAGCTGAAGAAACCTGGACACAAGGGCCTCTCACAAGAGGCTGCTCGCATGAGCACCGCACCCCAGCGCCGAGAAAAGGTAAGATGCAGAAAGGGCCATAGAAAACCAATAACATGATATTGTTCTTTGCAAAGTTCTCACATAATTCTGTTATTAATATGGTTCATAGCTGAACTATAACTATTTAAAAGAAGGAAAGATGACCATCCACTTCACATACATTCTGCTCTTTGCTCTGGAAGTTTATGCTGACTTAGGTCATTTCCACACGGAACAGTTATAGTGCTATTATTCCACTTTCAACATCCTGTGGAATTCTGGAGTTTGTAGTTTACTGAAGAAAAAGAGATCTCTGGCTGAGAATTCTAAATGCTTCTCCCTCAACTGCAAACCCCAGGATTCCATATAATGTTGAAAGCGGAATAATAGCACTATAACAGTAAAGTGGAGAAATGGCCATAGGCCTTCTAAACACTCAGAAGGAAGGGATCTACTTAGCTTTAGCAGTGTAACAACACAGCCTGCACTGAGCACATTCTCTTAATTTCATTTTCCTGCACTGCATTCCCATCCACCCTTTGTAGTGGCATGGAATAATGATTGGTTGATAACTTGTCTTTTATCATTTGGGGCATTCCTTTGATAAATGTCACTTCTGCCACTGATTGTCATCACCATTTTCATATTCAGCAGGATCAATAGGAGATGTATGTGCAGAGGGGTGATGGGTTTTCCTGTAGGAAAGATTACAATTTAGTGATGAGTGGCTTTGAAACACCTACTGATATCTAAGCCATGTGAGCTAATGTCGTCCCCATACCAGAGAAAGAAAGAAAGAAAGAAAGAAAGAAAGAAAGAAAGAAAGAAAGAAAGAAAGAAAGAAATGTTGGGGCCCAGTTATAGCTTGTAAGAGCTTATTTACTTGCTTAAGTTCCATCCTGACCATTTGAATAAGACTTCAGTGTAAATGGTAATATCTGCTTCTGTTTGCCAGTGAATAAAATATAAAATCTATTCATAAAGGAATTTGATACCTATCAATGCATTATCAGCTGTTTTCCCCATGGTTCTTTTTACCTCAAAAAGCCAGAGTCTATTGAAATGTAGATGACTCAGTGAGATAACAGTTCATTTGTAACTTGGCAACCAAAGGAGGGAAAAGACACTGGTGATGCACTAAGACATCACCAGTGCAATCCTATGCTTGTGTTGCTTGTTCTCAGAGACAAGAACCCTAGAAAATGCAAGAACTCTAAGGCTGCAATATGATATTATGCTACCTGGAAGTCAACTCCCCTATTTCAGCTGTGCTGTTCATCTGCAAGCTGATGATGAGTCTATAATATGAAAGACAATCCTAGCTATTTCTTCTAATTAATAAAGTCAGAGATAGCATAACAGGATGAATTGCTACTCATCTGTAGGATTTGCTTTCCCATTGATTACCTTGTTGTTTATTTTCCTGTTTGCTGTCAAACCTTATTTAATTATATGTATTGAGAAACCTGGGGAAAAACTGAGAAGCATATGCTAGTGAAAAGTTCTGTTCCATTTCTACTCTATCATGACTGGGCCATTTGTAATCCATGTTATTTCTACCGACCTTGGTAAATAATTTAAAAGTGGTAGCTGGATAGAGAGTAACAATAGAACTGTGGAGACAGTACATAAGATCTTGAACATAAGAAAAAGAATTTCTGTTGCATTAATACAACACTCAGTACTACGGACAACAGAAAAGTAAAGCCTGTTCAAACAAGGCTGAGATTGCAGAAAGGGCTGCCAAGAAGGAATTCTGGAATGGAATGTGACTAACAGCAAAGACAAGCAGATCAGAAAAGAACTTAACAAGAAGGTTGCAGGATCTGGGACAACCCCCAGTGGCAGCAAAAAAGGTGATTCCCACAAAATCAGGGTATTAGCTGTATCCTTACATCCCCAACCAGACTTGACAATTGTGAGGTCTTTCAAGTGAAAGTAGAGGGAATGTAAATAGAGAAATCTCTGGTCTGATGCCATGCATTTTTTCATGCCCACAACCTGTACACTTAGTCTTCTTCAACTGAGACATTAAGAAAAACAAATATGTTTGGTGAGTTGGTGGGTGGATTCCCAAAGGTCCAAGCTGACACTTGCATGGTCAGTACTGAGTAACACTGCTATCTCTTCCTTGAAATCTATTGTATTTTCCCTGTCTTCATTTGGTGGCTTGAGGAACCCTCAGATCTCCTGGGCAAGGAAGCAGTTGTTATCATACAACCAAGCTGGAATACAGTTCACTATGACATGACTGGCAATGTGGGCTTTGGCCTTTCCATCATGGAGAGTGCAAGAACTCCAGCTGTAAATTTCATTGATAGACCATAGCATGGAACTTTGAAGATAGAGACCAAGAAAGAAAGAAAGGGATGTGATGAATAGTAGTTGGGATCTGATCAATAAGCAAATCCACTTGTTGCTGTTTTGCCCCTCAGGAGAACAGTCTGACAACGCAAGTAAGAATACATTAAAAGGTAATGTACTCAACCCCAGGCATCATATTTCAAGGAGAAGATAACCAAAATAGGAAGGGATTCAGAATAGATTTGTGTTGCTGATAAAAGAAATGGCATGCAACCAAACAAAGGAAAGTCAAGACTAGTTTAGATTATGCCTAAAGAGGAGAACAAATATAGCTAAGGACTTTTTCTTCATGTACTTCGCTATCCCATTTTGAGGAGACATGAGCTGTTGAATGGCATAGAAATGTAATGAATGAATAAATAGAAATATCAGATAATATCTGCCGTCACTGATTCTGTCTTAAGGAAATACTTATTTGACATGCCTGAAACATAATTAATTTAAAAAAAAACAGAAAGTGGCACAGGGGTTGACTGTCTTTCCTCACACTGCTGACAAAATTAGGGTGACAGATCTATTGCAAAGTAATGCATATTATATAATAAGCTATTACTTTCTCCCATCTACAAATAAATGCCAGTTCCCAACATTCTGTCACAGTCCAGCATAACCAAGAAACAGAGCCCAAGTGAGATTTAGATGAACAAGAAGAACTGCACGGATGAAAGTAGACTTAATTCTTAATGGCTGGGACCATCAAAACACAGAGAAGTCCTCTCCTTAATGATGTCCCAAATAATTTTTTGTGTGTGTGTAAAATTACTGGTATCCATTCATTCTTAAAGGAAAACAAGAATGCTGCAGAAAGGGGAAAGGAAAGTTTGCTGAGAGATTTTCTCAAGAACAGAAATACAATTTATTTTAGTAATGAGGGGATCAAAACATTTAGGGGATATAAAGGGTATGTGAGAACAAGCTTGGTATAGTGATTTGAGTGTTGGATTAGGAATCTGGGAGACCAAGCTTCAAATGCTTGTTTAGCCATGGAAGCCTCCTGGGTGACCTCGGGCAAGTCATACTCTCTCAGCTTTAGATGAAGGCAATGGCCAACCTCCTCTGAATAAACCTTGCCAAGAAAAAACCATGATAGGGTCACTACAGCCAGAGTCAACTTGAAGACACACAAGAACAAGAACAAAAATGGTATATGTAGACAATCTATTATAACAGCAAATGGATAGATGATTTAAATTGGGATGATACATTTCCTGGAAGTGTTGGGACAGACTGGACATCCAGACCACGTCCACAGCCTCCACACTGCCAAAGTTTGGTGGCAACAGAAAATAACCCTCCATTTTCCTATTAAAGTAAGTTATAGGAAGTGTGCACCTTGTTTTAAAAGCAGACACCTCTTAGAAAAACAAGAACAAATTATCTACTCCACAAATGCTTTATACATAGAGAAATTTTCCCTGACAGAAAGCATCTCTTGCAAAAAAGTTTTCCTAATATAAAATATTGGTGTACTCTTTTTTTAAATGGAGAACCCAGCAAAATCCATTAATATGATTACTAAACCCTAGCTGCTGTTTACATTTTATTTTGACTTGGAAGTAGACATTAGATAGATTCACATTAAAATGGGAATTGGATTAATTTCTCCTTCGTTTCTATCACCAAGTCTGATTTTATTTTCATGAAATAAACACAAAATTTTCAGGGTTACATGAAATATGTTTGTATCTCCTTGTGAATAGCACAGTAAAGAGCAATACTAAGCTATACAATGCATGATAGTCACTTTCAGTTTCACACTGTATTAGCTATTGGAATGCAATTCTTTGCAAATTTTATTTTTGAAGAAGGCCAATGTGCAACTTAAGCAATATTCTTTCTGCTGCAAGAAAGTCTTTGAAGACTAATTATTCTGCACAAAATTCAAGTGTTATATGTTTATTCATTTTCTGCACAGAATTACTATTTCCTTTGCAGAAAATGCTGTTTCCTGCACAGACAATGCAATAGTTGACAACTTCTTCTGTGCAAAATTCACAGATAAGTGGTGGGGTTGATACAATTTTTTTTAGCATTTTTTTTGTAAGAAATAACATTTTCTGCACAGAAAATAATATTTGCAAACATAAATATTACTTTCCAAGCAGAAAATGCTTTTTCCTATGCAGAAAATTCACTTACTGCATAGATGAATTTTGTGCGGAATAAATGTCAAAGTATAAAGAGTCTCATCAGTCCAAGATTTTTCTCCTCATGGTTTCCTAATGCTTGAGAAATGCATTCTTTGTCTGTTTTCTGAATATTGTTAAATATTCTTTCCATCCCAAAACAAAACCCAAAAGAAAACCATTAGGTGTTAAGGTGGGCAAACCATTTTTAAACATATCAGATGTTTGTAAAGATCTCGTACCAACAAAATACTTCGTTCCCACTGGTAATATCCAGAGCCACCAATTCTATATCCCAATCAATATGTTTTATTTCTTGCTCAAGTATGCAAAAATATGAATATTTTTCAGCCTGTCCCACTGGGCTATCCTTATCTAATGCAGAGGAAAATTGCTATGTTCACTGGGTTATGTCCATTCTCTTTCCTTCAGCATGTGGTATATAACCTTGACCTAAGAAAATGCAGCATCCAGGAATAATCTGCAAACCAGAACAATGAATGTGACAAGCCTGAGAAACATAATTGCATTTTTTTAAAAAAACCTCTGTTAACTTTTGAAAAGATTTATTAAAGATGTTCAGAATTCTAGATGCTGGCTGTTTACATTTAGCTATTAACAATGCAGAAATGACCTAAAATATTGTATAATATATACAGTAAAACTTATTTCAAAGAATTTAGAAACCTGTCCATTCATTTCTCCTCTGCTGAGATTAAAGATGCAGCAAACTGTCCAACTGTAATTGAATTAAATCTGAACCTGGACAAGAACAGTGATTATGTTCATCAAGCAAATATGCAAATAGTATCACACATTCCTTTTAATTATTAGCAAGAGTCTTTCTCGAGGGGGCTTTACTAATCAAACATCTGTTGGGTGGCAAATGCAGCTTAAACATCCATCATCCAAAAAGTATCTAGGTGAAACAAAGGACAATTTTGTCATCCAGAAAGATAATTTTCTTGAGAATTAGGCACTAAATAGTGTCGGCCCATGACACTTTGTAGCCAATCAGTTTTGAATACATGACAATACCGCTAAGGTCACATGTAACCATTTCTAACTGCAGTTGATACTTCCTAGAGAAGGAAATACTTTTGAACCCTTTTGTGGTAACAATCAAAAAGACTCAACGAGTGGATATTTGGGGATATTGGGGGGGGATCTCTTGTCTTCTTCGGCTCAGAATTCTAAGACTAGCTTTGATGTTATTGTATCTGAGTTTTCTACTGCACTTCAAAAATCCTTTTTTCTTAAAATAGGGATGGACAAATTATCCAGCAAAAAAGCATTAGACAAATATCTGAGCCTAATTTCTCTGAGAAATTTTCTCTGAGCTATGTTTTTTGAACTATAACTCCCCTATATTGACTAGAGGATCCTTGTAACTGTAGTCCACAAAATAACTTTTCCAAGCATAGATCAAAATAATTTGACACACCCAGAGGAGGTGATTTCTTATTGGTTGCTTACAACTTAGATTCTGAATCTATAGAGTCATCTCTCCCACACACTCACACGCCTTGCCTCACCAATTTTATGCTACTCAAACCAAAGCTAGGAAATCTTTTACCACATCAGCACAAGTATGCCTGGAAGTGACAAATCTACATGAGCATGGGTACTGTTTCATCAGTGCATATAAAAACCCAGAGTGGACAAGTGGTAAAGTATGCATGTATATATGGGGACATCTGCCTACGCAATCATTTTATGGACACATCCATAACTAGCTATACATAATCTCAATACCACTTTCATGGAAAGTGTTTTATAACTTATGCATGTATTCAAAACTAATCTTGATTGATGCATGCCTCTTTATGGCAAGGCTAAATCATGGGCTTTTCTTGGCAAGACTTCTTCAGAGGAGGCTTGCCATTACATTCCTCTGAGGCTGAAAGAGTATGACTTACCTAAGGTCATCAAGTGGGTTTCTGTGGCCAAACGGGGATTCAGTCCCTTGTCTGACAGAATCCTAGTCCCACATTCAAACCATTTCAGCATGCCAGTTCTTAATTAAATCTTGCTTGGTACTAGTTCAAAACCTTAGAAACTGCAGTGTAAAAAAGAATTATTGGCATTTCTTATAGTGGCTCCCCTAATTAAAATGAATATTTTCATATTTTGAATGCCCAAAATCTGATAACTTTACATTCTTCTTCTTATTACTTCTCCTCCTCCTCCCCCTCTCCTCCTCCAGTTTGCTTTCTTAGATATCTATTGAAGTCTTTTTTTAAAAAAAAGCTGCCCACAAAATGCACCAAATGTTTCCTTGATCCCTGATGTCATATTTCCCATTTTGGGTATAGGAGGATGCACAGCATGTGGTTCTCCCTTTCTGGTCTCAAGTTGTGTGTATTCAAAATACACAATGGTGAACTCCAACAAAAGGAAATTATGGGGAACAGAAAATCTGCCCTGTAGTATCTGAGTGTATATCTAACACTTCTCTACTTAGCAGCCTAAGAGGTCTTTGCCTTTGGAGTCCAGACATGAAAAAAAAAAAAAAAACCCACTATGCTAGTCTAAGAAGTGACAGTGCCAGGTCAGAGCACCCTACACAAGCAAACAAGGGAACAGAGATGTGATTTTTTACCAAGTTTCTTCTCAAATGAAGCAACAAGTAATTTCAGCAATGTTCTTCCATCACAGGACAGTCTTTGAAAATCACACAGTTTTCAAAGACTATTTCCAGTCTGGGACTTAATCTGTGCAAAATTCACATGCATTTGTTTTGTGCAGAAAACAGCATTTTCTGTGCCAGAAACTACATTTTCTGTGTGGAAAATAATATATCAGTGGGGAAATATCAATTCCTGAGCTAGAAATGCAATTTCCTGTGCAGACAATGCTGTTTTCTATGCAAACCAACCCTGTGTGAATTTTGCACAGCATAAACCCTGAGTAATAGCAGTTTCTGCCCAGGAATTGATATTTCTGTGCTGAAATATTACATTCCATACAGAAAATCTGTTTTCTGTGCAAAACAAAAGTTACCTATGCTACTGATCTCTCAAGATAGCAAAATATAAGAATCGGGCATTACATTCAAAAACCTGTTTGTGATAGCTGTTTTTCAAAAATAACTAAAATGAAAAACTTCCGTTCACAACTGTATACCTGGTCACAATACAAACTGATTATCTTACAGAGTAACATCTGTTTTGTTTATAAATTTATGGAAATAGTTGTTCCAATTTTACACATCAAAATCATATAAACTGAATGATATTTACTCAAGCTGTGGGTGTGTCACCTTAAAGTGCACAGCCCAATCTCTGTTTCAAGTACTAAGTAAGTTAAGCTTCTCTTAACAATAAATTTGCTCTGTAATTTTAAGCAGCTCAACAGCAGCCTGAGTTTTTAAAGATAAGAGCTGACTTTGTTTGATTCACTACATGATTTAAGTCAGGCAGCAAATCAACAGAGGAGCAAATTAGAACCAGCAGTACAGTAGACTCCAAGATTTGTAGTCTTCCGTTTCATTATCCCACTTCATCAGGTGATGAAATGAGGTAATGAAACAGAAGACTACAAATCCCAGAGTATGTTGTACTGCTGATTCTAATTTGCTACTTTGCTGATTCTTATACTTTGGTATTCTGTACAAGACAACCACAAGCAAATTCTACCCAGAATAAGTACCAGACTGGAAGATTCTTATCAGCCTGGGGTTCTTCTCATCAGCATTTCTCAAGTTTTCTGACTGTTTTTAGAATATTTTTTAGTATTCTTTCCATCCTTACAAGGAGAAAAGAATCCCATATTGTAAATCCCATGTTTCACTCCCCCCCCATTTTTTTTTATTTGGACCTAAACCCAGTTGTTAAACCCAACTAGGCAGAAACACTGGATCAATGGAATTTAATAAGTGTTGTCTTACGAAGTTTCCACTGATTCAGTAGATTTATTCTAACTGGAGTTCACAATCAGATTTATGATTGCCTTTGAGGCTTACTGAGAAAAAAATTACTAGCATAATGTTTTGGAGACTCTAGTCCACTTCATAAGATGCAGTTGATGGGAGTCCAGAAGAGCATATGCTAAAAATTTATTTCAGTGAGTCTCAAAGGTCCACAGGATTCATTTTTGTCTTTTTAGGCTGATACAGACTAACATAGTTATTTCTTTGAATACTATTATAACTAGATTCAGGACATTGTGCTTTTCTGAGTTGTGTCCATTGCTCCAACATTGATTCCCCCACAATGGGGAAGAACAATGTCTCCCTCTAGAAAGGTAAGCTCTCCATGAGCAAACAGTAGGTACTCCATTTCAGCTTTTTGCTACTGCTGAACAAATACTCATGAACACTTATATCCTGCAGTATCACACTCAGGTATATGCAGAGGAACATGGTCTATTTGACACACAGAGTTCCATCACAGGTCACAGGGCACAAAGGGGGAGTATACTCACAGTTGCTTTTTCTAATGTAGAAAAGACTGGCATGAACTCAAACATGGCATACATGAAAATTTATTTATCTATTATTTTATTATTTCTGTAAAATGTATATACCCACCCTATATGAAAATTATAGTTTAATTATAGTTTAAAACATTACAAATAATTCATATTAGCTAAAAAAAATAGTGAGCTAAAACACAATAAGTATATTAGTGAGTCAAAAACAGATTTAAAAGATTAAAAAGCTTTAAAAAAGTATTCAGAATAAATTAATGAGGCCCAAAGGCTTTGATAAACAGACATATTTAAACTCTGTGCCTAAAAGAAATTAGGGCTGGCACCAATTGGGCATCCAAAGAGAGGGCATTCCACAGTTGAGGTGCCAAAACTCAGAAGGCCTTTTCTGATGTTCTGATGTCCCCAGCAGACCTCAGTCCTCAGGCAGACATCTTTGTGGAGAGGCACTCCATTAAGTGTCAAGTTCTCAAGTTGTTAAGGACTCTAAATGTCATTGTAAGCATACTGAATGCAGATCATATTGGCATATTGCCAGTCAGTGCAGTTCTTTTAAGATTGGCATTGCATGCTGTCTATGAAGAATACCAACCAGCAGTTGACCTGCTGCTTTTTGCATTAGCTGCAGCTTCTGAGTCTTCAGGAGCAGCCACACCTAGAACACTTGACAGTAATCTAATCAAGAAGTTACTAGTGCAGGAACTACTGTAGCTAGCTTATCCCTGCTCAGAAAAGGCTATAGTTGGCACATCAGTTGAATCTGGTGCCAAGCGCTCCAAGCCACAGCGTCTACTTGAGTCTCCAGTGATAGGGATGAATCTAAAAGTACTGCCAGGCTATGCACCTGCTCCTTCATGGGGAAAGCAACCCCATCCAGGACAGGTCATTTACCTAATTCCTGGACCTGAGAACCACGAACCTCAGAGCTTCCATCTTTTTAGAATTCACCTGCAGTTTGTAGGCCCTCATCCAGCCCATTATAACATCCACACACTGGTCCAGCACTTGCACAGACCCAGCTAATTCCAATGACAAGGAAAAATAGAGCTGAGTGCCATGAGCATTCCATGGCACTCCATTCCATTGCCTCACCCAGTGGCTTCATGTGAATATTGAAAGCATGGAGGAAAAGACAAAACACTATGGTCCTTTCCACACCATATCTCAATAGCAGGTTGTTCCGTTAGAGTTCCAGCATTGCCATTTCTGTGATGTTGTTGGGTTAGGAACACTCTCTTCCACACCCTTTCACCTTAAGTGGATGAGTAGCATTATTGCCACAAGTGTTCCTTCCACACTACAGCATCATTGGTCGGTCCCTTTCTCTGCTTTCAACCCACCTCACACCTCTCAATTGATCAGGGTTGGGTTTTTTGTAAGCCATAGTAGTACAGCCACATTGTAATGTCATGACACACCAATACATTACTGCATTTTTGTGCTATGATGCTAAAAAATGTATTTTAAAAAATTAACTCAAACGAGAAATTTAAAATAAACATGGGGAGGTGGTGGATTCCAAATTTGTGACATCATAGGAGTTGCTGAAGGAGGGACAAGCTGGGCACACCCACACCCTGTCCACTCCTGGATCCATGACAACAGGAAATGTTATCAAGTGCTATTATGGAACTTCACTGACACTGCTGACAGGATTGTAGTGCTAAAGGAGGCTCTTAACAATTTTTCTTCTGAAAATGATATAAGGCTTATTTGCAATGCTTGGTAATGGGACAGCAGCTGGATAGCAATGACGTCATGTGGTAGCACAGCTCCTGGACTGGAACAACCCATTGCTGTGAAGGGATGACATGTGGAAAAGGCCTATGAGTCTGAACAGGAATACTCTAATGCTACCTTCCGGAACTATCTCTCTAGATAGCAACAGAACCACTGCAGAATGGTGCCTCCCACTCCCATCCCACTGAGCTGGTCCAGTAAAAAAGAAAGGCCATTGTTATCAAAAGCCACTGAGAGGTTTAGGAAGATCAACAGAGTTGCACTCCCTTTGCCTTTCCCATGAAGTATGTCAATCAGAGCAACTAAGGTAGACTGAAATGGGTCCAGTTTATCTGTTTCTTTCAAGAATGCCTGAATGCACGGTCAAGCATCTTGCCCAAAAACAGAGTATCTGCAATAAGGCAGCAATACCCACATATCTCTGGGTCAGGAAAGTCCTCGTCAAGACTGGGTGCACCACTGTCTCCTTCAAACAGAATGCATCTCCCGCTAATGTAGTGAGGCATTTACCACCTCCAAACCCACCTGGTCAATCTATCTCTGCTAGATTTATCAACCAGAATGGAGAAGCGTTGAGCTTACATATGGTGAATTGAATTGCTTCAATCACCTCACCTACATTATCAGGTGTGATGGGACCTGCTTCTTCTCTCTCAGATGGGTAGGGCAGCTCCCTGAATCTGATAGTGTCCTGCCACTTCATACATACACACCTCTGCCTTCCTCTTTAAACACTTCTTCTCAGTAAAAAGTGAGGCATTTCAATGGTTAATTAGAATCCCTTTAGAGTTTTATGGCAGTGTGTTTTCTGTTTCTATGTTAAATACAGTATATTACTTAGCTGAGTCCAAATTTATAAAAATAAACTATAATCTTTATTAAAATAACAGCAGAATAAATAATTGGAGTTCATTATGCAGTTAAAAGCAAATGCAGTTCTTCAAAGTTCTTTTAAACAGTTTCCTTATATCTTGGAACCTTCATATAAGCATGAGGAAAACAAACAGCTCTTTGGCCACCATCACCAAAGGCTCAGCCTTCAAATTTAGGTCACACTTTCTGACCAGATTCAAAAATGGTTTGATTTCACTTTTGCTTCTCTCTCCAGGCTTTCTCTGAGAAACAAACCCTCCCACTCAGACAACCCCCTTTGGCTGATTGAAGAACTTTATTCCAGAGCTCTCTCTGGCTGAAGGGCTGCCAAAAATGACACTCCTTATGTACCTTTTATATATATTCTCTTCTCAAGCCTCCAGCCCCTTCCTCACACTAATGGTCTGGGTTTGTCTCTTGAGCAGTTATTCTGGTTTCCTGTTGCTGAGTTACTCTGGCACTCAGGATAGCAACACACCCCGGAATCTAGTCTCAGCAACTGAAACTGTTTGAGTGAAAACTGATGAGACAGAGCACTGGACACTTCCCAAGTCTTTGTAACAAATGTGGTATCGCTTCTGAATCAATGCAAGCAGATTTCTCCTCAAAGCATCCAGCAAATTTTTCATATCAGATAGCCATGGACTGCATGCCTAATACCTCTGGACCTCTACTCAAAACACTCCTCATCACTCAGAATAGTCCTACTGAATGGGAAGTTGAGGATGCAGTCTTAGTAGTGTAATATGGTTTTGGGCCTAGCTCATGGCTTCATAGTAGGCACAACACAGAGTCTTTGCTGAATTCTGATTGCACTCACTCTGAGATGTATTCCACCTGCACTCTAGCTTGCTGAATCTCTCTTTTGAAGACTGGTAGCTGCAGAGTCATTGTTGACAATTTGATGCAGCATGGGGACTAATGGAATGGCAGTAGCGGTGGAGCTTGGAGTGTGTGGAGGGGGCAGGAGGGGGGCTACAGTGCGTGGGGGTGTGGCCGTGGTGTGGGGGGCATGGACACAGTGCATGGGAATGTGGCTATGGCACGCAGGGGCATGGCTACGAGCTGGGATGCCCCAAAAACATTGCCGCTGGGGGTGAACCACCTCCATCGCCCCCCTGTTCCTACATGACTGAATGGGGGAGCTGTTATTGGAAGGAATGCAGGAGAGTGTGCTGCTTGTATATCCCTTTATAATGAGCTCATTGGCTTTTTTGTAATATGTGGGCATTGTTCACAGTGCAATCTCTGACTGGTTGTGACTGGGGAGAGGATTCAGGGAGGCTCTTGGTACTTTCAGTCACTTATTTTCTCCTCCCTTCCTATTCTGAGAATGCAAAGGATATAATGGCCATTCTATGGGCATAGTGAGGGCATATCTTCACCAATGAGTATCATCCAAATATAGGATGACTCTGCAAGAAGAGCATCAATTTCACTTATAATTCCACTTAAAGTCAAAGTGAAATTAAGTGAACTGAAGTTCTGGGTGCATTTTTCCATGAACCATTATAAATAAGCACAGAATTCCAAAATAAATTAAGAATAATCTAATGTAGTCTAAATTAATTTTGGTTGCCTGAAGCTGATTCTTTTGGACAATTCTATACTTAAACTTTTACAGCACTGAACCTAAATTGAGTATTTGTTGATTTCTGTCTCAAAATGCCTCCTTCTCATGATAGGAAACTGAGATTTTATAATTAACATGTGTCATGGCAGTATGCTTTTCTATTGCCAGCCCTTCGACAACTGGGACCTGTAAAGAGATTTCTCAGCTATTGGGCAGATTTTTTTTTTTTTTGAGTCACATCTTAGTATGAACTGACTTAATCAGCACTACTTCTTGTATTCGCTCTTGAACTAATATTGAACTTACCATAGTTCTTGAGCTAATATGAGAGGATATGGAGATATGTCAGTTCATATCAAAATGTGGACCAAACTAATTTCCAAGTCAGGTTCACATTGATCTAGTCTGGTCTGAACAGAAATGTTTTGGATGATTACTGTGGTTGTGGTTGGGATTAGGAATATCTAACCCTTCTCCCATTTTTGGAAGTCAAGGCAGCTTACAAAAGTTAAAACAAGCTACAGCTAAAAATACACATCACACAAAAATGGAAATATTAAAAAATATAACATTAAATTAAAAGCATGCCACTTTAAAAATATATAGACAATACAGCAAATTATTAAACACCCTTTCCCCAAAGCTTACAGAAACAAAATTCTTCATTTAGCTATTCAAGGAGAAAGGGAAGACAGCAGTCTAGCTGCTCAAGGAGAGGCATTCCAGAGCCTGTGAAAAGTCACCAAGAAGGCCTTCACCTGTGTTTCCACCAGATGTACCTACAAAGATGGTGGTACCATGAGAAAGGCCATCCCAGAAGTGTACATGTATGAATGTGACATCTGGACTCTTTCGTAAGCCCCATTTGAACATTTCATCCCTAATTACCTCCCTCTCCAGCACAACCTATCCAGACAGTGATTAAAATATCAGGAAAATGAAGATGATTTCATGTAAAATATTGCAAGAATGCCACTACAGGTATGCAGTACGATAATTAAGATTGTCAAACACTCTGAAACAGCATTTGCTGAAAACATGGTAAAGTTTAGGATTTTCAAAAGAAATTTTGGAGCAGAACTTGGGCCACTCAAAGTGTCTCATCTGAAATCAATTTGTGACTGAAGAAAGGTTTGAGCTGGCTTTTTCCCAGTGACACTCTTCTCCTCTCTGCTAGTCCAATGCTGTGTACTCTGCACTTCTATTTTAGCACAGCAACTGCTGGAGCAGAGAAGATATACTCAACCAGATTCCATAGAAAGCAATCACGCACCTTTGCCATGTAATATTTAAAAGCAGGAATAATAAAGGTCTCCCACTAGTGAAAAAAAAAAGCTGGCAATTAAAAAAAATAGTAAATTAACAAAAAGAAGAGAAACCAGTTCATTAAAAGAAAGTTAAAAGAATTCACTCCACTTTCAGATATCACTATATCAGCACCTTTTGTTTTTTTCTTCAGTCGTCTCCCACTCACTAAGGTTATCCCTGCCTTTATTTCATATTGTTTTCTTCCACTATGATAATAATGCGCTGACAATTAGTTCTAGAAAGCAATTATTTGTCCTCACTTCTCTTGAGTTCCTTTGAAACCTTGTGAAGTACGGAACAAATGGATTTTAACACTGATTAATTCTGATATGCAACATTTTTTTAAAAAAAATACACACACACTATGCTACTGCTGTCAGAGAATATATTCAGAAAATTGACTAAAGAATTATAATTTCTGATGAGAATACACATAGGAGTTGCATGTGCATGCGGCTCTTCATGCTCCAGACTTTAACACAGTCAAATTGATTTTACTCAGACTTTCCAATTCATTTGCCCAGGCTGAGTATGGAAAATCACAACCCAAAATGTATTTTTGAGATAGTTATGAAATACTTTAAAGCAAGGATCTGGAAAAATTCTGGCACCCAACTATAATACTTGCTGCCATCATCTATCAGTAGAATCAAATCAACCAGAAATCCCAGCCTGCATCATTAATGTACAATTATTTAACTGGCTTATTTTTTGTTCTTTACAATGCGATTAACTTAATAAAGTTAACTTAATGAAGTTAACTGAGGGGGGGAAGATATATATCTGTAAGCATCCAAATTAAGAAAAATCCAAAGTGTGTTACTCCTCAAAATGTTTTTTTTAAAAAATATTTTCAACACTATCTTCATAGAAAAAGTATATGAGGTTCCCTGGGGACTCATGTTACACTCATACACTGTATAGGACTCCAGAAATGTAAAGCTGACTTATGAAAGAGGATAATACCAAAGTGAAACTCTACAGAAAAACTTACAGTTCATGAGAGGGGAGCAGTGGAGGTAGTTTCTTTCACTATTTTCCTTTTCTGAGTCTGCAAAATCAGTTGGCAAGATTTCCTTTTGCCTGGATTTATTTCAAAGTAAAACGTAGTACTGTTACCCTGATTTCTGGGGTTCCTTGGGGGACACCTCAATGTGCTCCACGTGATGGAGAATAGAAACTACCCAGAGCACAAGCAATAGCAATGGGAGACGCAGGGTAACCTAGCGTGGTCTTTTTACCCAGTTTTTACGGGGTCAGGCCAAGCCAAAAACCAAACAAAGATGTCCAATAAAATGATTTTATTGAATGAAAGTCTCATGCACCAACACAGTCACTCACACACTCACTCAAGACCTATTAAGAAGCAAAAGAGAGGAAACTGGATAGGGGAATATTGAAGGGGTTGTAGCTGGGGTAATACTGCACCTTTTCCTGAAGTCCTTGGTCCAGGAAAAAGAGCTGAGAAGTGGAACTCAGCACAGAGGGCTGAGGGGATTACTCAACGGGCAGAGAATACACAGTCTGCTGAGATGACCAGGAGTGATCCAAAGTACTGTTCAAAAACTGGGACTATTTGTAGGGGAAAAAGTACCTGGAGGGATAATCCTTTCTCAGGGAGAACAATGAGTGTTGCAACGAGAAAGAAGCTCCACAATGATAACTTCCTTTGCATGATGAGATTACAAGGTGTTGCCAAAGTCTCAGGATCTTCGGCTGCATTGGGTTGTGGTGTGACTTTATGTAAATGGTCCTTGCCTGATGGGATATTTGCTCAACTTGGGGCAAACACGCTAATCCCCTCAAGTCAGCTTCTCAGGGACTGAGGACCTTTTGTCTACTGTGGGTATGCATAGCTTGAGGTCTCCTGGGGCTACGTGACTGGGGATTTTACTGGCCTGACCTGGTTTTCGATCGTTCAATCATTGCTGCCTACGTACCCATCTGGGTGACCTCTCAGGCACATTGAATCATATTTTAATATCAAAATTGTAGACCCCGGGACAGGTTTTACCAGTGAGATAACAATATTCCCCCCCCAAAAAAAAACTAATACAACAGGACACACAAAAAATCTCCACATTTACAATGGGGAACTAAAAAAAGAAAAAGAGTAAGACCAAAAAAGAAAGAGATAAAGGAAGAAAGAATGAACCAAGTAAAACAGAATGAAAGTGAGTTTTTCTCTCAGAAAAGAGAAAAGAAACGATGCCGTGTAACATGTCCGTTCTAACATTACCTGAGGTGTTCCTCAGAACTCACTCCCCTACACCAAGATACAGTGAAGGTTTGGATAAAATTCCTGCCCTTTCTTCCTTTCTTCCTTTTGACATGATCTCATATACCACATTCATAGGTCTAAACTCCCTAAAATAACACTTGAATATAACTCTGGAGCAGTCTTCTCTAATATGGTGCCTTCCAGATGTGTTGGATTACATCTGTCATCATTCTCAGCCAAGATGGTCCCACTGGTTGTGAATTATGACAAATGTAGTCCACATTTGGAGATCATCAAGTTGGTAAAAACTGCACCAGAGTGACTCAGAATTAATTAAACTATTTATCCATATTCTACATGTATATGACAGAAAATCATCTGGAAATTTCTTTCTCCCTCAAAAAAGAGTTTATTTGCTTACATTCAAGCTACTGCAATGGCCTTCAAGATATTTAATTAATATATTTCTATCTCCTTGTAACTGTACACATCTGCACATTTTTGCTGTGACTGCATATGTCTAACCAGTTGTGTGCCAATTTTAACAAAATAAAAACTTTTCATTAAAAAGGGAAAAACTAGTGCAAGCAGTTTTGAAGTACTGTGTAGTTTCCCAGTTCTCAGTCATACATCTCCAAGAGAAGCCAGTCTCAGTTACAGTGTGTTCAGGATGTATCCAAAGCTACCTACAAGAACTAGACTACAGGCAGGGAATAGTTCAGACCCTGGAGGCATTAAGCTTGCCCTAATTAGGTCAACACAGATGCAAAGATTGATAGAAAGTTCTGCTGATCAAGCCAAAAGAGAGACAAGCAGAGAAGTTTCTTCTAATCCAGAATTTTGCACTCTAGTGATGTCCTTTCACTAGAATTGTTCATATTTAAGTCATATGTCCTGCCGTATGCAACAAATAAGTTTGCTTGTCCACCTCATCTGCAGCTGAGCTAAGTTCTTAAGTAAAGCAAGGGATTTAAAGATCAGGGATATGCAAATCTTGTTCCTTGACTGAAACTTGCTCATATATTTGATGTGGCACTTGAGATACCTGAAATCTTCAAAAACAAATGTAGAGCTTGTAACAAGGGGAAATTGACGGTTCGGTGCTTGTGTCATATTCCCAGACTCAATGATGAATATGAGGTTTTGCATTTAATAGCATAGACAAGGATGGATTATCAGTTATGCAACTGGAATAAATGTTTCTTGGGCCCGCAGTGTTTACAGTCCTCATACTATTGTTGGTATCATGTACACCAGCTGGGATCCAGGCAGAGGAACATCCAGTGACACTTTCTTTCTTGAACCTGAATGGAAACTTGTATGTATGCACAAACGATTCATTGTCTTTGAAACTACTCCAAGGCCCAAACACGTTAATCCACTTGTGAGCACAGACACATTCTGTTGGAATGATAAAGGCCACCACTTTGAATACTCATAGCCCACAGCTAAATAGCTTCAGCCCACAGGATGGGTTCAGATCCAGGCATCAATCACCCTGCCTGCCAACTGATGACAACCTATTCACCCAACCTACTTGCTAAGTGATGCTGGAATGTCAGACATGAGAATGACAGGCAAGAGGAAGCTGTTGTGTGGTTCCCCTGCCACCTGGGAGTGAGGCAGAGCCATGTGCCCCCAGGCTAGGCATGACCTGATTGCCTACATCCCCAAGGTCCCTTAAGGGATTCTCCATATTGGGGAAGATGAAAACATGAGTCCCATTTCTCCCAAAATGGATCTGACCACATGCTAAAACTGCCCAGCAGTGTGACAATCAATATTAGCAATGTAATACCATTTACAAAAGATTCATCTTTACTAAGGATGTAATGAACATTCAAAAATATTCAAAAATTGTGTTTTTCAAGTGTCAAAAGACTCTGAAGAGGAGAATCCTGGACTAACAAGAATCTAAACAGTTCCCTAATTTATACAAAAACCCAAACACTGAGGCAGGGTGGGTAGGGATGACAAGCGAAGCCAATTGGCTGTTGGCACAGCGTGGGAAACATGCTTGCATGGGCCAGCAAAGGACCGGAGTAAAGCATTCACTTTCTCCTGAGCGCTGCTCCCTGCCAGCCAACCAGGCTGCCTCTGATTGGCTGGCCTTCCTGCATCATACCAGAATTTGAGAAAGCTGTGTGGCATCTAAAACATGACCACATCTTTCCTTCACCTGCAACCCCAATCAACAAATTTAGAGAGAGTGACATCAGTCAGGACAACAGCTCACAAGCATCACCTCGGTCCAATCCACATGGGTCACTGCACCAGCATACATTTCCAAATGCTACAAAAGGAAGAACCCTACATGGACCCTGACAGAAAGCCAGAACACAGAATTGGATATCTAAATAGAATGCTTTTATTGTCATGCCCAAACTGAGATAATCTACAAGAGACACAATTTACCACACAGTCTCAGTCATATGGAATGAGATGTCATCCACATTCTCAGAAACAATCCTAACATTATTATATGACAAGCTGACAAAGGGGAAGCTGCGATCAACATGAACAAGTCAGAGCATGAGGCTGAGAGACAACTATCAAACACCATGTTTTACAGAATCATCTCCAGAGATCCCACTGATGAATATCTGAAGGAACTAGACAAACTATACAGAGAATTCTCCACTGAAGTACAGAACCAAATTCAAATAGATACACCCTAGGAGCCCAAATTGGACATCTTCTATTTACTATCCAACATAAACAAACAAGGCAATCCAGGAAGACCTATTGTCTCAAGCATTAGAACTCTGACAGTTGAGATATCTGGATATATGGACTCAGTTCTCAGGCCACATGCCATCAACACTCCAAGCTCCATGAAGAATACAACTGATTTCCTGAGGAAAATTCAGTCCATCTACAACTTCCCAGAGAACGCTATCCTAGTCTTACACACTAACATCCCACACCAAAACAGACTTCAAGTCATCAAGAATATCATCCTGTATGAGCTACAGCACATCTAGCCACCAAACTCTGCCACTTTGTACTTACTCATATCTACTTCACTTTAGGGAATAATATGTACCTCCTAACCAGTGGCAACTGCCATGAGCACTTGCATGGCACCAAAGTGTGTAAACATCTTCATGGCTAACCTGGAACAATGCTTCTTCAACACATCGTCTCCAAAACCTTTCCTCTAACATGATATTTGGCCACATGGAAAGCAATCACCTAAAAAGTTCCACCAGGATTTCAACAACTTCCATCCTACCATCAATGTGAGCCTTGGATACTCCACACAACAATTCATTTTCTTGACATTGCTGTGCCACTGCACAATGGACTTTTAAGTGCCACACTAATGAAACTCACTCTTGCTACACATAATTACATGACTCCAGTCTCCAACCAGAACACACTGTCAAATCTGTTGTTTACAGCCAATGCAACTATATCCACTCAGACCTAGAAGGCAGACACTCAAAACTCCTGGATTTACAATAGACGTTTCTCAAACTACAATACCTGCCTAAGGAGGTGGAGAAACAAATCAACAAGACAAGATTACTAACACATTTGTTTTTTCCTTCTCCCCCTTCTTTCCTCCTTTTTATACTGAAAGGGACTAACACAGCTACTTCTTCAAAAAAAATCCACAAATTGGTGCTCCCAATGAGCAGGGAAACACACTATCTGCGATTGTACATCTGCCTGAAATGTAGTATTGTAACAAAGCATTGTAACACAGGACTGAATCAGTATCAACTCTAGCATTAGCTAGAGGGAGGCAACTGCTGCAGGTGGCAGGTGGTAGAAGTAGCAATGGTACTCCCTTGGCTATACCTTCTGAAACTTCTGGCCATTTTGCTCTGTCAAAGGACAGAGCTGATTGTACCAATGTGGCCTGTTCTCCTAAGATGTTCTGCTGGTGTGATGTGGTGAGGTGGTATGATGGAGTATACTATTCAACTCTTCAGCTCCTGTTAGTGAAGTTGGGGGTTGCCATCTTATCCTCTAAATTAGATGTAAAAATGCCTCTGGCCAATTCTGGCATGAATCAAAGTTGTGCCTTTTTTTTTTTTTTTTGCATCTTTTTGTCTTTTGTGGGGAGAGGAAGTTTATTGATAATATTATCAAATGTTTGCCTTTTCTTAAGTCTTGCACAAAATGACAAACATACGGAATTAAACATGTGCATCTATAGTTTGCATTATGGTATAAACTTTCGGCACATCTCATTCCGCCTTTTTTTCTTGCTGATCCAAAGATAATAGTGTTGAAGTGGGCATGTGTTCAAAATACTTGGCAAACTGCAGTTTTATGCTAAGATTAGCATACCATGTGTATTTGTACATCCCTCCTGAGGAGTACTGCCATACTTTATATGATTTATGATGTTAATAACAAGGCCTTTTGCAGGACAGTTTAGACCCACATCTTCACCTCTGGGCACTCAAAATGATAAGAAGCCATTTGTTATATTCAGTTACATTAAGCGTTGCCTAATTTAATTACATTCAATATTCTTCCAAGGCAGCTGTCAAGTGGAAAAAACTAAATCACACAGACATCTACTTCAGATCACTGGAAATTAACATTCTGAAGAGATTGTCTCTATATTCAACAATAACAGAAAAGAAGAGGTAATATTCCAGAAGTAGAGACAAGTATAACTAGACAGATATGTATGTTCTCTAACAAGTCATAGAGGGAAATCAGGACACTTATTTCACATTAAATGTATTCAAAGTTCATAGTGGAGTAGTGAACAAGCTAAATGCTGTTTCCATGGAGTTTGGCAAAAGGCCATAAAAAAGACATTTAGAAATATCTGAACGCAAACACTGCCAGACCTGAGAAACCATTAAGACTCTTCAAATCTCAGCCCAGCCACAAACTCATTAGTTGGCCTTGAATCCAGTAAGGATCACTTCAGAGCCTCAATCCCTGCTTGTAACCTGACAGCCTAACTTACAGGGTTGTTGTAAGGAAAGATCCCAATATTCAGGGGAAAAAATTCATGTGAAAACTAAATGTTTTTACTACCCAACACAAATTATGCATTGTCCTATAGCTCCCAAACCATATTTTTTTTCAATCAGAATCAGTAATTAGCATATGTTAATAGCCATAAAATATCTCAGTTGCCAAACGTAAGAATCTCGGACTCTAGCAATGACAGTAAGGCCATTCATAAGAGATATGACAGGTACTTACCCTCACCTCTGCCATCACTTGACTCTCTCTTACCATCCATATGTTACTCATTTGTTAAGTCCTACACTCATTTGTCATCTCTGCCTGGTTTGCCTCATGAAGCAACTTCCATAATTTATATGACACTCTGGCACACTGGTCTTAGTTCCTATAGATGATGAACACACACACATACACAAACCGCGCACACACACCTGACGGAGACGAAGAGGAAAGGGAACAGAACAGAAATCCATATATCTTGGTGACTCCGGAATGGTTTAAGTGAACCACTTTATACTCTAAAATAGCAGCAGGCCTCCTCTAGACCTCAGAGTTGAACAGCCCCATCCTCACTTTCTCTGCAGCTCCAGAGGGCTGCAAAGCATCTTTAAGGATGCCATTTTGGGTGAACAGAAGTATCAACACATCACTTCCAACTGCTCTTTTCAGGATTATTTGGAGGGAGCGGCTGTTTGGAGGTAGGGAGTTCTCCAAACCAGCATTCTACTAATCTACAAAGAGTGTCTTTAAAAAGCATTAAAAAGTGAGGTGGGGGATAAACTGATTGGAGAGGTGCCAGAGCCTCTGACTGGTGTTTATAGGGACCCAAGGGCCATCCTGGAGTACACTAATGGACACATGCAGTCCACTGACTACATAATTCTTGCCCCACACACACACTAAAGAAAAAGGTATCCCATGGGAGAGAACTAACCCCCTCTCCTGCTTCCAAGGACTAGAGGGAGGAGACAGCATTTGCTCTTTCAGCATTCTTGCTTTGTGTCAGGTGAGCTGGCTCTAATGAACAGAGCAGTCAGCATTTTATCATCATGGTTTGTGGACTAAGCACCCCCTGCCATTTTGGGATGAGATGCCTGCCTCAATACAAGACACCCATGGGTCTGTCATCAAATGAATGTCCCTTCAAGTTGCCTGTTAACTGATTGTGATCTAATGAATTTTACAGAGTTTTCTTAGACATGGAATATTCAAAGTAGTTTTGCCAGTTCTTCCTCAGAAATACAGTCTACAGCACCCGGTATTCATTGGTGTTTCCCACTCAAGTACTAACCAGGTTGACCATACTTAACATCCAAGATCAGATAGGATCTGGTGCCTTTTGGGTATTTAGGCCCTGCACATAGCACTCAGCAGAAGTTGAGACCTGAGTCCATCCTTACTTGCACAGCCCGAGGTTCAATTTCTTGGTGATGTTAGAATGAGACTACAGAGCTGAATGTTAATATACATGAGTTTTCTGTAACCAACATTCATATTTCACAGAAAAATCCCACCACCTTTTTCCATGTTATCAACAATCAAGTTAATCTCTCTCTAGCATTTTAGAATTTCACCTTCTTACAAGTTAACTGGTTTTATTTAATAAGGAAAAGAGTCTTGTTGGATCATGAAGCTAAACTTACACTGAGCTGCACACATCCGAATAGTTTCATCAAAAGTCAAAATTATAGGTATTACATTGATGAGATTTTGGTTAGGTAAGCTCACTTTTTCTCTTTTGGAAAACCAAAGCCTGATTCACAAATTACTTCATAAAAGTTCTACCACCTGTTAGTATGTTTAGCAAAAATTACAAGGAAACTCTACAATACAATATCTATGGCATCTACATATGCAGACATTTAAAAAATGCAGAAATTTCAAATCAGTGCTTCAATTTAAAATAAGGCAAAAGTACATGTGGGAAGTTTTAAAAAGGGAATACATTTTGCAGTATGCATCTACCAGTCATGCTTGATGTGAAATGTCATGGTTCCTTATTATTACTGGAATATCTCAGATAAAGTGACCTTTTCTCTATAATCTCTTATGCACATGTATTTCTGTGCAAATACTTCCGTAAAGGATCACACAATAGCCTTCTGGTTGCCTAAATTTTTCCCAACAGAATTTCCTGAGCATCAGGAAATCCTTTTCTCAGTTGAAAAACAGATAACAAGCAAATATTCTTTCCATTCCTAGTAGAAAAGAGGGATGGAAACCTGTGGTCTTCCAGATGTTGCTAGACTGCAACTCCCATCATCCCTCAACAGTGGCTATGTTTGCTCAGCTATTGCAATTAGGGATGGGCAAATTTATGAGTCTCGCTTTCCCATATATTCACATTTGGAAATGCTAGTCAACTACAATAAAAAATGGCAAGTTTTGACAATCAAAAATGACAAAAAATCTCTCCCTCTCCCTCAGGTTGGCCAACCACCCTCAGGTTCAGTTTTGCTTTCTCCTACCTTAAAGTTTTAGTGAATTCTGATAGAAAATTAACTGAGGCAAAATTCTCATCTGTTCCTAGTTGCAATCCAAAATATCTGAGGGGCCACAAATTGCCCTCCTCTGGTGCACGGTCAGAAACAAATTCTACTTCAACCTTTTTAAGGAAATTTGAAAGATCCTAGTCTGAATACTTTTCAACCAGGGCCAATTCATGCTACACAATGTGATTCCACTTCAACTGCTGCCACCACCACATCCTATGGAATTCTGGGTTTTGCTCTTTGATGAGGCACTTGAGTTCCGTGCCTAAGAATTCTAAATGCTGCTCTCTAAACTGTCAATCCCAAGATTCTACAGGATGTTGCCATGGCAGCAAAAACAGAACATGGTGAGATAACTGAGTCGTCTTTAGTGATCTTTAGTGATACTCTTTGCAGAAAATCTTTGACTACCTTGCTTGGACAAAATACAAACTGGTGTTTCTCTTAGGATTTTGCATCATTTTAGTCACCTTAGTCTGAATCCATAACAAAGAATTTCAGCTGCTGAACAAAACAGTAGGTCCATTTCTCTTCTCCTTCCGTTGGTACTATTCTATTTCATCACTCCTGCTAATGGCAAGCTTGTTGGAGGGTTGGGGACATTGACTGGAATGTAATCAAAAAAAGGCCACTCCAAAACAGGAGGAGATCATTAGCATGCTCAAAAGAACCCTGGGGTTTGCAGAAGTGTTTTTAAAAAACCTCTTTCTTGGAAGAATGCATGACAATGTAGCTGAAAGATAAAATACACTGCAGCATTTTGACATCCAGGACCACTTGTTCTTTGCAATCTTCAGCACCACTGTCCTACAATCTACAGCTTGGGTCCAGGCTGACAGACTGTATAAGTTGTCTGGGCCCTGTTGTTACCCTGTATGTTGGGGGTCCCGGGAGGGGCTCCCAAATTACCAAATAAACACACAAGCTGGGGGAATTTAACTCGAGCACTCTCTTAGCTATACGAGAGGCAGGGTAACTTAGCAAGGATCTTTTAACCCAATGTCTACGGCTTCAGGTCAGAGAGCAGGCAAGCAAGTTTAAAAGTACCAAAAATAACAGTTTTATTGAAAGATAAATGACAAATAAAACCAACACACACATTAGCTAACTTAAAATTGGAAACGGAGAAGTTGGGAGAATGGGTGATACGACACCTGGTCTCGTTGTCCTGTAGAGAAAGATGGGGTTCCGGGGAAGAAAGCTCAGCGTGGCTGGCTGAGGGGAGCTCCTTAGACAAACCGATAGCAAGGCGGGATGGCAGTCCAAAGTAGTCCGAAGATCGTTTGAAAATGAGGGGTTTTTATAGGGGAGTTTGTGCCTACCGGCTATGACATGCCAGGTGAAAACAAAGGAAATTTAGAGCTGAACAAAGGATTTGGAAAGGTCAAGTTTAGCATGATGAGCTTAACACTCGACGACAATAGTATGGCCAATATGTAAATGTTCATTTCAATGGACTGGCTCGGCTGAGAGCCGTGCCTCTATTGTGAAGTTTGCAGTTGGAAGTTCCCTGAAGCTACGAGCGAGGCTTGGGTTGCTGACCTCAATAGGGTCTGGAATGTAGAGCCATTAGTGGCCGCACTCTGTCCGTGCTTGTCCGGAGAACCTCGCAAACACGAGTGGGGTGGCTGGAAAAGGTCAAGCTAAGGCCGAATTGTTTGATATCAAAATGATATCTGGGGGTCCTCACCAACAGTGCCAGAGCAGGAGTAACACTGTGATCTGCAGAAGATGCCTTTCTTTCATTCCCACCACCTTCACAGATATGGGTGGTGGGAACATGGGATATGGCCTTCTCAATGGCTGCCCCTAAACCTTGGGATTCCTTCCAGAAGGTAGCTTGAATGACCTTCTCCTTGCTGGCCTCCCATCAGCAAGTGAACACTTTTTTAAAAAATTCAGACAGATTTTCAGAACTGACAGCTTTTAAGAAAAGGGCTATATAAGACAGTACCATATTGTCCTGTACTGTCCTGTTTTAAATGTTTGAGATCTTTTAAAGTGTGTGCCTAAAATAGTTTTAATAAGGTTAAAAGTTTAATTCTATTTTAATGCTGACTCTTGTATGTTTTAAAATTACATTCTAATTGTTTTGGTTTGAACCTCAAGCTTGGGTAAAAGGTAGGATACTAATACTGATACTAATACTAGTACTAATAAGACCTCTTCCTCCTGCTCAGTTTCCATAGCTATTGCTTGCAAGGATGGGAACATTCAGTGTGTTGTGTGCTGCTTAGCAGACATCAAGTTGAGGAACAAGAGTCACTCTGTTACTGGACTGCAACACTTATCAGTCCTAGTCAACATGGCTAAAGATGATGAATGATGGAAGTTGCAACCCAAGAATACCTGAATGGCCACATATTCCCTGCCCCTTATTCAGAAAAAAGGCAAAAGGACAGACAATGCTGCAGCTTTTATCAGCACACATATATCTCTCTTAATGGCTTAAGTCTTTCAAGATATTTCTATTTCTGACATTGGGTTTCTTTTACCAGATGTTGTTCATTAAGGCGGGTCAGGAAGACTTGGTTCAAGTGCTTTTGCATAAGAACCACTGCAATCTTGCACGCTTAATTAATGAGCCCAGCAGGCAAGATCAAGTTATCAGTAGAATGTGTCATTGCTAGCTTTTTCTCAATTCACGAGAGCACGTGCACGGACCTGATAAGCCAATTAGATGCTTTCATGACAAGATACCATCTGCCTGAGAAACTGCTGGCAGCCTGGTAGAAAGTACTCTTCCCATCACTGTGGGAGGGAGGGATGAGACTTTTCTGTGCAACGTTTCTCCCTGTTATAATGTCACTGTGCAAAGCATAATTTTACATCACTTTAGATCATGGGACTTTTTACACCAATAAAAAAAAATACAGGGACATTCAGTTTCCATCCATTCAGTCTCCATCCATTCTGCTGAAAGTATATATAAAATCCTACATGTACATGTAACCATAGAAGGGCAGACTGCGCTGAGAACATCAGGGACCCTACAGTAGGCAAGGCATGTGAATGATAGGAGAATACATAGTCTCAGCTGAATATATGGCATTCTGCACTTCCCACACTTATCTGTCCTGCTCCTTCATCCCAATATGACATGAACAAAGTGCAAGCATGGTTTTTACTGTATTGCAATTATGGTCAAAGCAAGAACTTGGATGTGCGATAAAGGGTGGAGACGGAAACATAGTGGAGACAAAAACAAGAAGGAAGCAACAAATAGCAATAGTGTGACTATGCAACACCAGAAAAGGAGAAAGTAGACAAAAAAATAGAGGATCCAAGTGTCTTCTTCAAAGAGGACAGGTGTCTTGTTAAGGAGCAAGAATCAGGAAGAGTGAGGCTGATATCGTCATTGGGGTAGGGATTGGGCTGGCGGGATAAAATTGACATGAGCATTTCTACTCTAATCAACTCTTGCCTCTTACCTTAAAGAGATGGAAAGGTTTAGTTGCTATGGCAACACTATTAACAAATTGCAGCTTAGTTGCTGAAGATAACACTGCTTGGGGTTAACAAAATATATTCTTGGAGGCTTTGATTAGCAAAATTCACAGTTTTTGGTGTATTTATTTAATATATTGCCATCTCTAATTGTAAGACTTTTTTCCCCCCAGGGTAGTTTCCCCATGCCACTCCCATCAAAGCTACATAATTTTCCCAACTATGAAAAAAAAGGATTGGACTTTTCTTTTAAAGGAAACAGCAGATATAAGGGGAATGAGACATCTGGTTGTGAATTGCTGAAAACTCTTATGCTGTCAAGTGCTAAATACCAGTACATGTTACTTATCAGATACCAGTTCATCTCATTTATCAGATACCTAATGTAAATATTACCATTCTAACTATTAAATAGTTTGTCTGTCTCTGCTTGCCACTTCTTGAGTATTAATACCATTGCACATCAAAGAATACATACTGTCAGATTTTCAGCTCTGAGATTGCAATGGTCAGATATCAAACATGCATTTTCAATAAAGCTGAACAAAATATGGATATCAGATTCAACTGCAAATATCTGTATATCAAGAATACTTGGGAACTATTCAAAATCAGAATCTATAGAAGGAAATTTAAGAAAAATTATGGGGGAGATATTCTCCATTCTTATATGAATTTACAAGACTGATTAATTTTATGATTAAGATATTTTATTTGATTAATTTTCAAAGAGATAGCTCCATTAGTCTGCTTCACATAAGGAAAATGGGCCTCTCTGAGACTAATCAGTTTATTTCAGCATAAGCTATCACAGCCAAAGCCCATTTCTTCAGATGCAAAAAGAGCAACACATCAGAGTGTTGTAGTCCACAAAAGCTTATGCTGAAATAAATTTAGTCTTAATTAATCTAATAATTAATTGGTTAGTCTTAATTGATAGAAGTGCTGCAAAACTCCGTTGTATTTGAATAGTCACCTGCCTGACTGATTAATCAGTTGCTTAGATTTAATTGCATTATAACTTCAGTATTTGTGATTTTAATTAAATGAGTATTAACATTTGTTGTTAAAAGAAAATATGTTCTGTTTCAATACCTATTAAGCATATTGAAACTTAAACAAATGTCCCCTTTACTTGTGGACTATACTGTCAACTGACACTTTTTTTAGCTGATTGATGTTATAATTTAATTCTAGAGCTCCTCTTACACAAGGGTACTTCATCTCTGAGCTAAATAGTAGAAATATATTTTTCCATTATCAGAATTATTTGCCATCATATTCTAACCCAGTGTCATGGAAAGCTTATCTATCAGGAACGCAGACTGGAAATTTATTGTTTCTCTTAACAGCACAGAACCCAGAAACCTTTAACTCCCCTCACATGAAACTAAATCCAGTGTCAGTTAATGGTCAAACTGAATAATGACACAATCTATACACTGAGAAAGAAAAAGAATTGAGGAAGGTCCTGGTACACTTCTCATTCACTAAATTACATAAGGGATTAATATGGGGTATTCTAGTCTGTATCATTACAGAATATAATTTCACATATTTTTTCTTTCTTTTATGGAACCCAAATTTAAATGCAAACTATTGGGCAAGTATTCTTAGGCAGTCACTTAAGTTGGGTATATCTCCTTCCAAAAATGGAGTGAGCTAAGATTGCATTTCAAGTTGGGGCAGGCAGGGCTGACCTTACCACTAGGTAAGCAGGTGGCAGATTTTTAGGAACAGCAGTGGGCACCATATAATTTCCTCTTGGGCCTCTGTACCCATTCTCCTCTGTTGCAAGAAAAAATTGTCCTCTTTAAACTGACTTGCTGTGCTCAATCATAGTGTGCATTATCTCATCACCAGCTCTGAAGTAAAATTTAATTGCCTATCTTATTTCTGTATGTGAATTTGTGGTAGAGCCCCCATGGTCTTCTTCACTTCAAGCTGCAAAACGTATCAGGTTATCTCTGGTGGCATGAAAGCTATCATTAACCTAAATCTAATTGCTTGTCCTAATTACAGTAGATCTAGTGAATTAATCAGTTTCTTGGCTCACTGTTCGGCAGTTGATTCAATGACTCTACTCTAGTTGGGATTAGAGATTGGATTTAGGCCCTTGACACAGAGTGGAATGAATCTAACTCAGGCCATTTCTGCACTACACAGCCATAGTGCTATATGCCACTTTCAACATCCTGTGGAATTCTGGGGTTTGTAGTTTACTGAGGTGAAAGAGCTCTCTGGCTGAGAATTCTAAAGGCCCCTCCCTAAGCTGCAAACCCAGGATTCCATAGGATGTTGAAAGTGGAATAATAGCATTATAACAGTGTAGGGCGGAAATGGCCTCAGATGTGGTAACTGGATGCCAATTAGATAAAGGCCATTTCTGCACTACATTGTTATAGTGCTATTATTCCTTTCAACATCCTGTGGAATTCTGAGGTTTGTCGTTTACTGAGGTCAGATCTCTCTGGTTGAGAATTCTAAGGGCCCCTTCCTAAACGGCAAACCCCAAGATTCCATAGGATGTTGAAAGTGGAATAATAACACCATAACAGTGTAGTACGGAAATGATCTAAGATTAAATTAATCTGTGAGAGCTAGGTCTCCTGTATGCTCCTGATAGTGTAGCTAAGTTTAGTTTGGGTACATAAGGGAAAGGGGAAGGTTGATTGTGAGATCCTGAAGTTATAAGGTGTCTGGTATCCATTATCATGTGAGAAGAGTGAACTACTGAATTAACCTTCTGAATCAAACATGCACACCAGTATAAGTCTCAGCAGTAGGGATGCAAAGAATATTCTCAGTTATTCATTCCCCAGTCAATAAACAGGGTTTCTGGCACTCAGGAAAAAAGTAATTGAGGGACAGAGTTTTTATGAGTCTGCACCCAATATTCATGTCTCCTGAAATATCTATTTTGTGTGTGTGTGTCAAGTAGTCAAATTTGACCTACTATTGGCGCCCTTGAGAGAAAAATCCAACTGTGATCCTACTTCTTGCTAGCGAGCATAAAACTGGTGGGCAACACATGACACAGGCCAATATAGGGCCACTTCAAGCCCCACAAGTGGAGGGCCTTTTGTAAAATCTCTCAAAAATACCCAAATGCATGCAAATCTCAAAATGGCAGGCCAAAACCCACTGCAAGATAAGGAATTTCACCAATGCAACTGTGGTGTTCACCTCACCAGAGACAGTAGGAAGGGGAGGTGCCAGACATAACACAGAGAGAGAGAGAGAGAGAGAGAGAGAGAGAGCGTTTAGCAGATAGTAGGACAGTTTGTTGTGTACCAAATGGCTGGTACTCTGAGTGCAGCTGGCACTTGCTCTTCCCACTCACACCAGATAGCTGTCTGTAGATGCCCTCCACCCTGGAACACTTCAGGACTTTTGAATACAGGCAGAATTCTGTGAGAAAATATTCATTTTCATCTGCCATGGGGAGAAAAATATGTTAATTGTTCATCTTAGCATACAGAGGCAAAATAGACAAGGAATCACATCCCTAATCAGTACCATCATGAAATTTCCAGGGCAACTAATTTTATTTCACACACTTAACATTCCCCTTTAATACATATTTCTAATGTGGCTTTAAAAAATGAAAACCAAAAGATAATTTTAAATAAGTTAATTTTAATTTAAAAGATAATTTTAAATAAGTTAAACAATTAAAGAGTTAATAAAGTAGTTCTTTGGTGCCCAACTTGTTGCTATGTGCAAAGTTATATGTAAAAGTGTTAAAAGTTGAAGATAGGCATCTTTGCTGCAAGCTGTGCTGCCACAGCAACAGAAATCTGCTTGGACAGGATGCAGGATTGCAGAGAAAGCTTTTGGAGCTAGGAAGGTGGAATTCCCTGCCTGTGAAGGGGGAAAGAAACATATCACCATCTAGAAAGAAAGACACACAAAGGAGATGCTGGATAATTCTCCAGGGAAAGATATTCCAGTGAGGTATCTGAGAACCAGTATTAAGTAATACTTAACAGTACTGAAATGTGATTCAGGAGATTCAAAACCCCACTCAACCATGAGACTCACTGGGCAACCTTGGGTCAGTCATTCTCTCGCAGCTTTGTGAGCTTTTTGGAGGAAAGGCCAGATATAAAGGTAACAAATGCATAAATGGAGCTGCCATTCTTGGCAGATGTGCATCAGCTATTAGGATATATAACCTATAGACCAGGACTTCTGATAAGATATTGTCTTAGCATTTTCCTGTCTGAGAAGCATGTGCACTTCAGATGCATATTAATATTTAATCACTCAATAGTGATTAAAGAGGAAATGTAGCTACCTATTAACTACTTTTTCCATTTACCTTTTCATATGCAAAGGTGAGACAAGTGTTTCTTTCTAGCTACCATTACAACATAAGAGCATCTGTGATAATTACATATGAGCAGCAGTTGGTGAAAGTAACAATGATCCATTCCAATTGTAGGTGACATGGTCTGCATTCCAACATTAGATTGAAATTCAAAGTGACATGCTCCAAATTTATATCTAAGGCATGCTGCAGTTGGAACAACTGCATAGGGGATGGATTTGCCCATGCAGCCATCCATGCAGCCAACATTGTTCCATTTGGGATGCCACTGGAAGTGACTCTGTGTCATTTCCTGTCACCATTTTGACAAATGTTCAGCCATTTTACACTTTTGGAGAGGTCAGGAACTCTGGGGATAAATACCTGTAGTGCCACCTTTGCAGCCATTTGGGAGTCAGTTTAGCCAGTTTTTGTGCAGAAAAATCTACAATCACCTGAAAATTACCAGGATATTTAAAAAAAAAATAGGTTTGGGAGTTTCGAGGCAGCAAAAATGGGACTTAGTGCGCATACAACCTGTAGGCCCCATTTTCTCTACTCCAGCCTTAGAATATGCCAGGAGGCTTTGGAAATTAAAAAATGCAATGTCATTGGTGTGGTGGACACAGGGATGGTTTTGGCCCTACAAGATCTTCTGGGTGGTAAGGACAGCCCTTGGAACACTGGAAATTGCCCAGCCCAACTGACATGTTAGCACAGCAGTTTAAGGCAAGGAATCCTTTCTATAAAGACTTCTATACAATTTGTAGTAGTACAAGGCTCCAGGATCCAGAAAAGCCTTCACAGGTAGAAGTCTCAGTGTGACAGTTTCCCTCAGTCAGATGGCTCCACTAACACAAGTGACTGGGAAGAGGGCTGAGTAAAAGTCCCTTTCATCATGCTGTCTCTCTCCAAGTGATTATCGAAACAGGCAGGCTATACATTCCCACATATAAGTAAGTTATTAGGAAACATAATCATGCGGTTGTGATTAGGATCTACCCAATATTCCATTGAACCGAGGAAACTTGGGTATCTTGATTCCTTTCTATCATATAAAGAGGAAATAAATCTCATTAAGTATGAATGCTGCAACTTCCCCAGCCTTCAATGTAAGTGACCACACAAAGGTGGGAAACTGAATTGAACGAAAGGTTTCTCCAAGAGAGAATTCTCATTGCTTTCTTCAAGACCTTCCCTTTCTTCCTAGGCATTTAGTGCACTGCCAGTGCTCAGGCAGTGAGAGCATACAAAATCATTCCCAGGGAAGTGGTGTAGCTGCAGGCAACTCCCCACAAGATGATTACATAGAGACAGTCGTAGTGTCACTATTACATTGAATGCCTCAAACCTATGACAAGGCAATTCTGACAAACTATGCACCAGTCTCATAGAGGAAGGAAGTGTACAACCAGACAACTAAAAAAAAAAAAAATTAGACTGAAAGCTGGAAACTTTAGTAGGAAGTATTGGTGCTTTCTTGGAGCTACAAACAACACCAGCAGCACAACATACTAATATATAGGATCAATATGGAATCAGTGCACAACCCTTAAGAACTGCCTTTTGTACACATTTTGATGCCAACCTACCTAATTTTATTTTCCAAATGAATATGAACTAAAGTGCTGTTATCCTTTGATATTAGCACTTCCCCAAATATCACCGTGCCACTCTTTAATCAATATGCACATACTGTTCTGCCCAACTCCTTCCTTGTTGTTGTGTGCCTTCTGATTTATGGCAACACTAATGTGATTGTATCATGGAGTTTTCTTGGCAGAATTTATTCAGAGTGGGTTTGCCTTGCCTTCACCTGAGCCTAAGAGAGTGAGTCCAAAATCACCTAGATTTAAGTATTTGTTACCTGTTTGTAAAGATGCAAATAGCTTTAGGATATTGATTACCCGAGATACCACTGTCTCCTTTACAGATGCATTCAGTCCATGAAGATAGGTCATCTAAATAGTGCCACATGCTCCTACAGTTTATTTTATCACCATTTGGAGCAGGGCATTTATTGCTATAACATCCAATGGCTGCAATTCTGTATCAATGTAGCATAGTCGTGCTGTATGTGCACCCCAACACTAGGCTGATCACTTACTATGCAGCCTCTAAAGCCCCCACCCTGCCACCCACACACACAGGGGAGAGGACAGGATCAGAGAAGCATCTGGCTATGTTCTCATAACCAGATGGGAAATGAACACTGAGATATGCTGGGGTCCTCCATAGAAACCTGAGGTGAAGAACAAAATAGCACTGCCAATTGAAGTACATAGGTTCAAAGTATGGATCATAGTATTAAAAGCCAGTCAACTTAATATAGTACCGAAGCAGAAAAATCCCACACCCCTTCCCATTCATGATAGTCAAAATCAGCTTAATGAGGCAGTCACCTTACTGTGCTTAAAAGTAAACCTGGCCCCATAAGATGCTTCTAAGCTCATGCTGCTGAGATGGGTTTCTGTAGATTTTTTTTCCTTGGGGTGCACTTTGTGCTTTTATTTTATTTTTCTTAAGATTCTTTATCTCTTTTTGGAGTAACCTCTTTTGAGTAGCTTGAGAATATATCGTGTCTTATGGCCACCCACCAAGACTTTGATAGAAACTATAATGTTCTTCAACATAGGACTTTATTGGAAGACATGGTGCATTTGAGACTGTATCTTGAAAAGAGCAGTTAAAAGAATTTTCTCAGTAGCAGCAGTGAAACATACGAACAGGACACAGGTAGGGGAAGGGCAGTGAAGATCCCTACCTGGATCAGTAAGCAGGGCATGGTAGGCATTGGACAAAGCATGAAAGACCACTGTCAGTTTCAACATAGTGAGTCTCTTCATGGCCTAGAACAGTTATAGGATCTGAACCACTAATTTAAATTAACCCTTCCTTCCAGGAATGTTGCCATTAGGCAGCCACTCACACTAGACTTGGCAGGAATATAATTGTTATTCAGAAGGAGGCAGTTTAAAAAAAATCAGAAAAGATGCTTAAGATCAAAGGAATGGGACTGCGATAAGTAGTATGTAAGAACTGGAAACAAGGGCTGGCAGCCTGTTCAATAGTGATGATGTCATAAGCCTGACTTACAACATAGTAATTATTCCAATTCATGTTTATGGTTGTTGTATGATTGCAGTGACCAGATTCTACCTTCTACATTTGAAGCCTCACAGCCCCCTAACAGAGGCATCTCTGAGGCACTGGAGAGCAAGGTTGTGTCCAGCTTTCTCTTGGTCATGCAACATGCTGGGGCAGGCAACTCTGACAGGATCCTGACAGCATCTTACAGGAGTCTCTGGAGCTGTCTGTATCAGCATGCCCATGACCAGGGAAGGACTTGGCAGGTCCTTACTCACCACTTCATTCTCCAATGCTTCAGAAATGGCTGTGTTGTAGTGGCTGCAAGGGTTCAAAAGCAAGATTTTGGAGGGTAGCACAATAGATGCTGTTGCTACCTATCCATGCCCTCCTGGTGCTTACACATCTCTCATGCGCCTAACAACAATTAAACCAATCATACAGCACAATAAAAACACAAAGCAATAACATCATTAAAAAAAAACAGAAACAAATATGTTCTTTGGCACATGTCAGAATACCATCAAAGGGGTGCCAACCTAGCCTCTTGGGATAAAGAATGACACAGTTTAGGTGGCCAAGATGGTAAGAGAAGATGTACTCCCTAAGGTATTCTGAACCTTGTGAGAGTTTAACTGCCATTTAAAAGCTTGTTTGAGACTTAAAAGCCATTACCAATGGTTTGAACTGTGCCCAGAATCAAATTGGCAGCCTTTACACTAGTGCTTCGTAATCTATCAGCAGTGTGCCTATATTATTATTATTATTATTATTATTATTATTATTATTATTATTATTATTGTTGTTGTTGTTGTTGTTATTGTTATTGTTATTGTTATTATTATTATTGTTGTTATTATTGTTATTATTGTTATTATTATTATTATTATTGGCATAATCACCTTAGTTCCATAGCAGCATAGTATCTCTCAGCCCAAGCCCCCTTATATTCACTTGCCAGGCAGCAGCTGCTGTCAGCAACAGTGGTCCATTCCCATCTATCAAGAAGCAGATGACTGACATTCTGACCTCTACTCTGATAGAAGCAATCCTCCCCCACCCCGCACCTCCACTCTGTCATGTGCTCCCTGCGTGAGGAGGGGAGAGAACATGAGTCAGCTGCTTCCTGATCAACAGGTGAACAGACCTGCATCAATTGCAGTGGCTGCTACCTAGTAAGTAGAAACTGGAGGATTTTTACAGACCCTACATAGCCAGTGTAGCTATTGAAACAGGCAAGCTGTATGGTCCCTGTAACCAGCTCCAGTTTATACGCTGGCTGCAAAATCTGAGCCAACTGAAGTTTCTAAACACTCTTCAAAGGCAGCTCCACACAAAGTGTGTTACAGTAATCCAAACAGGATGTAACTAAGCCATATGTCAGTGTAGATAAATTATGTGTCTCCTGCAACGGCCACAGTTGGCATACTGGTGTGTGAAAGCACTCCTTGCCACTGCAGAAACCCAGGCCTTCATATTCAAAGCTGAGTCCTGGTGTACTCTCAGATTGGAAACCTGTTTCTTAAAGGACAATGTAATCCTATTCAACACAGGATAAATCCCTATTTCCTTACAACTTACCAGGAGCACCTCTGTCTTGTCTGGATTAAGCTTCAATTTGTTCTCCCTCATTCAATTCATTGCTAATGCCAGACACTGGTTTAGAAATGAAACTTACTATATTGGCCAGCATATAAGACTCACTTTTTTTCTAAAAAATACCCTCTGAAAATGGGGCGCGTCTTATGCACAGGCAAATATAGTAAGGCTAAAGGCATAGGGAAGAGAGAGGGAACAAAATGAAATCTCCTTATCAGAAGCAAAACAGGAAGAGAGGGGGCAGAGGAGGTGCAGCACTCCTTTCCTTCCCCTCCTCTCCTCTGCATTTTGCCAATTTTTTTTTCCTGAAAAACAGTCATTGAAAATTGGGGTCTGTCTTATATGCCAGCGTATCTAATACGCTGGCAAATATGGTATTCCTTGAATTTTAGTGGAAAGGAAAAGTGTAGAGTTTAGTTTAGTGCAGTGGCACCAGAACCCAAAACTCTATACAACCTTTCCCAGTAGTTTCATCCAGATGTTGAATAGTGTGTGGAACAGTAATGAGCTCTGAGGGATTCCATATACTAATGGCCATGAAGTCAAACAGGAGTCTCCCTGCACCAACTTCTGGGCCCATGCCTTCTGGAAGGAATGGGGCCACTGAAAAACAGTGCCTCCAAGTTCCATCCCAGCAAGATAGCCAAGAAGGATATCACAATGGTCAATGGTATCAAAAGCTACCAAATGATCCAGCAGAAGCAATGGGGACCCAGTGTTCCTGTCTAATTCCCAGTGAAGGCAACCAAAGCTGTATCTGTACCATAAACAGACATGAAAACAGATTGAAATGGATCTAGATAATCTGTTTCATCCAGGACTCCCCAAAGCTGCAAGGCTACCACAAATTCTGTTAACTTGTCCGAAAATGAAATTCTGGACACTGGGTGATAGTTATTCTTTAAAGAGGAATTCAGGAAAGGCTTTTTTCAGCAAAGGTGTTACAACTGCCTCCTTTATGTATTGTCCTATTTAGGAAGCCAGCCAAGATTCACAGTCCTTAAACAGAGTCCATAGTAGCAGCCATGGTCAGGTTTACAGAAGTTTCTCAGTCAGACAATTGCTGTTCTCATTCCAGCAAATCAGATCACCAATAAATCCAGGGTGTCAGTTCAAGGGAGTATCCAATGGTGTGGTCAGCTCACAAAGCAAGATTCAAAGTCCTTCAAGAACATGAGCCAGAGATCAAAAGATGAACACATTGCTTCCACTAGAAAGGGTAGCTGTCAGCAACGGACTTCTCACCACCAACTCAGTGATATTTATGGGACCAGCAGCTCCCCTCGGCTGTTGCCTGATCAACAGCCTTTCCTATATATGTGCTCTGAGTGTCTCATGGATCCTCACTTTCTCATCTACACTAGATTGCAGTAGGTATTGTCCCATTCATGTCTCTGTGTTGTGACAATTTGGAAATGTCCCCGTCTGTGTCAGCATCTGCACCTGGTGTCTTGGAACCAAGGCATGACAGGCACATTGGAACCCTGCCTTGTTGTAAGGAGTCATTGATTGTTCTCTTCATCCATTCAGTCAGTCCACCAGTGGACCTTTTAATGAGCCAAGAAAGACAAGGGTCTGATAGATACTTGGTGATTCTCATTTCTCCAAGGAACTTGTCCACATCCTCAGACTGAACAAATTTAAAAGAATCCATTATAATTGGACAAATGGGGGCCACGATTGCACATATCAGGCACATATCAATTAGAGCTCCCAAGTCAGAACACAGTGAAACCATTGGTCTATCTTACATGATAGTTTCTAGTGAGTCAATAGCTGTTGAAGGGAGAGTAATCAGGAAAACTAAGCAAAGTTCTTTGCCAACCATGCTGCAGACTCTGTGCATAACTCTGGGTACTTGAGGTTTGAATCATTAATCATGAGATATTGGGCTCCTTTTCTTACCAGACATACTGAGGTTAGAACCTGGATAATTAAGCATTCAAAACATGTGCTCTGGCCCCTCCAAAACATGCTGGTCTTTTTTCCTGACCAATGTGTTGCCAGTAACACAAGCCATATTCAAAATAGTCTGGAGGCTTCAAACACATGACCATCCTCCATCCGTCTGTGTTTCAGCTGTAAAACTAGGCTTTTCCCTTCTTCTTGCGGCTTTCCAAGTCCTGAACAAATTGCAACCCATCTGTTCATATTCCTTTTCTGCAGTTTAGCCTCATTCTAACAACCATGAGGCAGTGGTATTGAACCATATTTTTTATAACAGAGACACCTGGTTTGAACTGCACAGTGAGCATTGCCATTTAATGATACATTTAAACCAGAGCGTAACAATATGATTGTTTTTTCCCCAGTAATGGCCAGTTGGTATTCACTTAAATATGGTACTCTCTTTGAAAATTGTAAGCAGGTTTTGCTTTGTTCCTAGTTCATAATTCTTCTAAACTATGCCTAAAGGGTCAGATTCTTGGCTCTTAATGGTTCTTTCTCCTTGGCAGGCCAAATATCAATTGTTGATGGTTCTCTTGCTTGGGCCCTGCTGTGTGTCTGAACACAATGGTATTGTCTCAGCAAGTACAGTGCTTGCTAGAATGATGTAGCTAAAAAAACAAAAAAGTGACTGTCATCCTACATTGACAGGTGTTATTAGCTGCAGATAAAATAGCTTTGTGTCAGACAAAATGTTAAGAATATATAAATAATGGACAATTTCATTTATATGTTTACATGTAGTTCAGAATATTTTAATACCATATTGTTTTATTTGTTTTGTCTGTTCTTGTTGGGATGTGATATGAATTCAAATCCTTGCTTATGTTATACTTGCACACAAGAAAGAATCGTTTCAAAAGTTTTCTCACCACTGGATGAGATTACCAGTATTTTCATGCATTTTTTTTAATTTTGATTCCCCCCCCCATATTGGGCCTCTTTTCTGAAAAAACAATGGATTTCATGCTACACAAAATACAAAATTTTGCATGTAATTTTTTGGCACCCCTCCCTCAAAAATAAAAGTCCTGAAGCACAAGAAATCTCATGTTGGTGAACCATTTTGTTGACAGCATTCTCAATCTCTGCAATCTGTTTCATGTCAGGGATGAGAAATTAGTATGAATACAATTAAGCACAATATAATGTGGGGAACAGTGAGCATGGTCAGAGTTTACTGCCAAGTAACTTTGCACTGCCACAGCATCATCTCAGTGTAAGGGTCCCAGTGAACTAGGATGTAACTGCAAAAGAAGAATTGTCCTCTCTGGATGTCTACCAAGGCATTGTAGACACGTGATTGTCTAATGTGGTAGAGAAAGAGGATGAGAACAGCTGGATCTTACAATTAATAGTCTAGATCAATTTCATATGTTTTTACCCATAACTCTGTTCCATTTCCACATTCATATGAGACTTTTTAAAAACATGTTTTGAAATGTTTATATTCCTGTGTCATAACATTTGAAAAAGCATTATTTATTACAGTCATCCCTCCACATTCGCTAGGGTTAGGGACACAAGACCCCCGTGAAAGTGAAAAAATTATGAATAACTCTAAGACCTCTCAAACCGTATTTCACACACACAAAAAATATGATCACCAAATTCAACACAGCATGGATTCCTTTGAGGCATCAGGTTTCCTTCATAAGACAGAAGTGGGTGACTGGTGGCAGTGGCGTACTGAGGGCAGGCAGGGATGGGGCGCCCCAGGCGGCATGTTTTTGTGGGTAGTGCTGGGCCACCCTTCACATGCTGGCAGATGTCCAATGACTAGATGGGCACTGGAGCCTCCCAGAGAGGCCTGCTGGAGCAGTATGCCACCCTAGGAAAGGGGGCTGCCCTTCCCCCCTCTCCTCCCCCCTCCCTCTTTCCCTCCCAATCTGGAGTCAAATCTGTTTCCGGTCAAAGCAGCAGTGTCAAGACTGCAGACCTCCCTGTCGGGCAGAGGAGGGAGGGAGAAAAGGAGGAGACGAGAGGAGAGGAGAGGAGAGGAGAGGCCCCAAGGAGATGGGAAGAGGTGCCTGCCTTCTCCCCGCACTCTGAGACTGAGAATGAGCCAGCCAAGCTTACCCTCCGAGTAGGAATGGAAGAGGGGAGAGAGAAAGAGAGAAATAGAAGGTGCTCGCCACCACAGGAATGCTGGCGTGTCTCTCAGCACGTGCAAAGTGCCCCCTCTGAGCACAAACACCCAGACCCTAATCACCCAATGCCAATCAAACAGTTTTTATTAGATTTTGGATAGGTCCTCCATCCCCTGAGAGGGGCAGCAAACACAGGGACCACGCCCAGGCAGAAAACGAAGGGACCGCCCTTGGGTGGCAAAAGCTCTAACTACGCCACTGGCTGGTAGGGCTTACTTCTACCTCCACTGCTCTCCCACACCATTTTTAATAGCAACTTACTAGCCTTGTTTGCAGTTTCTTAATCTCAGGAGGCTTGCAGTCACCATTAAAAATGGCACAGGGCAGCAGCAAAGGTGACAGCAAATAATCTGTGAATAATCAAATCTGCAAAAGTGAAACCCACAAATGTGGACAGCTGACTATACTCCCCTCAACAGTTTATTTTATTTTATTTGTTCATGTACTGCATACAAGAATTCATGGAACGAATTATAATATAAAACAATAAAATTATTTTTTAAAGTCAATTTTTAAAGTCAGCAATAATAAATAATAAATAATTATAATAAAATAATGATGATAGAACCAAGCAAAGATGTTAACATGGGCCTTGTTGAAATGTATTACGACAACCATAAATAAAATCAAGTCAGTTTCAGTTTTTAAATGTAGTGTTTACCTGACCGTTTAAGGTCATGAAAGAGATTGCTAAGCAGACCTCCACAGGGATAGATCTCCACAGCCAGGTCACAGCTACCAGGGCTAATCCAAGATAGTTTGCTGCATGAGGCAAAGGACAAGGTGGCACTCTTCCAGTCAATGTGCAGGAGCTGCTTGGACCAGCAGCTGAATCTTGCCTCAGTATTTGCAATGCCATATAGGGACCTCTTATCTACTGGAGGGCAGCAAGCTGAGCTGTGATAGGAGATTAGGACAGCCTTTTTGGCACATACCCTTCAAGAAAGCAAAATGGCTAGAGGGCTCAGAGGAACAGCCTGAGGGATTGCCATTGGTGCCTCTTGAGGAAGGTACCTTTCTTCTATTAGCAAGTCACCAAGAAGTCTCTTTCTCTCAAAGCATGACTCTGATATTGGTGAGACTGAAGCCTCACTGAGGAGTTATTGCTTGTTCCAATATAGGAAAGAGAAAAGCTGCATAACTATTTGCTAGCCCTAACGTCCTAGTGTTCATTGGCTTTGTCCCTAAGCAATGGGAGATATGGTCGAAATTCCCATTCATCCATGATGCTCACAAGACAAGCCTGGTCTAATAACTGTCTCAGTTTAAACAAACTCCCAGACCTATTTTCAAAATCTAAGAGGAAAAAAACCATGTGACTCCCTCCTTGAGCTCCTTAGAAAAATTGTCACACATAGATAAAATCACGAGTGTAATTGTCTTTAGCTACACAGCTTCTAGAAATTCCATTTTTGTGCAGTGAAGTATCAACCCATACCTGCAATATGAATACAGTCCTTCAAGGTAATGTTATTGTGCACAAAGAAAAAGCTGAATCAGTGTAGCTCTAGAGACTGGTATTTTTGTCTTACATCTAGAATGGAGTACAACATGGACAGAAGGAGTATAATCCGCCTCCTCTGTTCCTACTGCCAAATTCTATTAACATGGAAACCTTTAGGTAAAGGAAAGAGCTGCTCAGTTCCCGCACCCAGTTCATTCATTTCACAATGTGAGCTAGATTGTCAACATGGGCACCAACTGTGTAGCATGGACAGCTGCCCACTCAAGCCTTGCCAAAAACCATCAAGCCTTTGAGCAGACAACATGCTAAACAGCTGTCAGGTGAAAATGAATGGCTATTCCAAGGAAAGGTGTGTGTGTGTTGTGGGGGGAAATGGATGGATAATTGGCTAAGCTCACAAGCAAATCTGTCCTTTCTTATTATTAAAAGAGTCCCAGGTTCTATTAAGAAATTATTTCTATCCAGCTTTTTTAAAGATCACATCTATAATTCAAAACAAAAAAATAGCAAAATGGAGATGCTATTAAATTACAGAAGTGCTATATTTTTCCTGAAATTTTAATGGAAATCTCTGCATTTCCATATGCTGGCATCATATGCAAGACTATTTTCATAAAATAAAAACATACAGTTGTGAAGTTTCCTGCTGGTACAGTCTTTCTATGGTTCAATTTGAAACGAAATGACTAAGGCATAAGCTTCATTGAACCTAGTGGAATTTATCCTTTAAGTAACTGTGCATAGGGCAGAATTGAAAGGTGCAGAATTCAGAGCTAACCCACGATATCACATCTTTTCCACACCTCCAACCAAAAGATTCAGAGAAATACTAGTTTAATAGGGACTTTTTCCACACATACAAATAGGTGGGTTTGATATGAGGAGTATCATGGTATACCATGGCATTGCACTTTATGTAGTATAGGTTTTCCAAGAAGTAAGTCTAATCTCCACATATACACAACAACAGCAGCAGCAACAAGAGGAAAGTAAAACACAAAAAGAAGAAAAATAACCACATCAGTCATAAGTGTCTATCAAAGCTGACCAAATGTCCAAATATAAGCCCATTTGTAAATTTCATCTCTATATCATTATTTCAAATGTTGCAAGTGTTGCTAGATTTTCTATCCATTGGATCATAGGGTAGTGAAGAATTATCTTTTCAGTAATGAAGTATTAATCTTTTAGCAGTAAAAAGGATGCAAAAAATCTACTTGTGTTAGCTATTTGTTAATTTCCAAGAAACAGGTAAATAACTCAAAAGGACGTGCATGTCCCTGAATATCAAGGAACTTTCCCATCCAAATTTACTAATGCAATTACTTACTCCCAAAACGTAGCTACTATGGGATGACTCCAAAACATATGCATTAAGGAAGCATTAGCAGTATTACATCTCCAACAGTTTACTGATTTAGAAAGCTCTTTCTTGAATAGACTTTGTGGTGACCAATATACCCCAAAGAGCAATTTCTGCTGTATTAAACACAATTGGAGACCTATAGCCATAGTAGTATAGATGTCAAAATGAGTGGCCATATTTATTTATAGATTATATATATATTTAGATACTTGGTTGGCCTCAATTAATATCTCTGATATTAAGGAATTACTCCACTGGAAAAACCCTATCCCAGAGTCTACAATTTTGATATTAAATATGATTCCGTGTGCCTGAGAGGTTGCCCAGATGAGCATGTAGGCAGCAACGGTCGAACGATCGAAAACCGGGTCAGGCCAGTAACATTCCCCGTCATGTAGCCCCAGGAGACCTCAAACTGGGCAAACCCCCAATAAACAAAGGGTCCTCAGCCCCTGAGAACCTGACTTGAGGGGATTAGCGTGTTTGCCCCAAGTTGAGCAAATATCCCATCAGGCGAGGACCATTTACATGAAGTCACATCACAACCAAATGCAGCTGAAGATACTGAGACTTTGGCAACACCTTGTTATCTCATCACGCAAAGGAAGTTACCATTGTGGAGTTTCTTTCCCATTGCAATACCCATTGTCCTCCCTGGGAAAGGATTAGCCCTCTAGGTACTTTTTCCCCTACAAATAGTCCCAGTTTTTGAGCGTTTCTTTGAATCACTCCCAGTCACCCAGCAGACCATTTCTCCATCCGTTGAGTAATCCCCTCAGCCCTCTCCGTGCTGAGCCCCACTTCTCCATTGTTTTTCTGAGACCAAGGGCTTCATGAAAAGGTGCAGTATTATCCCAGCTACAACCCCTCCAATATTCCCCTATCCAGTTTCCTCTCTCTTACTTCTTAATAGGTCTTGAGTGAGTGTGTGAGTGATTGCATTGGTGCGTGAGACTTTCATTCAATAAAATCATTTATTGGACATCTTCGTTTGATCTTTGGCTTGGCCTGACCCCGTAAAAACTGGGTAAAAAGACCCTGCTAGGTTACCTTGCCTCTCACATTGCAATTGCTTGTGCTTTGGCTAGTTTCCATTCTCCACCATGTGGAGCATATTGAGGTGTCCCCCAAGGGACCCCAGAAATCAGGGTAGCAGAGGGGACTTGAGATACACTTTTAGCTATAGGACCAAACTTGGGTTGGAACAAATGTTTCATTTGTAGATATTGCCATTTAGCTGATAGAGGTAGATTAAACTGCTCTTGTAAAATTCAAAAAGGGCAAAAACTAATTATCAGCATAAAGTATCTGATTTAAAGTAACAGTTGGGCCCATTGTTGGCCCATACTTTTCATAAAAATATTTTCTTACCATTTTCAGATCTGGTTTCCCCATAAAGATGAGACAATATCTGCAACACAGTTCTAAGTGCTGGAAGTTTTGGCAAAATGTTGCCATTTTTAAAATTGGAACCAAGTACCGTCCATTTGAATAGAGATGCCAAAAATGAAGTCTCCAAGGCTGACCATGGTGGATTATTTACTTAAAGTTGATGTCCAAAATTAGTAAAAGGAAATAGATATGTCCAATGGCATATAAGAAGATCTGGAAGCCCAAGCCCTCTCTCTTTGATAGAAATTTGCATCCTTTAATTGAAATTGTAGGAGGGGATGAGTCCCTCCCCAAAAAATCTCCTAAACAATGCTTTTGGCATTTGAAAAAAAATGCAATGTATAAGTAGAGCAATTCTATGAATAACATAAACCAGTTGTTCTCAAATCTTTTCTTTACTGGGGATCCCCTGTAAATATAATTTGTTGCCAGGGACCCCAAGACTTAACTCAAGACTTAAATATTGTAATTTAGATTTAAATATTCAAATATTTATTAAAGTTTTCTAGAAACAAGGATTCAAATCCCTGCTCAGACTCTGGGTGACCTTGGGCTAGCCACATTCTCTCAGCCTCAGAGGAAGGCAAAGGCTATCCCCTTCTGAAGAAATCTTATCCAAAAAAAAAAAAAAAAAACACCAGAAAAAAACTATGATATGTTCACCTTAGGGTTGCCATAAGTCAGAAATGACTGGAAGGCACACAACAACAAAGTGCCACGGACTGAGAGAAGTTATCTCTAGCCATCACATCTCTCCCCTTTGAAAACTGACTTATGGCAACTCCAAGGCAAATTATCATGGGGATTTTCTTGGCATGATTTGTTGCCTTTTCCTTTTTCTGAGACTGAAAGAATGTGGCTTGCCTGAGGTCTCCCAGCTGGGTTTCCATGGCTGAGTAGCGATTCGAACCCTAGTCTCCAGAGACGTACTTTGGGTGCCTGCACACGCCTGTTACTGTGTCCCTTTTATCAGAGATGTGGCAACAGGTGATGTGTGAAGCAGCAGAGGGTTTGTACACATGCCCAAACTGTTCCCTTGTTTGCAAATGAGAGAGCAGTTTTAACACTCACACACACAGCTGCTGCCACATCCTTGTTGCTGCCACTGCTGGTAGTGTCCAGCAGCAGGATTTCACAGTTCCTCTGTGAGGGATCCCTGGACCTCAGATTAAGATCCAGGGACATAAACATTTCTAGGTATAACATTCATTTTAATCCTGTTTACCTTGCCCTCTATTTTATCTTTATTATCAGCTCAAAACTCTAGACTATATACAAAAACAAACAACATTAAGGGAGGCTTTTGCTAGCAAGCTTGCAATCTAATGCAAGCCAGCAACTAAATCAGTTTATTTATTGAGCACCGCAGTGGGCCACCATACGTGCCTGATGGGGTGCTTTGAGCTTTGTGGGTCACATCTTGTACAGGCCTGAAAGAAGAGATTGCTTGTTTACACTGCAAATAACATGGTATATTCTAAGCTTTCCCATGACAAGCATGTTATACTGGATCTTCCACATTGCTCTAAACAAGTAGTTCCCAAGCTAGGGTTTGCAGATGTGACTACAATTGTGAGAATTCCTGATATCACCCATTTTGGGAGTTGAAGTACAATTACATTTGGGAAGTAATTTGCATTAATTCCTAGAGCTGAGTTTGTGCTAACAAAAACAAACCAAAAGAACTTATATTCTGTCTTCCTGCTTTAACTCTTCCTTGTATCAACATTTCCTGCTTGCCAGGGGTCATCACAAGAGGTTGAATATCTGCTCTTAGAAATATATGAGGCTAAATCCAACTGATAACCCAAAAGAGAAGTTGACCCATCAAATGAATGGAACTTGTTAAATCAGTACTTAAATAAATCCTGTTATTTCAGTGGGTCTACTCTAGTTGGGACTATGAAATGAATGTAACATTTATGTGCTACATAAGGGGGAGAAAATTGAAAGATGAGCTGAATCTGTGGAAGTAGGGAATATCACAATTTTCAGATAGTTTCTGTTCTACAGCATCAATTATTCACCAAAGAAAACCAACTTCTTTGAATTACCTTTCGTGTAGATCCCCAAAGATCAGGTATTGGCTAGACAATAGCTTGTTGCAGTTCCAGTGGCTGGTTTTGTATGTCTATGTATGCACTGGAAACTTTCATCCTCAAATTAGTTTCCTGTTCCTAGCAGCAGCAGCAAAAGTCATGTAACGAATGACATCTTGCTACATGATGATATCACTAAGTACAAATGAAGCTGATGTAGAACAAAAGCAATTTCCTTGCTTTGAATCAGCTCTGCCCTTGTTAATACTTCCTCATAGCAAAATCTCTCTGGCAACAGTGAATACTCTATCTGAAGGGGAAAATGGCTCTAAATTAACACCCATTTGACCTGCAGACTTAAGGGGGAATGCATATGGTGGGTTCAGAAAACATTTTGCATCCCAAGTCCCAACTTTTCTGCAAACCATTCAGTTAATGTTTTCTTTCTAAAAATGTTATATGAATATTTATATTGTACTAAACGGCAGCTGAGGCCAGTGAATCTATTCCAGATTTTAAAAGAGCTATTTTGGGAACCATCCTTTAAATTGCAAACTAAAGTCTGGAGTGAATTCACTGCACCACTGACATGGAACCCACCAGACACGGCTGCTTATAATTACTTTTTTTTTTCTTTTTTTTAAAAAAGCAATTATGTCTCACAAAGAAGTGTGCTGTCAATTAGGAGGAAAAAACAGTCAAGAACTAGAACTGAGGTGAACTTTTTCAGGGTAAAACATTGTTTTCCTATTTGCCTAAAGATTAGTAGCTATTTTCTGCTCTTTAAAGTTTTTCTTTTCTTTAGGCTGGCAAATGTAGATTACATATTACTGTCTTCTTAGTCATCCATAGTGCAAAAATATCTCCATTTGGCACATCATATTAATAATTTTCTCACTTTTGCTTTGTTTTAGAAAATAGCAATTTGCCCTCTTACTTTCAGTTTTCCAAATCTCAGGTTTTAGAGTTTCAGTCTCCCCATGCCAGGGGGAGGAATCAAAGGTGCAGACTGTTTTCTGCTTAGTTACAGAAGTTTTGCTATTTTGCCTCACTGCCACCACCATCTAGGTCTGCCAGCCTGAGATACCAGATGCAGATCAAATCTTCCTCTAGAATTTCCAATTGCTACCTTCTGCCTCTATGTGGTGCCATGCTCCACTTACTAATGCTCATGCCACCTTCCCACCTTATGATCATATTTACAAGACCTGGAAATCCTGTCTTCAGTAGCTAACTACTGCATACAAATAATGAGTTCAGTGACTGCTATTCAAGTGGGCATTGAATTAGCACATGGGAAGATATCTAAACTATTCCGTATGACCTCTGTTTCTTTGTAATTAGCAGTGAATAAATTAAGATCAGAATTATGCAAACTGACTATGCTAAGTTTCAGAACAGTCTTCTAACATGTGGAAGTAGCACTGCACAGAAATGCTATCCATGTCCAAATTTCCCTTACATAATTCACTTTCCATGGGAGTCCTGAGAATTATTTTCAAATCATCCAAGCCTTGTGAAATATTGGTTTATCTATCATGGACCTTGGAACTTCAGTTAGTATATCAGATTGTGCACATTCTGCAGACAAGCCCCTTCTTCCTATCATGATCACTGTAATTATTCTGGATGCCTCTGACTAAGCTTTAAACCTACCGATCAGTCTGATAATCCATGTCAGCTAGATCTTTCCTATAAATGAAGTTCACCCAGGACAGTTTTCGCTGAAGTCTTTACTGAGCAAACCTCATTTCCAAAAAAGATCTAGTTGATATAGATTAGCTCCATTTCCTTTCCAAGGAGGTCGGATTTTAACAAGCCAGCCTTTGAATGCTCTGATTTATGCCACGATTGATACACTGGCCACTAGTTATACACTGGTTCATGTGTGTCCACAATATAATGGTTCAATTCATATGCAATTGCCTATATTTCTGTGCAGAAATATTTTTGTGTGCAAATTTTGTGTAGAATAAGTCTCAAACTGAAAATCCCTGTCAGTTCAGGATTCTTCTCATCAAGGTTGTCTCATTCAACAGAAACACATTTATGAACATTTTTCATGTATTGTTGAATATTCTACCTATCCATAGTTTGTGGGTTGTTGCAATTGTCAAGTGAATAAGTGTGAGAAGCATGTTGTACCCACTTGCTACCTAACTGTTGCAGCTGGGGAAAAAAGTCTTAAGTATGAGGTAGCAACCCTAATTTCAGTGCCACAAATGTAACTGAATATACAAAAATTCAAACCCAGAAAAAGGTAATCATACTTTTGGCTCCTGAGAAACCTATCAGTTAGAGTACTTCCCACATTCAGTTTTTTTAAATCTTGGATTCGTTCTGTCATATGAAGGAGTTTGTGAATTTGAAAAGTTCTTCTTTTTTTAAAAAAAAAAATGACCTAAACTAAATTCCCAAACTTCCTTGAAAAAAAATGGCCACCGCACCCCATCACAAAACAAAGTAAAACAAACCCTGCCAGATAAGTTTTTTTAAAACAAAAAAAAAAAAGTTGAGCTCCTAATTGCAAAATGACAACAACAAAAGTACCTTTAGGGAGACAAAGTTATTCAAGTGCAAGATCCCCATGCCTTGAACATTCCTCGATATTTCAAATATGATTCTACACTACGTGATTGCCTGTTAACTATATAATTACTGATCTTGTTAATCTCTCCATGGTAAGCACATTTCCCCTTTTTACAGTATTTAAATCATTTTAATGATAAATGCAGGATATTTCTAAGAGGAATATGGTAATAGTGGGAGGTATATGGTGATATTAAATGAATTTGGAGCAAAATATAAAGTTATTATATTTTAGTATACAAAGCATGTAAAATAAGTTTTACAAAGTGTCTGTTTGGCAATCTACATGCCTATTTAGTAGCCGTAGCAGTAGCAGATAATATTTATAGCACATTTTATATTTCTAAAGTACTTCACACATATTACCTCAACAATCCCATAAAATTCAGAACTTCAATACATCCTTTTCATACACAGGCACTATATTTGGTGACATTTCTCTTCCAGCAGATACATTTTCCATTGGTAAGATGAAGAAAAGTGGCATCATTTCAGAAACAAGCCTTGTGGAAAAGTCAGCCTACACTAAGGCCATTTCTGCACTAAATTGTTATAGTGCTATTATTCCACTTTCAACATCCTATAGAATCCTGAGGTTTGCAGTTTAGGGAGGGGCCTCAGGATGTTGAGAGTGGTATAATAGCACTATAACAATCTAGTGAAAAAAGGCCTAAAAGTTATGTCCCCAACATTGCTTTCTTGGCACAATGAGGCTGGGAAAAAGCTGGTCCTGCCACATTATGCATACAGCTGCCCCCCACTTTTCAAGAGTCCTCTTTTCAACAATCCACACTTTCAACTCTTTTGAATTACAACCAGAATCCATATATTTGACAGATGGGCTGCACTTTCAACCATATGTCCAATATATGAGTTCTGGCTGTAATTGAAAAGGGTTGAAAGTGTGGATCATTGAAAATAGACCACGGACTGTGTACAGACTGGACAAAAAGATGGCACCAAGTGCACAGTGTGTATCTTATACAGCATTTGTGCTTATAATGGAGTCCACTTTTGTTCATTTTACAGTAATTTTGTATATTTGAAGGTAAGTTTTTGTTCATTTTACTGTACTTTATATACCATAGTGTGTTATTTAGCTTTCACACATATGACATGTTCACAAGTCATATATAATGTGTTATTTACTGGGTTCTGCTTTTCAACAATATCTGATTTTCAATAGCATTCTGGTCCCTAAGCAGAATAAGTGGGGATACCTGTATCTTGATTATTATAAAGTGCTATATGGAGATATCTTAGCTGCTAGAGATAGAAAGAAATATGCTTGGACCCAACATTCTCAACTGCAGCTCCCAAGGCTTTTTACAAGAAAATGTGTACCAGATAAGAGGCATACCTGGTGTTTCTGAACAGTAAATGATACAAATATTTGAAGATGTGAATGGCTAAAATGTGCAGCAGGAAGATTTAATCAATGGATACACTTGCATAAATTAGGTATATTGCTCAAACGAATGTGCAAATTTGAGGAAAAATTATTTAAAATTGCACAGTTTCAATGCAGGAAGAAAGCATAGCTTCACAACTTGATATTTCAAAAAAGGTGGGAAGAAAGTACAAGTGGAACTCAGAAGAACTCAGTGAAATCAAGCCAACTGATTCAAAATGTAGCAGCTAGATTTTAGATAGAAGCTCAATATTTAAATCAAACTTTGGCTCCTTGTTTACTCCAGAGTCTTCAAGGACTTACAAAGCTTTCAATCAACCTTCCACAATCCATTGGACTGAAACTCGCAGCATCTCTGACTTAGGATGTAATTCTTCTACTATTTCATCCTCAAATGTGAGAATGAACAATTTCCATAGCTTCCTCTGTGCTCCAAGAGAAAACAAATATTTCTGTGCAATGTTGACCCATTCCAAATCTTTTCAGGAAATTATTCTGCAGAAAAATAGATGTAGCTTTTTTTGCATGACAGTTCTGGAAATTTATACAAAAAAATTGTGAAAAATTGTAAACTTTTTACAATAACCACTTTTCTGCTCAAGAATAATTTCCTAAAACACACTTCTTTGAACAAAAACATGTGATTTGAACACAAAAACCCGTGTTTCTTAAAATAGTGTTTCTCTGTGAAAATTGTGGTTCCTGTGTGTAAAATGCTTCCAAAACCACATATTTTGTGCAAGTTGCATGGTTTGATACAAAAATATATTATTTTTGCTTGAAAAATGTATTTTTGTATAAAAGCAGCATTTTCGCTTGAAATATATCAAACACAAAAACTGAAACAAAGATGCTGCTTTGTATATGTGGTGTCTGATCTATTCAGTCCATGAAGTAACCCACATTTTTTGTATTTGCTGTTGATTATTTAATATTGCTATTTTCCAGCTAGCTGTTTATTGCATGTGACTGGTATCTATAACAAAAAACTCAACTAAAAATATCATATAATACTGACATTTAAAAAGATGAATCTGATCAACATATCATGTGCATAGCGAACTATAATAGCCCTCAGACCAACTGAACAAATACATAAATTGCGTGAAGTGCAACAAAAGAATGACAGTCTGGTGAGAACCAGTAAAGATTCTGCTTAGCAAACGCATATAATTTATTTAAACTTCTTAACCTAGTCTTATTTACTGATAGCAATATCAAGCCATCTGCATACATTAATATCAGCATTTTATGATTCTAGATTTCAGGAAGAAAATATTCTGAACAGATTACCTCAATAAAAATATTATTAATGCAGGTATTGGACAAAAAGGAATCAACAAAACCCTTGTTCAACTCTTCTGGTCATAGTCATTTCTCAAGTAAATTGCCTCAGAGTTGCATTATTCCTAAACATTGAACAGCATACCTTTGTCAGATAAAGTTTGTCCTCAAACTGGTTCTTGTTGATTGAACCAAAGGCTGAAAATAAATGAATTAGCTTCTGTAAAGTCTGGCAGCTTATCTATGAATTAGTTGATAAACATACAAAAATTTCATGTACTGGACTACAGTATTTTCTCAACTCAGTTTGTTCTTGGTATGCTACTTTCCTCTTCTCAGTCAGACATTTTCAAATGGTTGAAGGAACTAAACATGCTGGAACTGATATCCAGTAGAATAACTGATCAGTAATTCTGAGCCTTATATTTATCTCCTTTCTTGTAAATTGAAAATATTATATTCACATTTCATTCATCAGAAGAAATTCCTGTGTTATTAATACAAGTAAATGACTTTGCTAACAGAGATGCCACCATTCTAGATTAGTTTTAATGATTTCCAATAGAACCGTGCCCTCAACAGGTGCTTTGTCCACTGGCCAAGGCATAGGCACACTTACTGATTTATTCTTCTATGACTGTGGGCCATTCTGTTATGTCCTGCCAAAATCTGAATGGCGATTGAAGCACTATTGCCAATGCTTATCTCATTTCCAAAAATATTTCTAAAACAAGTATGCCAAAGACTAGCTGAAACACATGGCTGTAATGCAGGGCTTGATCCATCATCTTTTATAGTAATTGGATTTCAAAATGTTCTCTCATTATTCCATAGCTGCAAAATCCAGCTTTGCCCACAGAGCCAAAATAAATGTCACTTCTTTCTTCTTTAGAAATTCTTATAGTTGAAGCTAGAAGACGCCAAATCTCTCACATCTATTTCCAACTTCTAGTTAATTGATTCAAGTTCTCTTCAAGCTTTATCTACTTTTCATATAATACCACCCAACTTCGTGAAAATCCAACCAAAGTTTATGAACAGCTGTTGTTAGAAGTGGCCTTAAGGCATTGGCTACAATCAAATGGCCATTAGAATATAAGTGGGATCCCACAATATTTTGTAATAATCTTAAAAGGTAAGGAATATTCAAATGTTCTTGGACTGACTAGCTAACAGGTGTAGAAAACTAAGACTTTTCCCAGTTATGTTCTCCCTACTGCTAATTGCATGGTTATTTTATTCTTTATTATTATTTCTCCCAGAGTGGGACTCAAGGCTGATCCCAAAGAGAATCAATTTAGAACCTTAATAATAATTTTTTTAAAACAATGAAAAATAACCACATTAGACAGTATTAAATCATTTAAAAGACATACAAAAGTTAAAAATAAATAAAGTGCACATCCCAGTAAGTACTTTCCTACTTAAACAAAAAGGTCTTTGCCTAACAGTTAAAGGAACACAGGTCTTGTCTGGATTAAATTTCAATTTGTTTGCCCTCATCCAGTCTATTACCAACAACAGACATTCATTCAGTACTGAGACAGCTTCCTTAGAATCAGATAGAAAGGAGAGATAGAGTGGGTGTCATCAACATATTAATAACATTGAAGACCAAAACACCAGATGACCTCTCCCAGTGGTTTCATGCAGATGTTACACAGCATGAAGGACAAAACTGAGCTGTGAGTGACATCAATGGCCAATGGTCAGGGAATCAAACAGGTGTCCACTACCACCACCTTCTGAGTTCACTCCTCCAAGAAGGACCAGAACTACTGCAGAACAATGCTCCCATTCCCGTCCCAGAGAGGCTGTCTAGAAGAATACCATAGTCAATGGTATTGGAAACTGCTGAAAGGGCCAGAAGAACTGACGGAGAGACACTTCGCCTGTCCAGTTCCCTGAGTAGGCCATCCACCAAGGCAACCAAAGCTGTCTCCATCCCATAACTAGGCTCGAAGCCAGATTGGAATGGATTGAAATATACAGTAAAGTCCTGGTTATCCAACCTAAACCAGCAGGCGGAGGGTCGGATAACTGAAATGTCAGATGACACGGAGCCCCGTGGCGGCCGCCATTTTGGGGGCGTGTTGGGGGCGTGTTGGGGGCGTGTCAGGGTGGGCCTGGGGGCGTGTCTGGGCATGTCTGGGGGCATGGAAATGCCTACAGCCACGCCCCCAGGCAGCCATGACGTCGGTTAATCCGGAGCGTCGGATAACCGCAGGTCGGATAACGGGGACTCTACTGTACATAGACCATCTCATCCAGAAACCTCTGGACCTGAGAGACAACAAAACACTCCAAAAATTTGCCCCAAAATGGGAGGTTAGAGACTAGCCAATAATAATTCAGAATGGTAGGATCCAGGGAGGACTTTTTAATAACAACCTTGCCATAGCTTCTTTTAGTCAGGATGGAAAATTTCCCTGTTGCAGTGAGACATTCACCACTTCCATGGCCAGTCTCCATCTAGTTTCTTTCAGAAGCCAGGAGGAGGAAAGATCCAGTACACATGTGATAGCTCTCACCTCTCCAATGATCCCGTCCACATACTCTGGCTGCACAAAATGTATCCAATAATACAGGACAAGCAGGTGCCAAGATTACATCCACTGGACTCATATCAGCTACAGCATCCAAATCAGACTGGATCTGAGTGATTTTGTCTGCAGTTTCTTGCACATTCTCCACAGCAGGCTGTTAAGAAGTCTTTTTTATTCTTATGGGCCAGAGTATAAAAGATTTCTTTGCTGCCACCATCACCACAACTCTGACCTGAATGGAGAAAACTCTTGTCAGTCCAGGAATCTGCCTGTGAGGGTTTCTCAACAGTCAAAGGAAGCATTTTAGACCATCTTTGGAATTGTTTTGAATATTCTTCCCATCCCTTGTAATTTCCACTGGAAAAAAGACATTAAGTCATGTAGCCCCCATCTTTGCTCATTAACTACTTTATTCTATAAACAGTGACCATATGGAATGATGTTGCTGCAATTTATACCCAAACCACTTTTCTTTTTACTAGGTCACAAATGACCACAAGCATTAAAAATCACCACAGAGCACAAGAGGAAATTACTCCATAAAGCTTCTTCCCCATAACACCTTGAACTCAATGAAGAGTTCTCGATGTGGGAAAAGAGAAACTATTGGGTAAATATTAGTTAAATCAAAATACTCTAATGAAATTATTTTCAGACAGGTAACATACTTCAGCATCAGATTTCAGTGAGACTCCTACACTCACTGAGGTTCTTCCTTTCTTTTAATATTTCACTGTAGGAAGTAGGAAATAACTAAACTCTGAAAGAAAAGCCATGAGAATTCCAATAACCAAGTTTCTTGAAAACAGAGAATATCATGAGACAAAAGATATAGTTAAATTCTTGATCTGCCACTTTCTTGTACAAACTAGAGATGTTCATTAATAAAACAGAAAAGGGAAATATTGATCCCAGCCACCTAGTCAAGGAAGTTGACAAAAGTCAAGTTTTCTCCTTATTCTTTTTGGATTGACAACATTTCCCCAGTCTACTAAATTATTTAATCTCTTACTTGAGCTATGCATATCTCCAAATAATCATTTATTTGAACTCCTCTAGCATTGTTTCTCAGAGGGGTAGATATGAGTAACAAGTATAAGGGAAGGACTTCCTTAATACATGGACAAGCCTGTGTTGTAAAATGGTAAAACTATACATGGTTGTATTTTCTCTAAATTTTGTTATGTCTTTTTATATCTTTTTTTATAAAATGATTGCCATTATAGGGGACGTGAGGAACAGCTAATGGTCTTATTTTGTTGACTTACAGCTTAACTTAAATAAGTGACATTAGATCTTTGTTGTCTATAGATGCTCATCCTCATTTAAAGCAGTGGTTCTTAAGCTATCTGATGTGGAAGACTAGTTCTCTCTCTCTCTCTCTCTCTCTCTCTCTCTCTCTCTGTGTGTGTGTGTGTGCTATGGAATCTGTACCATATTTCTGCCCAATGGCTACAAATGTGTTTCTTTCTTTTGTGTGAACCTACTGCAGACCAGAAGCCAATAGGTCTTGGACCAGAACCAGTCCATAGAGCACCACTTTAAATAGCACTGACCTTAGGGATATATTGCTATTCTCAAAACAAGAAGCTGAGTCTTCAAACTTTAACAGCAGACCAGCCAGGTGAAGGTCCCTGCTGTTTTCTTACACAATAATAGGGTATAAATCATGAATAGGCCAATACCCCTAAAATTCCCCCCCCCAAAAAAAGTCCCTATTATGACAATAAATCTGGTCATACTTCTTTCCATGAACCATCTTGACATTTCAGTAGCTAGGATTGCTTGGCTATCTAAGGTTCCTTTCTAGATCTAATGTACTGTCTGCCAACTTCAACTTTTTCCTGGTTGCTGCTCATTGTGGATATCTGTCATGCTTGTTTCTATTATTAAAGCCTCTTGCCACCCAGCTATCACAATAAAGTCAGGACCAGAAAAGCTAAGAATGGAAATTTCACCAGTGCAGGTTTAAGTGGGATGAAGGTACCTGTCCTCCCTCACCTTCCAAACCCCAGATATCAGCTACATTTTCCCATCCCAACACAGCCATTGGTGGAAAGCAGGGGGCATGGAGGAACATCCAGCAACAAGAACAGAGTTGGCATTTCTCCACACCCTGTATGCCACTGTCCACTAACAAAGAAATAGTCGTGTTTGGAGATGACAAATCTGGCTGAAAATTGGGGTTTAGGAAACAAGAGAGGAGAGGTACCTTCATCCACTTTGACAGAGCTTTAGAGTATCTCATCCTTCTCAAAGACCTGTTAAACAGTAAAGTTACAGGACCCCTGTCCTGGCTCCAGTCTGGCAACCCTACACTAATATGAAACCGTCTTCTCTTCTTTCATGTCTGTCCCTTCCTTACATTGTGCTTCCCAGTCCAACAGAGGTTCCCTCACACATACACTTGAAACTTCTCTATTCAGAAAAGCAATGTCATCATGTTGTGTTGTGGTGTGCTTTCAGTTTGCTTCCAATTTATGATGACCCTAAGATGAACCTGTCATGGGATTTTCTTAGCAGAATTTGTTCCAATGGGTTTGCCATTGCCTTCCTCTAAGGCTGAGAGCGTATGCCTTGTCCAAGGTCACCCAGTGGATTTCCATGGCTGAGTAAAGATCCAAACCCTGGTCTCCCAGAATCCTAGTCCAACATTCGAACTACTACACTACACTGGACACTGAGAAACCAGAAAAGCCTTTGCTTTTTTCTTCTCAGTGTGGTACTGGAGCATGAGTTACTGACAAAATTCCAGTCTCAGTGACAGACAAACAGACAGACACTTGATTTTGGTCATTGGCCAATGAAAACAATGAGTGCAGTCAGAAAAGAAAGTAACAAAGTTAACTTCTCAGCAAGGGTTACTGTATCTTCCTTATGGATCCTAAGATCAGAATTCTCCTTTCTTAGTAAATATAGGCAATTAAAAATCTCATTAACATTGACTGTGAAGAAGCATTGATTTCTAAGAAATGCATACATTTCAGCAAAAATTACTTATTTCTCCATGTCTTCCTCCTTAGCTGCTAAGTTGTCTTGATGCACACTGCCAAAGCAATATGCCAGGTTGTTCTGGGGAAAGCAAGAAAGTTTCCACACAAAATTGTTCAGTCAGGAGACCAATTACTTTCCTCCCTTATTTTACACAGACATCATAGCTTCGAACTGCATATCTATCCGTCCCACCATAAATGCATAATTAAATCAATCTGCGATAGCAGGAGTTGATTTCTGTTTTAAATAGATTTTCTTTGCTAAGCATTCCTTAACATTGTACTAGGAGGCAATTTTCCAACATTGATGCTCATGTAGGAGAAATTATTGAAGTCTTCTTTGACCCTTCTTGGCCTTGGTTGCTGCAACAGTGAAATAATCGTTCTGAACTGACTCTTAAGTTCACTTGCACTTCTATCACATTGATAAAAAAGTGTATTTTAAAAGAATGGGAACTCCTTTATTAGCAGCAGAAGAAGAAAAAACTAGCTTAGTGTGGCATAGTGGTTTCAGACAAGGGTTAGAATCCTCACCCACTAGGTAACTTGGTCACACCACACTCTCTAGAGCAGGGCTTTCCAAACTGTGTGCCATGACACATTAGTGCATCTCCTGAAGTGTGTAGATGTATTGCCTACAATCTTGGAAACATATGTTACTATTTATAAATCATATATTTTAAAAAATATATGAAAGGTTTTCATGAGATATGTTGTGTCCCCATACATTTTGTTATTATAATTTACGTATCTCTTATAAGGAGTTAGTTTAACCTCCAGTTTGCTAGTAAAGCTGAATTACTGTGTCACAAAATGATGTCTAAAAAGTGTGTCACCAACATGAAAAGTTTTGAAAGCTCTGAACTGAGAGGAAGGTAATGGCAGACCAGTATAAATTTTGCCAAGAGAACTCTATCATAGAGTTGCCATAAGCCAGAATCAACTGGAAAGCACGTAACAACAAAATTAATTTGAGCTGAACCCACCCCAAGAATCTTAAACCAACTCCAAATTGTCATCCCAACAAAATAAGCCAAGTTCAATCAAATCTTCCATTTTTGCTGCAGCCTCTTCCAACTAAACATGGAAGACAATTGCTCTTTGGCTCTCACTTTTCAGTCAACACCAAGAGTTGTGATTTTGGCAAGCTAGCCCAACATACGCCTGCTAAGAAGTGAGGAAACCAAGACTGAATCCAACCCCATGAAGCAGTTTCTCCATTCAGCCCTCTCCCCTTATTTTAATGCTGCTTATTTAATTTATGTTATGTGGCTGTTAACTGCTTTGAAAGTCCCAACAGAGGGGGAAAGGCAGAACATGACTGTCATATAGAACAATAAAAAAATTTAAAAATACATTAAAAGTGAACTAACCCAGCTATTATTTTAAAAAAAAAAAAAAAGAAAAGAAAGAAAACATGATCTGGGAAGCTTTGGAAGCATAATGGAAATGGGGAAGCAGTACAAAGTAGAGGTTTCAAGCAGTCTTACCTCTTGCTTATTGCTTGCCTCTACCTATATACTGCCCACTGCTGAAGCTAATTTCTAAGGAAGGAGCAAGAATCATATTTTGAAACACTGGATAACAATCAAACATGTACCATCACTTTCAGAAATGGTTACTTTCTTCTGCTATTGGAGGCTGTAATTCTTTGCTTTGTTGTCGTTAACTGCCATCAAGTTGACTTGGACTTCTGGTGACCTTATGGACAAAAGAACTCCAAGTCAGCCTATCATCAACAGCCCTGCTCAAGTATTGCAGATTCAGAGACGTATCTTCCTTAATTGAGTCTATCCAGTCACGTAGGGAAGGGAGTGGGGGGGTGGAGGGTGGTTCACCCCAGGCAGCAATGTTTTGGGGGCATCCCAGCCCATAGCCACACCCCGTGTGCCCTGGCCACATCCCCACACACCACAGCCATGCTCCATGCACACTGGCCACGCCCCTTGCACTGTAGCCCTGCTTCCCCTCCCCACACTCCAAGCTCTGCCACTGAGTCTATCCATCTGTAATATGGTCTTCCTCTTTTCCTACAGCCTTCTACCTTACTAAACATTATAATCTATTCTAATGAGCCATGTCTTCTCATGATATGGCCAGAGTATGACAGCCTCAATTTAATCATCTTGGCTTCTGGGGAAAATTCACACTGCATTTGTTCTAAGACCCATTCATTTGTCTTTTAAGCACTCCAGGGTATCCATAGAATTCTTCTCCAGTACCACATTTCAAATGAGTTGGTTTTCTTCCTATCGGCTTTCTTCACTGTCCAGATTTCACAATCATTTATCGAAATTGGAAATACAGTGGCATGGACAATCCTAACTTTAATATTCAATGATATATCTTAACACTTCAGGTTCTTGTCTACTTCCTTCACAGCTGCCCTTCTGAGTCCTAGGCCATTTCCACACTACACTCTTGTAGTGCAATTATTCCACCTTCAACATTGTGTTCTTTCAGCCTTGCCTAGTCCAGTTTCAAAGGCTGGTTATCGAGACAAATGTAATAAAGGAAAATAAGAACTGCACTACCTTAATTAACTTTAGCAGACATACTTCAAAATATGCCATACTGGTAAATGTAATTATGAATGCAATCTGTATAAAGGTTTTTGCTGGTAGTTACTGCTGATAGTTCTGCAAATGCCAAATCCCAACTCATTTTGCTATTGTAGCACAATACTCCACCTTACTAATTCTGAACTAGACTGGTTGAATTGCAGTGTTTAAAATTTAAACACTATGCAGTCATTTGCAAATGTCTAGCAAAGGAATGAAATGCTTTCCAATTGGCGAGGGGGTCAAGTAAGGCTGCAGTTTATCACACTAGCTTTTTAACTTGTATGCTGAACTTATGCAAAGCAGGATTAGCCTTGGAGGAGGAAACATTGACAATTTAAGAGATGCACATGATACCATACCACTATTAGAAATCAGCAAAGATTTAGAACAGTTACTGAAGAAGATCAAAGCAGAAACAGCAAAGGCAGGTTTATAGTTGAACATTAAGAAAAAATAAATAATGATCACAGATTTATATAACCTTGAGGTAGGTGATAAAGTTATTGAAATAGTTCAAGACTCTACATATCTTGACTCAGTCATTAATCAGAATGGATACTGCAGTCAAGAAATCAGAAGAAGACTATGAACATTTCTACACTACATTCTTGTAGTGTGATTATTCCACTTTCAATATCCTATGGAATTCTGGGGTTTGTAGTTTACTGAGGCCAAAGAGCTCTCTGGCTGAGAATTCTAAATGCTCCTTCCTAAACTGTAAACCCCAGGACTCCACAGAATACTAAAGTTAATTAAGGTAGTGCAGTTCTTATTTTCCTTTATTACATTTGTCTCGATAACCAGCCTTTGAAACTGGACTAGGCAAGGCTGAAAGAACACTAAGATCTAAAAACTTGTTAGTCCAAACTAGAGTAGAGCCATGTAATCAATTTGATTTATCTCTGACTTGACTCACCATCCAACAATTGATTCAATGGACAATTCTTGTTGGGATGAACCAACAGAATCCCAGCCTAATTGTATAAGGAAATGCAGCATGAAAGTGTTGTATCTCTCTCCAAACACAAACACATACAAGGAGAACTGAGTGCTTGGTCTTTAGCATCAACCATAAGATGACTCTGTGCCATCCAACAATCATTTACTCAGCAATAATCACAGCTACATCAGATCGAATACCACAAAGTGAGTGGTCTGAAGACTGACAATTTTATATAATTTTAAAAGGCTGGCACATTTACACTATTAAGTATTTTAGGCTGCTGAAAATGGTATCTATACTTCAGATTAATTAAAGCAGCAACCTTGTGCTACTGAAATCAAATGATCATTAAACACATTTATTGGCATTTTGCAGGCCTGGCTAATTAAAAAGATGGTGGTGTATTACAAGGTTAGTAAATTTAATAAACTAGTAGCTAATTATCTGTAGAAACAGGATATATTTCTTGACAGTCAATAGGAGAAGTATTTGATTTGAATACTAAGCCACGATTTCATAGAGGAATGTGCAGAATCATTGCAAAAGTTGTTAAAGCTCAGAGAAAATGACTCGTAATCATTAGCATATATTTAGTAAATATACAAGAACTATATTCTTTGTTCCTTCTATCCTTCTGTCCTTCGTAGTAGCTAACATTTACTGGCAGAAAGAACTCTGGAACTGTCACAGGCCTAGAGTCACAACTAGTCCATCTGGTCTAACATTTCCCAGACTACACTTTAGCAGTATCTGCAGTACCTTTCAATGATGGAAAGAGAGAAATGACATTAAGTTATGGAGTGACTGTTTTCTTAGAATCTGAAGACATTTTACTTTACTTGCCTTATCAGTAAGGCTGTGGAGAAATATATCTTTTTAAAAAGTATCTTGATTAAAAATTAGGGGCGAGATACAAATGCTTAGAGTTATACTAATCTAAGCCAAAGATTAACCCCTCAGAGCTTTTAGTCTCACTCTTATCCTCTCATGGAGTGCCTCTGTTAACTATTTCAAAGGAGAACAAACTTACTGAAAGTAATAAAATGTTCTCAGCTACTGTAAAGCAAACTATCTCTACAGCTTTAGCTGCCTAAATCAAAGATTCAGATCACTGGCTAAAACAAATGAAAAACAACTAGTGTTAATTTTTTGTTACCTGACTTCTGGTCATTTCTGACTTATGACAACTCTAAGGCAAACCTATCCAGGATATTTCTGGGGCTGAGAGTGTGTGATACATCCAAGATCACCCAGTGGGTTTCCATAGCCAAGCAGGAAATCAAACGCTTATCTCCAGGGTCATAGTCCAATGCTCAAATCATTGCACTACACTAAACTTCTAAATAAGGAGTCTGTATGACAGAGCAGTTCAGGACCCTGTTATTTCATCTAACAGGTCTTTATGACATCATCTAAGACAATCTAACACTTCCTGGGAATGTCTAGGCACTCCACTCCAAGTGGCGGAGAGTCATCTCAGAGAAAACAACAAGGTGACATGACAGGAAACAAGAGTCCTATGATGCTATGTGGTGTAGGACTCTTTTTTGTATTTTAAAAACAGGAGGAATAAATACATTCCAAGCTACTTGTACAAAAAAAATAACACCAGAGGGAATACCCGTCCCCTTCCCAAAAACTAAAGTGGCATGTTATTAATGAATGATATAATACATCACTTCCTCTCTCAGGTAATACATAGCAGGGATGAGCTGAATTGAGATGAAGTTTCTCAATTATGACATTGACATACTGGGTTGGGGATAACATTTCCAAGTTCTGAACTCTCTTATATAAGCAATACATATTTGATGCACTTAAGTAACTAGCTCAGATTTTTGAGAATAATTGTTAGGGGACCGAAGTTTCTGAAAACTGGCACTCTTGTTCATGATAATACTTTTACTGTGTTTTTTTAAAACAACGACGACGACAACAACAACATATTTTTAGAGAAGTCAACCAAGTTTTTTGCACTTCAGTATTTTGAACAGATCAGATAGGGACTGCACATGTCACACTGAATACCTGACTGGTTTGCCAATACAGTTAACCCAGAAATAGCTCCAGTACATCTTATCAACCTGATCTTTAACAACACAGTTATAGCAAAGATAAAGAAACAGTCAATGAGAATCTCTTTCTGGAAAACAGCCTTGAAATGTTTCCACTTCTTTTGATGTTTTGTTTAAGTGACTATTATCAACAATTCTGACACCTTGAGTAAGGTTGATGGCAATTATAGTCCAGCGTGGTACTCAGCTTCCAGCAGGACAGTGGGCAGATGTTCCTTGCAACAGTTTTGCAAAAAGTGCCAGTCAGAGGGATTGCTGCCCGGAGAAACTCACCCAGAAATGTCTGGCATTCCCATTACTTGCATTTACTTGCAAGGAAGCATATAATGAATGGGAAGGACTGAGGGGAGTTATATCTTTTGCCCTTGATGTGAAAGTAGCTATTTTGATCTGAGGACCTGATGGCCCAAAGCTGGCAACATACTTGAAAAAAACAAAACCTTAAACAAAACCTTAGAGTTAAAAAAAATGCAAGATTCTTCTAATTAAAACAGATGAAGAAAAATTGCATCAGTTACCTTCTCTCTACAACCAAGAGTCAAATATCCCATAAGATTGGGAATCAAGAAGACTGGGGATTGATATGTTTAAAAGAGAACAATTAAGGACTTGAGTGCCTATATTTTAATGGATAGACTGAATTTCATCTTATTTACAAGACTGAACTTGATTCTAGCAAGGAGAAACTATAGTGTGAGAAAGTGCAGGTGTTATCTCTCTGATGCTGATAAGACTGACCTGCTGGCTGTAAGCCATGAAAGAAGAGTTGAACTGTTAACTCTGTAACTGCTGAATTGACTGAAAGATGGGATCTTTTAGGAAACTTTCTCAGGACTTTTTACAACTGGTGTGGGAAGAATTACAGGGACTCCCAAACTTGAAAAGGAGACTGTGAGAAGACTAGATAGAGAACCTGAAGAATGAGGTCAAGGCAGAAATGTGGGGAGACATAAGACAAGGAATGGAGAAATGTGGGGCTAATATGGAAGCAAGGACAGTTGAAATCCCATGGAGAAAAAAGTTCAAGTTGAGCTAATGGAGGGAAGAGCCATTGAAAGAGAGGAAATGAAGGGCCAAGAATTTTTGGTTTTTGAAATGTGTATTATAGCCTGGGGGTGGAATACACTGATGGTCAAATGAATCCAAGTTGTTTTAATGAAAGGATTGACCTGGAAGACTGAAGGAATTGATAGAAAAAAGAAAAAAGAAAAAGCACTCTGTTGCAGGACAAATCCTTTAAAATAGCAAATGGGAAGAACTTGGAAATATTAACAAAGAGTAAGGAAGGGAATCCAAGAAAACTGGAGAAATGGATTGGATTGATGAAAAGGAAGAAGAGGGTCAAAGTGAAAACAAAATGGGGGGAAAGGGGGTTGGTTGAAAACAGGTTATGAAATGGTACAGGTACAAGTTGATGGAAATGTTTTGATAATGATAGTGAAAAGGATTTTACATTGTGAAATGTAGAAATGTGTGTGCTTAGTGATATTATATAACATGTAAAAGATTTACATTTTTAAGTAGTGAATGTAATACTACGTAATTAAGTCAGTAGGCAGCACATTTGTAGAATTTTAATGGCTTTGAAAATTGCCTATAAAGATATTGCTTTTTAAAAAAAGAAATTGTAGCTCAATATCTTGAGGCTTGAAATTGGGAATTGATATATACTTTATATTCAAGACTGTAGAGACTTCCTTTTCTTTTAGTCTCTGGTTTATAAAGTCTGATAAAAATAATAATAATAATAATAAAGAAATTGGGAATCACTGTCCCAATAGATCCAATAGGCTCATTATATTATTAGCTAGTTTTAGCCTCCTTGTAATTGAACAACTACTTCATACGATGTGGTTTGTCTGTATGTACACTTAGTAGTTGTGGGCATGTTTCTTAGACTGAAATAACCATTCCAAAGCATACATATCAGTGAGTCCCAATTTCATGTCATCAGCACAAAAAGAACAATCGGGCATAAGCCTTAGGTTCATTGTAACATGGACAACCTGAACTCCTGGGCTGTACACAGAATGGTTGCAGTTGCTCTAATTCATGTTAACATTGATACTTTGGGATGGAAAGGCTTGGCTAACATCATGAGAATAGAACATCAGGAAGGTACAGGCTGAAAAAGACCTTAAAGACAATATATTATGTACAAGCCATAGGCAAGAAGCTTCTTTGAGACTAACAAGACAAGCTTGGTTGGGACTGTGTCACTCCTTAAACCCCAAGGCTCGATACGTTCTTTGGAACTCTGAGTGGTGGAGGGATCAACATCTGTAAACCCTTTCTTCATGACTTTGGTAATGTCAGATGCAACTGCAGGAAGTAAACAAAGCTGATAATTCAGGCCAGCATTATGTGCTGCAAAAGGAGAAGAAGATCTATGTGTGGGTTTGCTTTGTTTTGCCTATTTTTTAGAAAGAGGAGTCTCAGAGAAAGCATGGATATCAACTGAGCAGAGTGTAGTTTGTTCATCAGTATACTGAGCACTCTGGAGAGTGGGCAGATTAACTTGCATCAGGGCAATAGAAGCTCCTTGATTTCTTTTGTTCATACTGACTGATGCTGACTAGTTATTAAGGAAAACCAAAATAATTTCTCTACTTGGGATCAGTTTTGCAAGTGCTTAGCATGCACTGTGAATCCTTTGAAGTTCCAAGAGGCTTTCTTTTGACTTAGGAAGCAGATGACAATATTTGAATCTCCTGAGTCTAAAACGAACAGCTAGGAGTACAAGAAAATATACAGAGAGACAGATACAGGAAAACATAATACCATTGGAAAGTGTGAGCTTTACTCTGCAAATAAAGCATTTCACTTGATCCCCCTCTTTCATGAGTGCCTGGCAAACACTCAAACACATCTTTAACCATTCCCATCTGTGATCTAATCCACAATAACAGAGTGACTGATATCATTATCCCATGTAATTTGCTATCAGAACCTTTTCTTAGAGACTTTGAAATCAAACCCATCAAAGCGTATGGCTTCTCACAGCATTGGCCCACAAATAAATGTTACTGTCATTTCTCGGTGTGGGGTAAAAATGTTTCTCCGAAAGCAAAACTGAGTACAAAGAAATAGGTTCCCATCTCCCATATGGTTTTCAAACTGAGTACAGTTATTCTAATAATCCTAAAATGATTTTCATGAGAAGTATGGAAAGGATGATGTTTAAAAACAATGAAGCCATTCTCTTTGGTAGTTGGGAAACATTTTCCCACATGTTTTCTGTATCTATTCCCCCCACTCTCACTTATTTTATTTGACTTATTTCCATCCAGAAACAGTGTATCTTACTTTACAGAACAAGGAGGCTGCATGATGAGGTACTCAGGTTTTTATTTAGACAAACCACAGGAGTCAACACCTGTACAAACCCACAGTCAAGGAAGCATGAAATGGATCTAAATTAGAAACTGAAATCTTAAGAAGAAGCCTGATTAAGAGATGTAGCAAAGAGATATGAATCACAGAAAAGTTATGCTAAAAGGGAAAATAAAGCAATTGAACACATTGCATGCCTAGTGATGGAAGGGAATAGATGAAGGAGCAATTCTTTTTAACTTTTCATTGCTAATTATATGTAAACTGCATGTAAGACTGTTGCATCTGTCTCAGGAAAAGGAGATTTAGAATGCTTAGAGATGGAAACAATAGAAATTGAGAGGAGACTAAAGAATATCTTTTTTTAAAAATCCAGTCAAGAGAGAAATAGAAAAAAATAGAAAATCCGCTTTTAAAGAATATATTAGAAATATGGAAGAAAAACAAGGAAAAAAACTAATGCCAGCTATCTCACCATTAACTCTAGTAATAATGATGGAAAAATTCCCAATAAATTTGAGGGATGAATTAGAGAAGGAATTTAAAAAGTGGGGAATATATAAGCTAAAAGAATGGATGAATATAATGATAAATAAAGATAGAATAAAGGAGAGATTGCAGGGTACTAAGATGTCATGGTTTAATTACATTTAGCTGGAGCAGTGGACAAGGGATTTGAAAAGCAATAACAAAGATTTTAGAGAATATACTAGATTTGAACAAATGGTTAAGCAAAGAGATGATATGAAAGAAAATGAAATATTGAAGGGTACCACAAGAGAAATATATAAAATATTGTCAAAAGATGGAGATGAAGATGAATATCTTAGAAAAATATGGGAGGAAGAATTAGCACAAAAAATAGATATTCAAGACTGGGGAAAAATTTGGAATCAGCATCATTAAGGATAAAAGAGAATTATTATAAATTGGTTTGGAGATGGTACTTAACACCAGTAAGGTTAAACCACATAGGCAAGAATTATTCAAGGTTCTGTTGGATGAGTTGCCAAGAGATTGGCACATATATCCATATGTGGTAGAATTGTGAAGGTGTACAGACATTTTGGCAAATGGTGTTTAAAGAGATAAAAGAGATAACAGTAATTGATTTACAAATAAGTCTGAGTATAGTGTTATTATCTATATTTGGTAAGGTTAATTGTACCCAGACAATGAAGGAGTTAACTACAAATTTATTAACTGCAGCAAGGCTGATTATATCAAGAAATGGAAAACTTAAGAAGACTTTCAAATAAAGGATTGGTATAAAGAAGTGTGGAAAATTGCGATCAATGATAAGTTAACATGTCCAATTAAGGTTAAAAAAAGGGATAATGAAAAAGAATGACTTTGAAGCAATATGGAAAATATTTGTGGAAAAGGCTTTAACAAAAGAGAGAAGTGAGTAAGCTGAAATATAATTGGCTCTGGGAATGGGCTCACATTTAGAGTTAGAGTTTATGGTTAATAACTGGATCATATATAGTATTAGCAATAGATTAAATATATTTGAAAAGAATAGATTTAAGAATGAAATTATTATAGTAATAATGAGCACAAGGAGAATGAGAGTTAGATACATGAAATAAAAATATATAATCAATATGATATATAATATGTTGAATAAGTATATGATGATAAAGGATCTGGAGAGAAATAGTAACTATTTGTGTTGTAATTTTTCTCTTTTTCACATTTATATTATTCACATGGGTTTTTTTTTATTCTGTTATGTATTGTTCTTTTTTCCTTATGTACACTTAGTAGTTGTGGGCATGTTTATAATAATAAAAATAAAAAATAATTAAAAAAGGACTGTCGTATCACCCACATAGCTGGGTTTTATGGTGCCCCTTTGGACCATAGTTTGGCCTGAATGCTAAGCTTTGGGTTTTTTGGAATTATATTTAAGCCTCTAGTGTAGATAGCCACTGTGGTTTAGAAAGCCAGCATGGTGTCCTGGATTGAGCATCAGACTGTGATACTGGAGACCAGGATTCAACTCCCTGCTTAGACATGGAAACCCACTGGGTGACTCTGGCTGTATCACACATTCTCAGTCCCAGAAAACCCCATGAAAGGATCACCTTAGGGTCACTGTAAGTCAGAAACAACTTGAAGGCACATAATAACAAGTCTCTGGTCCCTGTTGAAGCTGAAATATGGGGCAAATGTGGAAGCACTTTATAGTCAAATTTTTCTGTAAGAAAGAAATTCACCTGGGAATTTCAGGAACGAGGAAAGCAAAAGTAAGTAGTGAGAGTGATGGTGCACAAGAAGGAAGCAAGAGACACACCACAAGTATATGAGCTGAGGTGAAGGAGAGTGAGATGGGAGAGTGAGCACTGTGAGTGGCAGAGTGCAAAAAGCAAGTGAGAGGATACAGTGGGGAGGAGAGGTGAGGGAAAGACAAATGAGTGAGCAGTATGAAAAATGGTGTCCAAGAAGCAAATGAATGGTGCACTGCAAGGGTGCAAGGTGAGCTGAGGGTTGGAGTAGGAAAGAAATGAGAGCAAATTGTGCAAGTGGTAGAGTGCAAGAAAAAAGAAAGGAGCACACCATGAAGGTGCAAGGTGAGGTGAAGGAGCAAGTGGAAGAGAAATGAAAGTGAACAGTTCAAGCAACGGTACAGAAGAAGCAAGCAAGGAGTGTTCTGCAAGAGCAGGTGAGGAATCATTTCAACATCCTGTGGAATTCTTGGGTTTGCAGTTTACTGAGGCCAAAGAGCTCTCTGGCTGAGAATTCTAAATGTCCCTCCCTAAACTGCAAACCGTAGAATTCCACAGGAAGTTGAAAGTAAAATGATAGCACTATAACAGTGTAGTGCAGAAGAGGCCAAAGATATAGAAGGGCAACAGCTGCAAGTAGTGGAATGCAAGAAGCAAGGGGGTGTGCCACAATGGTGTGAGATGAGATGAGATGAGATGAGATGAGATGAGGAATGGAATGAAATAGAAGAGAGAGCAGAGTAAGTGATCTGAGTGGCAGAGTGCAACAATCCAGGGGGTGAAGGAGAGAAGGGAGAGTGAGGCATGGGAAATAGGAAGGAGAGGGTGATAGATGCAGCTGCAGGGTGCAAGAAGCAAGAGAGATAGGCATGATGAGAGGCAGGGTGCAATAGGAGGGATGGAGTGTTACAAGGGAAGGGAAGGAGGAAAGGCAGTCGGAGATGCAGCAGAGTGCAAAGGACAAGGGAGCATGGCAGAGGCATGAGGTGAGTCCAGGGAGAGAGAGAAATGGGGATGGGCAAGTTAGCAGCAGAGAAAGGGAGCAAGGCAATAGCAGCAGAGGTCCTCCAAGAGGAGGGGAGCAGTGCAATACATTGTTCCAGTGCTCTGCTTCATGACGCAGCCATGTCAAAATATATCTTTCCTCAGAAGGAGCTGGGGAAAAGAAAAAGGCAGGTATAAGCTCATAAAGTCTCTTTGTGATGGATTCATTGCTCATTTACTTGCCTTAGAAGTATGATATCGGCACTTGAACTGTTTACTCAAACATGTTTTCTACTAAGTCAAATAAGAATAAGAGAGGGATACATTTACCTCAAAAGTGTAAACTCTACCAGAGAAACAAAACAGTGAGAATTTAGGTGAGGATGCGGAAAGAATTTCTGTCAAAGAGAACTACAAGGACAGTCTTAAGAAGTGGGCAACACATAAGCCACATTGGACTGGCACCTTTTTTTTCCCCAAAGAGGAATACCTTTTAAAGTTTTCAAGAGGAGTAACTGTGTTAGCCATTTGAAGCAAAATCAACAGAATCTGTTATCTATACAGCAGTAACTACTCTTAAAGGTCAATTTTATTTGGCATAAGCTTTTGAAAACTGCAGCCCAGTCTGTTAGATGCATGGTGTGGGGCAGAAAGCGTGACCGGACCAGCTCCAGAGGCTCCACACGCCAGGTAAGTGTGTGCAGGGTCCAGGAGCAATGTGCAATCGCACACCATTTTCAGTTGACAGATATTTGTACATATAGTTGGGATGAGAATATGTAATTAATGAGATGACAGGGAATGGAAATACACAGAAATGCAAACATTTATCTTTATCTTAATTAACTAGCATTACCGAATATTAATAGGGTGGGAGTACAAATGTCCTAGAGTACATATCTGCTTATCACATACATTTTGAAGAAAAGTCAAATAACTGAAAAACTATTAAAACAGACTATTTTTGATTTATAATAAAATATTTATCCTGTATCTCTGAAGGAAATCAGACCATGTTTTTTTTTTTTCCTCTTCAATTACTGGTATTTTTTCATACTTTCCTCTGCACATTGCCCTGTGCTATCAGATGGGCGTCATTCTCACAAGATTCTTGTGGTATTTTCTTGGACCTTCAGCTTTTTGCCATCAGTTAAAAATTGAAAGCAATGACAGGCAGGCAGGCAGGCAGATATTTGATGACACCACCATTGGAAGAATCTGTTGTGCATGGCAAAATGTTAATATTATTGTTGATCTTTTATTTACATACCAGGAGAATATGCATGTCCACTAAACATGGTTTCCTTCTAACTGTTAATCCCCACAGCAATTCTGCAAGCCAGGGTTATTGAGAAGAATTTGCAGCCCAGGGTCACATGATTAATTCCATGACTAACCAGACATTAGAACTTGGTTCTCCTGGTTCCAAGTCTAGCACTTTAAATATTGATCTGTACTTGCTTTCTCAGATGATATGTAACTGTGAAAAGTGACATGAATCCTGAAACAATGGGAAGAAAAATGTAATGAATTCCCTCTTCTATACAATTTTAAGATACAGGAACCCTGCTCTGCATTTCATCTTGCAACTGAAGACCTTTCTGCAGTGAGATGTTGACATATTTCAAAGTAAAGTTCCAATAATCAGGCAAATAGGCTGCTTAAATACTCTCTGAAGGAGCTGAGATAGGACTGCTGATATCACAAAGCAAAGAACAATCGCTGGAAAATTTTCTCCTCTGACAGGAACAGTGGATATTCTAGACTGTCCTAAAATGAATTGACTGGGATGTTGACTACTTGTGAGCTTTTCTATTTTCTGTTTTTGTATTCTAACAGTGTAGAGGGGTTTTAAACTGAACAAACAAGCAAATTAGACAAAAAAATGGAAACCATTTCATTTCATCCAAGAGTTTCACAGTTCCACAAGGTAAACATGAAAGAAATGTCCAACTCTGAGTAAGACCCCTTCTGCACCTTACTTTGTTCCAGCACTGGGGTGCGGGCATTGTGTGAGCAGCCTCTGCCGAGAGGCTCTCCCTTCCCTGCTGCTTTAGCTCTGCACTAGCTGCCTGCTTGCACGAGAGGCCCGCCTCTTCCTTCCACAGTGCAGCCTGGGACCTTCCCAGGCTGCCTGGGGAAGGAAGTGCGACCGGACCAGCTCCAGAGGCTCCACACACCAGGTAAGTGCGCTCAGGACCCAGGAGCAATGCGCAATCACACACCATTTTCAGCTTCAAGCCAAAAATGAAAACATGTGCGATTGGCCCCTGCCAGCCCCTGGAGCATTGCGCGATTATGAGTGCATCATGCAGATCACTCCTCGTAATTGCGCAATGCTCCAGGCCCTCTTTCGCATGGCAAATGCCGTATGAAAAGGGCCTAGATCAGGGACTTACTTAGCTCCCTTGTGGTAGAAATTGGGGTACTGCCAACTTGAAGCAAATTTGGTGGTGCTGTCTTTTCAGGTGAAATGGCTTACAACAAATACATTCTTTCATTCTTATTCTGATTTTCAAACTTACAAACTTTAAAAAGGCTGGATACAAGTACACACAAATATATAGATACAACATTTTCTAAAGATTCTGAATTGAAGAAGTCAGACCAAGTTTCAGTTTGTTGAGAGTAAAACATACATATTAATTACTTATGCAGGAAGTAACAAAGGTCACCTTAAATAAATAACATGTTAAAGCTTTCTTTTAAAACCAATGGCTACAAGGAAGATGTAAGGCACAAAACATTGCCAATAAAGCCCTGACCCTTATAGTCACCAACTTACACTCTAGATAGGAAGCCCAAGAAAATTGCATGTTCATATCAGCAAAAGGACCCTTTCGGTAATTCCAAGTTTAGGAGCATTCCTAGACCTGGGTCTTTTAGACAAGAAAATGGACTACGTGGCTTCCTTACTCTACAAACAAGAAGTCTTCCTTGTCGTAATTTTTGGGGTCTGGTTCAAAGTAAGGATGAAAGGATTCTTCTCTTTCCTGTGCAAGTTAATGTTACATAGGTCTCATTTCCACTTGAATTTGCACAAACAAAACAAAAAAAAAAAAAGGAAAAAGATACAAACCTTACATTTCAAAAAGCATTTAAATCCACATGTCCTCACAAACACCTTGCAATACATCTTACTCTATTTTTATGGTGAAAACCACATAACAAAAGTTCTGGGGAAATATAATATCTGAAACAAAACTAGAGTATCTAATTTAAAAAATATAGAGATTCCAGTGAGTAAATATAAATAAAATTATAGGGGTTTGCCTCACCCCCGTAAAGGAGCTGGGAAAGGAAACTTTATGCATTTAGGAACAAAATGTAGACCTTGTTCCTGCTTACCATGTACAAAGACCAGTGGCATCTCCCAGGGGAAACAGTGCTTGACTTTACCAAAGGGACTTTCCATATATGCAATCATGTGCTGCAATGTCCAGCAAGTAACATGGGAAGTTACCCATTTAAACATGTCACAATGCCCTTCATAAAACACATCCATCTCAACTTTAGACTAATGAGATAAGAAACTGGTTTCAAGGACTGTTTTAAAATAGACTCTCATATACCCCCACACACACCACTTTCAAAACTTGTTTTCAGACCAGCTGGCCCATCTTTTTGAAAAGAAAACAAAAAACTAACAAGCTCCTTTGGCAAGGAATTATTTCTTTTTAGTCTGCAGGCTTTTGACTCTTAGCACTTCATTAAACCTATTTGCATATTTGGCAACAGCACACAGAATCAAACTATGCAGAAAAATGCAAGATGTTAAATGTTGGGCAGTGGAGTTTGAGGCTGTCAAACGGGAGACACAAAGGCTTTGAGCAGATCGGGATCTGCCTAGGGCTCTGCACCTGCAAATGCTGTGTGTGGAAATATTTCAACAGATGTTATTTGCCTTGCCAGATCACGGCTTGGTAACAGAGGTTAGGCCTTCCTGGGCATTCTGTGGATGCACAAATTTACGCAGCCAAAAAGTATCTCAGGAGCAATCTCTCAAAGTGTAATGCAGATCAATAATAGATATTCTCAGAGCTCTAAACTGCGGCAATGAGCAGGAGTTGAACTGTGCATATTCTGCATTTCTATAAAAGCACAAAAAACAAAGAGCTTCATAGTTAACACAGATTGAAGCATCCTACCAATATCCTTGTTTGACACTGCCTTTCTAACTTTAATAGGACAGTAAACGCTATAGTAATAAATAGTGAGTGAACATCCCTCAGCTCAGTTCAAAATTGGTTTGGCAGTTGCTATCATCATTAGAGATGGGAGAGGGGGTGATGGTTCTTTCAGATGTGAACTAGCTCATTTCTTTCACAAACGGATGTTGTCACAATGCTTCTAGGGTGTGTAAAGGAAGGAAATGGCAAAGAAATTCCTGTGAGTTCAACCCCCACCGCCCTAACAAGACAAAAACATAGAAAAGCTCTGGCCGTGCTGGCTTGAAGACTCTGGGATATATAACTGAAAACAGTGATTTTTCTAGCCTCTGATCATGGATTCAAAAGTTTCAACTGGAGTTAGAATGTGTAAGTTCCAATATTAAATAACTTTTCCACATCTGCTTCCAAGATGTTGGGCACACCTGGTATACTGAATGGCATGCTTATAATCTCTTTTTTATTTTTCTGAACTGAAAGAAAAATTGGCAAGAGGAAGAAACAGCCTTGCTTGCTACCTGTTAGTGTGAATGAATCAACCAGCATTGGTATCTCAAGAAAGCAATAACACATTTGATTCATCTTAATGATGACAATTTTTCTGCTGTAAAGTTCAGCTTGTCCAAAGGTTCAAGATTCCCAATCCACCCCCAGGTAAATTGATATGTTGTATAGACGTATTTGTTCACATTTCCCCCAATGTATGCTGTTTTCTGTACAATTTTTGCCTAACATCAAATAATGTGTTTAGAAAGTTATTTGTACAAATAGGAATTTTTGTATTCCCTCATCCCTAAGACTCTCACGTATTTTTGACTGATGAACTCCAAGGCAAAATTCAACAAAGCATGAATTTTGAAGGATAATTAAGCTTTGGCTCACATATTGGTTCCAAAGTGTGAAATTAGTCAGTTCACATTAAAACATGAACGACATGATTTTCTCCCTGATTTCTACATAACACAAAGAAGCATTGTAGAATAGACAACCCAAGTAATTACTAAAATTGGCTGCGTCATCTGTGAACCATGCCTAAAGAACTCTCCAGAATAAGAAAAAGTTCAGTAAGATGCCAGTAGTCATAAGACTTAATGTTGTCCTCTCACACACCTTAGCCTCTCCTTAGGGCCCAGAAGAAAATAATTAAGCCACAGTTCTAAATAAGGAATAAGTCAAATTGAAATCAATAGGACTTACCTCATGCAAAGCATTGCACCATTAAGTTATACAAACTATCATCATATATACACATGTACTTTAATTGTATAAATTATAGAGATAATAATTTGGCATGATCTTGCTTTTGTTGTTTTAAGCCACAGCTTTTACTTTAACAGCTTCACTCAATATGCACAGAAGCAGAGAAAGGTTAGGTTGTTCTATATATCAGGGCTGAAGAAGGCTGGACATCTGCATCCTTCCAGATGTTTCAGTTTGAGGTTATCCGGTTCTAATTGGCCCTGCCAAGCTGGCCATTTAAAGATGAAGGACCTGGATCTGCATGGCATAGGTATTACCACACTGACCTACTGGGGAAAGATGCAAGGAGTGCTTCCACCTGAGTTGAATAATTTTGGTAGGACAAATCCCAAGCTAGATTTGCAAGCCATCAGTGGCTAAGTCACTCTGGGCATGTGCCAACATTGCCCACATAGTGTGAAAGCTGTTGTACCAATAGAAGTAATATCAAGAAAGAGTCCACATTGTACCTCCTTATTAGTTCCAGTTTCCAGGAAAGGCAGCAGTGGTGTGGACAGAAATGTCTTGTGATAGTCTGAGGCTTTTGATATGACCTAAGCTAAGGATCTGTACAAGAGTGGTCAGAGCATTGGAAATTGTTAATGTGTTTTCTTTTTCTTTTCAAGTGTGGCATGCTTCATACATACACACACACACACACACACACACACACATATACAGTATTTGACTATTCATCTCATTCTTTGGAACGTTACACTAAGACTGCCAATTTTACAAATTAAAAACACAAAGATGTTATTTACAAGCACACACCATTCTGGATTGCCCAACTTCATGCTACACAGATGTTCCTCCAGATGTGGAACATGTTAGACATTCATTTGTAATAGCTGAAATATTCATGGGGAAAAGTTCTCTAGGAAATCATTCACAAACACTGTCAAATGCACACACACACACACACACATACACACACACAAAGTCTTTCCTGGGAGTCTTGTCAGTTGCCTTTTGGAAGAAGTAAATTAAACTGTTGTGGGCCAAAGGCAGCATTCAGATACATGTTGTTACAATAGAAATACTTTTACCTTGAGTACTTACAGCACATAGAAAAGCATCTCTCCATAGAGCACAGGAAAATGCCATTCTTATTGGCTGAAATGTTTTTCCTGTTCTGATCATAAAACAGACATTACTAAAAATGACTCTCAGCAGAACACTTCCACATCTTTTAAGAAGTCCGTCCTGTACAATTCAATAGGGCTCCCTCTCTTGTAAGTATGCCTGGCACTGCAGCCTGAAATGACTTTATTACCATAGTCCTGCTAACAGCTTGTCAACAGCATGTCAATTAATGGTTTTACATTATTAAAAGCAGAGAGTGTAATGTTTAAAGTAATATGTTCTTTTTCAAGGAATAAACTATGCAAAGGTTTGGCAAAAGAGAATTACATATATTATATAAATATTATGATTATCTCAGCGGGGCAGGGGGAACAGTTCAGAGTATATTGTCACCAATATATGGCAAAGGGTTTTGATGAAGTATCATCTCAAGTTGGAGGCCTTAGGACCCCTAGATGCAGACTGAGGGGCTTTCTGCGCTACACTGTTATAGAGCTTTTATTCCACTTTCAGCGTCCTATGGAATCCTGGGGTTTGCAGTTCAGGGAGAGGCATTTAGAATTCTCAGACAAAGAGCTCCTTGGCCTCAGTAAACAACAAAACTCAGAATTCCACAGGATGTTGAAAGCAGAATTATAGCACTATAACAGTGTAGTGCAGAAGTGGTCTGAGTCTTTTAGACCTCAGAACAATATGAAGGTGTTGAGTCTTTAGGGAACTCCTTTCAGTTTGAGGTTGGATAGGAATTGGAGACATAGGGCATTTCTGCGTAAGACTGTTATAGAGCTATGATTCCACTTTCAACATCCTATGGAATCCTGGGGTTTGCAGTTTCAGGAGGGGCGGGCTGGAAAGTGGAATCATGACACACTTGTGATACCTAAGAAGACTGAATGCCCAGATGCTGTGCAGGCATTTAGCTTTTACATGTGAGACCTAAAAAGTGAGGTGGTGAGATCATGCAAGGAAGCCCCCTCCAACATCTCCATATTTCCTGTTCCTGACTTTGACAGGCTGAGTAGCAAAGCCTGAAGAGATGAGCAGCAAACATCCTTTATCATTGTTGCTGTAAAGTTTCAGGTCCCTGAGTGAGGCCTTGCAGGATTCTGCCTGCAGGGGGTCAGTTTTGACTATAGCTCTTGCAAAATCCTGCCCAGCACCCGAGACCCAGCTGGCTGCCCTGATGCAGGGCAGCTGGAGTAGTTAGCAGCCAGCTATATAAGGGCTGTGCTGTCTCTGCAGTCTTTGCCACAGCAACATGGTTTCCAGTGCTGTCTGTAGCCTCTCTTAACTCTCTAGTTTTTTTGAGCCTGCTGATAGCTGAGCCCTGGTCTTGGACCTTGGCTTGTCTTCTGGCTGGTCTTCTCACCTCTGGCCCTGATGACTCTTCTTACCTGGTAGGCTTCTACTGCCTTGAACCCTTGCTGTGCCCTGAACTTCTGCCTGTCTCTTGGACCTGCCTCTGGCCCTGTGCACACCTGTTGCCCAGAAGGCTCCTGTTGCCTTAGACACTTGTTGTGCTCTGACCTCTTGTCTGTCCTCTGGACCTGCTTCTTTCCTCTGGCCCCATGGACTCTTGCTACCCAGAGGACTGCTGCCTTGGATTCTTGTTCTGCCCTGACCCTCGGCTTCCTGACTTAGCACCCATCCTTTGGCTCAGGCCTGGTGCCTATAGCACACAGTCCTTGCCACCCATGCCTCAGACTCTGACAGTTGCTATCACATGTGGGTGGGTCTAGTCCAATCCAACTAAATATAAATTCCCTTCAAACATTGCTTCTCAATACGAAAAGGTCAAGTATAGGCAAAGTGATCTCAGAGTACTGTGGATGTTGGGGATGGAGCACCTAATGTGAATAAAAGATGGACAGGGGAGTATCTCTGTATCCTCACCTTTACCATGTTGTTGTCAGCTGAAGAGGAGGAGGATGGGCTACGTTTCAAATATCACCTCCACCATCAGGAACAGATCTTTTGTAAAGCTAATGCATCTTGATTTCCCATTCACCAGGAAGGGACACACCAGAATATCATAAGATTTTGTATAATTTAAGATGTTCTTGGTGGGGGAAAAATGATAATGCAAAAAAAAAAAAAACAAACCCTTGGTTTTATTCAAAAAAACAATTTTGCACAGAAAACAAAATATTTTGCATTTTCTGGGCAAAAGCCTTTCTGTAAAAAACAAAAAACAAAAAAAAGGTCCAAATGGTGAAAAATTGTCAAAAAATCTAACTCTCAGAATCTCACCCAATGGGACAAAAATTTGAAATTATTTGTTTTCAAGTAGAACCAGTGTGGTATAATGGGTTGAGCACTGGACTACAACTCTGGAGATCAGCATTCAAATCATTGCTAGGTCGTGGACATCCACTGGGTGACCTTTGGCAAGTTAGCCTCAGTCAGTCTCATATGAAAGCAAGGGCAACACACTTCTGAAAAAATCTTGCCAAGAAAATCCCATGATAGGCTCACCTTAGGTCACCATAAGTCAGAAACAATTTGAAAGCATAAAGCAGAGGAGGAGTGGGGGAGAAAAGGAGGAAATAAGTGGAGACTTACTTATCTTTCTGTATGTCAGTCTTAATATGTACCTAGTATCACGTGAAGCTGAGATATTCCTTTGGATTAAATCACCACTGAAGTCCTTTGTATAAAGGTTTGAAAATTTGCATTTTGAGGATTATTTTGACTAGTAGACCAGGAGAGAGTCTCAGTTAATAGGAAAATGGACAAGAACTTATAGAAGGAAATACCAGCTATTCTGCAGTTTCCTAAAACATATAGAAAACATTTTCATTGTAACAGGATGTGTGTTTGCTAGGATTATTGGCAACATAGTTCATTGCAAGTCCCTCTCTTCCAGACCCTCTTGATTTTGCAGAGTGTTCTTTGAAAGTCGTATTCCTAACATGGGCCCAGCAGTGAACTGTGGAGGACTTTTTCTGCAGGCGTCTCCTTCTCAGGATGTTGCATTTGTCACAATGCCTTCAGCCACTTTGTGTCTTTAATAGCTTTTGTAGCATCTCTGTCTTCTACCAGATACATCGCCCCTTCTACCAAGCCTGAAACACTACAAGCATTCAGAACAGATCCTGAGCATTATTAATTTTTCTCACTGTAAGTCCCAGAACCACTCAGAAACCCTGCTGGCTGGAAGATTCCTTGACTTCTTCATCAAAAAGTAATTTTTCCAAGCTTTGATTCATATGCTAGTTTTCATACAAATAGAGTGTGGGAGAGAGACCACACTTGCACATCCCATATCCTGTGTACATCAATGTAATCTCTTTTAAAAACTGAAGTGCTTACAAAGATAGGATCTTGGAGACACTGCCAGATAAGTGTAACATATGATCCTGCCCCTCCTTTACACATTTTCATACCAATGACTGCATGATACTTGAGACATGTAAATTTCTTTAAAGGGCCAACTCATCTCAGTATCCAGATCTTTTGCCCTCTTCCTACAGCCCTCTTTTTCTTCACCACACTTCATACCAAGAGTTCTTCTTCCTCAATGCATTGCCTACTTCATACCTTTCCTTCCACCTCCTAGTCTCTCAGTTCCTTATGTCTCAGCTTCTCTGTCACAGTACCTCTTTTGAATCTGCAGCCTGCCTCTCTGTGAGGTTTTAATTGCAAACAAATAGACAATTCCTCCTTCCCTCACAGAAACTTGAGTGTGAACTTCCCTATTCCAGTGATGTATTTAAGTCTCTTACTCCAAGTCTCAAGTCTCTACTTTCTCAAACCGAGTCTCAAGTACTTCGAAGATACTTTCAAGTTAAGTCTTGAGTCAAGTCTCAAGTCTGGGAGCCAACTTTACACCCCAACCTGTATTACAGAATTTCTGAAGAGAGCCAAATAAAATCAGTTTTAACAATTTAAGTAGAGTTGGCCCTCCACTTTTGTGATTTTACCATCTGCAGCTTTGGAAATGGGGAATAGGATCCTTCTTACTTCCCAGTTGCAAAGCTAGAGGCTTTTTCAGAAGTGGAGAATAGGATCCTTCTTATTCTCCATTACTGAAGCTTCAAGAGCTTTAGAAGGAAGGATCCTTCCTCCTCAAGACCACTGCCTAACACATTTGCTGTTCTCCTCTGAGATATGCACCCTGCACTCTAGGCACACATCTTGCCTTTTGCTCTTAGGAAAAGTTTTAGAAAGTTCCTCTTACATAAAGCGAGGAGAGGCTGCTGAGCAGACCTCAAACCCACCTCAAACCTATTGCCTAACCCATCCTGTTGTTCCCTCTGAGAAATGCGTCCACTTTTAGGGCTTGAGACAGAGCATCATGTGACCAGTAAGTTGTAAGGTTTCTGGATGAATGTATTATGTTACTGAATCAAGGGCAGCAAGCCAGTCGCTAAAAATATGCAAGTCTCAAGTTGAGTCAAGTCAGTGTGTGATTTTTGCCAAGTCAAGTCCAAGTCGAGTCACTGAAATAACTTAAGTCACTGCCCTATTCCTTGAGCAACTGAACATTCAGAGCCACTGTACCCATTCAATCACTTCTATTGAAGAACAATAGAACAATAGAAATTTAACATATTCTTTCCCTGTTCTCCCTACACTCCACTACCTAAACAAGTTGAGCAGAATAAAATAACTTATATATATTTACAAACTTATTTTTGTGGTGCCTTAAAAAGAACTCTAGAGTGAAATAGGCAAATCAAAATGGAAATTTTACAGATAATCAGCCATTAAAGAGGCAATATAGAGGTACAAAAGAAGAATTAATAATCAAAGCAAAGTTGATTGGAGTACTCATCATCATTAGCTAGAATCAGTCCTTCTTTGACACTACCATCAACACCATAGCACAGCTTTCCATATGAAAATAGGAAACATGACTGAGTAAATTGGTATTTGCTAGCAAAGTACTTTGTTTCTGTTTCCTCTCCCAGCATAAAATCTGTGCCCCCGCCTCCACCTGCATTATGCCTCCTTTCACTCTGGTTGTCTCTCAGGCATGTCAAGTGCTCTGAACACAATAATAACCACAGTTCAGACAGATGGGTCCCCAGCAGCACCAAATGCACAGGTGTCTAATGGCTGCAATATACTCCAGCAGATGGTAGTGATAACAAAAATATTTAACAACAAGTTACTTACTCTTATTTCACTACAGTTCTAGGTATAGCAGCAAATTCAGAGACTTTCTTCACACACTCACACTTACTTAATTTTTTAGAGTTGCAATTATATTGTTTTACTTTAGTGATTGTGTCAGTAGAGGTGATTTCTAAGTAGATCAATAGGTTTTGGATCGTTGCAGACATTCTCTTAGAATATGAACAATGACTTTTTGATCCAGGCAGAGGCACAATTAGCTCTGGTCCACTGCAGGGAGAACAAGACTCTAGCAGCCTGGAAGATCTCCAAACACATTGTCTTAACTTAATCACCACCTTGTAGAGTTGCCAGGGCAGGAGCATCCCAGGCCTTGAGATTTCACGGGAAAGCCCCAAGCCGAGGAATGGTCTCTAGTCATGTTTAAGATGAGAAGAGGGAGGAAAGGCGTAGACCCCCTGGAGAGTCTACAGCAGCCATTCCAAAGCAATCTGCAGCAGGTCAGCAATACACAGTGGTGTGTATTATATGTACCCAATTTTCAAGGTATTACTGTCACCCTGAGATCCCTCCATTTTGGCCTGAAAACTGGAGAAGAGGGGCAAAAGCTTGTCTGCTGATAACCCTAACCATAAACAGTACCATGTCTCCAACATGCCACTCACTTTCTCCTCATCCTCAGTGGCACTCTGCTTGCTCTTCCATTTCCTCATTTTGATCTCCCCACCCTATTCAATTTTTTTTTTTGTTACAGAAAAACCTTTTCATGCTCCACCCTACTTCCTTATTTAACTTTTAGGATTGGATGTGCACATGGAAGGTGATAATGCAGTTACATCCAGCACCTTCATTTCTCCTGATGGCCTCTAGGTGGCCATGAAGTCCCAAAGACATTCCGGGGAGACCAAGATGTCAAATGCAATGGCAGCTTTGTTCTGTAGTACCTGACCAACAGTTTTAAAAAGCAAGGGGAAAAGTGTCCCTGTTTGGAAAGGGGACAGAAGGTGAGCAAGGGTAGGAACCTCATGCGATGTAAAGAGAAAGAACAGGGAAGGAGGGAGGAAGGAAGAGCATGTGCTGCTGGGGCGGAGAAGAAAGCATGAGGAGAATGAAATTGGGACAGAGCCCTGGGATTCTGGGTGGAATGCAAACTGATTTCAAAATACAAAAGTAGTTTGTGCCAGAGCAGTGGTGGGAGAGGAAGGGCAGAATCTTGCCCATCCCTGTAAACTCAGTCAAAAACAAATTTCTACAGCTTCTCCAGGCTTGTCTGTTCTTCCTCATTTATCATTTTTGCCATCTTGACCAGACTCTGAGGTTGCTTGCCCACAGATGTCTCTGTTTTCATCTGAGAGGGAATGGAATGTAACTTTCCCAGGGCCCTGCTCAGAGTTGGCACACTGCCTCTAAGTTTTCATTTAGTTAACAAAGAGACCTATTTTTATGGCCGCTGGTGGTTACTTAAATGAGCTTTGATATATTATATTTGACTGGGTTGGAAGGGGACATGGCAGCATGGAAAGACTAACTGTCCGCTTTTATTCTAGGCCCTGAGGTGGAAGTCCTTCAGAGCCAGCCCTACAGACAGCTGCAAATAATACCATAAGGGGTCTGGAGTACATGCCAATAAGAACTAGTGTAGCATAATTTTTGACAGTGATGGCAGTTGGGGGGCATTTGCTGTCAAGTCAGCCAGAAAGATCTCTTGGATTTGGTGCTGCCCTTATTTATGACCTCAACATTACACAGTTTGATCGTTGTTAATTAGTATGTCAACTTTGACTTATGTCAACCCAGGAATTGAAGACCTCCAATTCACCCTATAATCAACAGCCCTGCTCAGATCTTGCAAACTCAGGGCCATGACTTCCTTGAGTCTGTCCACTTGTAATGCTGTCTTCCTGTTTTCCTACTGCCTTCTACCTTACTAGGCATTATTATCTTTTCTAATGAGTCATGTTGCCTCACAATATGTCTAAAATACAACAGTCCTAGTTTTATCACGTTGGCTACTAGGGAGAGTTCAGGCTTGACTTGCTCTTTGACCCATTGGTTTGCTGTTTTAGTATTCCATGGAAATCTTTCAGATGAATTGATTCTCTTTCTATCAGTTTTCATCCCTGTCAAGCTGTCATAACTATACATAGAAATCACAAGCTTGGTGGCATCAACAAATCTGACTTTGACATTCAATTATGTATCTTTATACTTGAGGTTCTTGTCTAGTTTCTTCATAGTTTTCCTTTCAAGTCCTACTCCCCTAATTTCTTGATTACTTTCTCCATTCTGATTAAAGACCGAGCCAAGGTAGGAACACTCTTGAACTATTTCAATGTCTTCCTTATTTATGTTAAAGTTATATAAATAATCTGTGGTCATTAAAGTTATATAAATCATTGTTTTCTTAATGTTCAGCTGTAACCCTGCTCATTGAGTATTGATTCTGAAAGCAAGATTATACACTAAGGCCATTTCTGCACCTTATCCATTTCCATCAGTGTCCTATTACAATTCCAGCAATGCCACTGCTGGGATGGGATCACAACAACAGCACTTCCCTCCACACCTGGCCAGTTGGCTGTGCAAGGGTGGTGTCATATCCAGGACAGAGCAGACAATTAATCAACAAGTGGCAGAGCAGGGCTTACCCACAAGGCAAGAGCAGGGAAATGTCCAGAGTTCAGGTTCTGGTGCAAACTAAATCAAAGGGCAAATACAAGTCATTGTCAAACAGGCAGAGGTTCAAGGTGATCCAGATACAAGATAACACAGCACAGGGCTTCACAACCAGAAATATCAGTTGCTGACCCTGAAAAGAAAGGGCCAGCTGAAAGCCTTTTATCTTACTGATGCTGTTGCCACAGGTGCTCCTTCATTAGGGCTCATTTGTTACTTAAACGCACTGAGCAGTGCAGCCCTTCTTTCTGACGTCGTCTCTCTTGCACAGTAAGCATCTGTGTTGTCTCATTCTCTGATACTTGTTCCCTTTGCTCAGGCGTCTGCTGTTTGTTATCCTCTTCTGAGTAAGTTTCTAGGGAAACTCCTGCCTATGGGAAAAATTCTGCCATGGATTCAGAATTCTCCTCCTCCTCACTACCAGGGTCTCCAAGGGAAGACATGACAGGGGGCACAAGTGACACATGCCTTCCTTCCGCAATGCAGCCAGCCACTTCCTGCACGTCACTGGGGAAGGAAACACCTAAGTAACACTTCCTCCCTTTCTGCACAGCTGCCAGCAACAAGAGTGTTGCTGATTGGAAGCCATTACTGGATTTTTTTCCAGTAAGGGAATACCCCACAATCATGATGGGTGAGGATGCATTGGCAGCAGGACCACTATGCAGACAGCCATCAATGCATCCCCATTGTGGGACAGCGACATCATGCGGAAATGGCCTCAGAGACCCTTTGGTTATTTGATATATTTAACACCACATGTACAGATATGCCTCAGTTAGCAAAGCCTTGAAAATGAACCTCCTTTTACAAAGCCTTTTATACTACCCAAGTGTCCTCTTTTCTGACTTATCCTCTTTCTAGCTGCAAGTTTTTTAGTAGCATCAGCACTGGGGTGACAGAGGTTGAAGAAACACAACTTTTGTTATCAGGTTCGGAGGTGTATCTGCAGTAAACAATGCATTAAGCTTGAGCTGGGAAAGGGTGGGATTCTATCTGAGCTGATTCTACTGTAGCTGTGTGTGCCTGACTACAACAGGCAAGGTAAAGAGCAGAATCCAGAATCCCCTACTGATCATGTGATACCAGCAAAATAGAGAAAATGAGAAAGCAAGTCTGATTCACCAGTTCCCTCCAACATGTTAAAAAAGCATAGATGTATAGGTTTGGCCTCCAAAATGGATTTTTTAAAAAAAAAAAAATTAGTTGTGGCAAGTGGAAGAAAAAATCAATTGCTAAGGCATTTGGGGAAAAACTTTCAGATGATATCTAGAAGATTCAGAACACTTTTTTTCCTTATTCAAAGCTGGCCTGACCTTCACATGTGCATATTGCTTATTTTGAATAAAACAGACTTGCTGAAATATTTTGAGCTGTTCTTCTTTTTTTGTAGTTTTGGAACCTATGACCAGGAATGAATCTACTTTGTTTCCTAATGTATACCTGTATCTACAAGCCACATTGTGTGTTATAAATAAATTTTAAATGATTCAAAGCCATAGGTACATTTGTATTTTTAGCAGTCTGCTGCAGCCCTGACTTTACATACTGTCTTGTGTCTTATAATAATAACCATTTTAAAAAAAAGTGCCTCAAGAGTGCACTTCATGGTTATGGAATCCAAAAGAACAAACCTTGGTAACGGTGTTATACTAAAAGGGCAAGACCATAACAACAGGAACTGAACACAAAAAGAAATGAAGCAGAAAAAGGCTTAGCCAAGAGGAAAGCAGTGGCAAAGCAAGAAAGCTAAACAAAATTGAAGGGAAGGCAGATAAACAGGAGCCAAGAGCGAAAAGATCTAAAGACAAGAATTAGTAAGTTCTGATTGTGATATGGACATGGGAAGCCAGTGAACAGACTATTAGAATGGAGAAATCTGTTTTAAAAAATCTGTTTCAAAATGACATCCAAATTAAAAATGGAAAAGAAGTTGAATTTGTGAAAGAGGTAAAACAGTAGGAATAGAGCAGCAGGGAAAGAATGAGAAAAGAAAACAGTGTGTTAGAAGGGAGAAAAGGAATCAATTTTAGTGATATCTTTTGAAGTTTGAAAATGTTCTTATGGTAGCTTAAATAGATGAAAGCTTAGAGAAGTTAGATATATTACTCAGAATGAGTGAAAAGGAAGACAAGTACAGATGAGGAAGAGATTAACTATGTTCGGCCTAGCCTAAACTGATCAAATGAGGAGGGGGGCTGAGGTCCCCCAAATGGTAAACAGTTGAAATGGGAACATGTAATTGTTGCTGTTGTGTGCCTTCCAAGTCTCTTGTGACTTATGGCAATACTAAAGCAAACGTATCATGGGGTTTTTTAAGGCTGAGATTATGCGACAGACCCAAGGTCACCCAGTGGGTTTCCATGGCCAAGTGGTGAAACTTGTAAATGGAACCAGGGCAAATTTCACCCAAGGATGCTAGAGGAACATGTCATGACAGACCAGCTTTATCTTCTTTATTGGTATCATTTGGAGCTTGGTACTTTTGTGTTGGAAACATTCTTTCTCCTCCATTATTCTAGGACAAATGTAGCTTAGCTAGTATAGGGTTAATTGTTGCTCTGTTGCTATGGTATCCAGACCATGTGACCCAGGATACATTCTGGTGTCAGTTACTGGTCATACTTAGAAAGCAACGACTCTCCCTATAGCAATCTTGCTTCTAGCGCTTTCTTTCTGTTACCCTGTGTTTTGGGGGGTCCCGAGGGGCCCAGATTGCCAATTAAAATACCAATTGGGGAAAATTAGCTTGAACACTGTTTTGGCTAGCGAGAGGCAGGGTAACTTCGCAAGGATCTTAAAACCCAATGACTACGGCTTCAGGTCAGGGAGAAGGCACACAAGCTTTAAAGTAACCAAAAATAACAGTTTTATTGGAAAACAACAGAAAGTAAATAACACACACGTACTAACTAACTAGGAAAGAGAAGGGGAGAGCGTAAGGGTGGGTAATACGACACCTGGTCTTGTTGTCCTTGAGAAACAAAGAGATGGGGTTCAGAGGGAGAAAGCTCAGTGTGGAAAACTGAGGGGAGTTTCCTTAGAAGGCCAGCAACAGGGCAGGATCACAATCCAAGGTAGTCCAAAGACTGTTTGAAAGTGAGGGGCTTTTATAGGGGAGTTTGTAGCTCTCAGCTATGGCAAGCCAGGTAAGAACAAAAGGAGTTTTGGCACTGGACAAAGGATTTAGAAAGGTCAACTTTATCATGATGAGATTAATGCTTGATGACAATGGTATAGCCAATATGTAAATGACTTGTTTACCAGACTGGCTCGGCTGAGAGCCGCGCCGCTATTGTGAAAGCATACACGTGGAAAGTTCCCTGAAGCGGGGAGCAAAGCTAAGTTGCTGGCCTGAAAAGAGATTGGAATGTGAGAGCAATTAACAGCCGCACTCATGTCCGTGCTTGTCCAGAGAACTCACAAACACGTGGAGTGAGGTAACTGAGAGCTAGTCCAGCCAGGGCAGAATTAAATGATATCAAAGCAATATCTAGGAGCCCCCACCCAGGGAGCCATACCGGAAGTAACATTTCTACTATGCTAGTCTATTCACCAAGATGTCAGTGAGTTTAAAATGAAGACGTTATCTTCCTAAATCCTTTTGTTAGATAGTTAGGATCTAGTTTCTCCAATGTATATGTAATTATAAAGTTTATTAGTAAATCGTTTGAGTTTAGAACCTGAAGCTTCAGGTCTTGTTTTTGATTTCAAGTCAGCCTTGAGTCCAGGGAAGACAACATAGAAATTGAGACATTGCTTTCTCTGTTAAAAGAAGAGTAAGGCCCTTTCCGCACCAGGCTATTAAAATGGCGCAGAGCAACCTCCGACAGAGGTCTTCTGCACCGTGGAGTGAACTCGGGTGGACTACTTTTTGTAGTTCCACACCTTAGTCTGGTTCAGAGTGACCAGAACTGGTCGCGCAGTGTGCTTTTTAAAAACCTCTTTTAAGAGGTTTTCCAAAAGCAAGGAGCATGCGACCCTGTGTTGCTCTGTTGCCGCACTCTGGTGCAGATTTGCAGCTGCATACTAGTGCGTGCCTGCAGATCTGCCGGGGGCCAGCTTTAGGCTGGCGAGCTTCTCCGGTTGGTGGAGAGCCTCCACTGACTGGAAGCCGCCATTTTGGATGCCGGAGCAGTGCGGAGCGATGAGCTCGCACTGCTCCTTGTCCCGACAGACTCGCCCAGATGCTGAAGAAATCCAGTGAGTCCTGTTTTTGCACGGTTCCTTTCCCACATGTGGAAAGGGCCTAATTCCTCAGACCTTTAGCTTTCATAGAGTTTCCCAAGGGCTAACAGTGTGAATAGGGGAGGGTGTGTGAATCATAAGAATGCTGTGGACGCAGAATGTCTTGGTCACAGCTTTCGACATTATCCGCCATGATGTTCTTATTGGCAAACTGATAAAAAGTAGGCTGAAAAAAGGGCAAATGTTCCATGGATTTATAGCTGGTTTATTGACTGTACCTAAGAAATTATCTTGAACTCTGCATCATTAACCAAGGTATTTGGTGACCTGAAACAGCATTGGAAACTTCATTTTTATGGCTTCATACTTTCCCTATTACTTCTTTTCCAGTTGCTTGCCTCTTGGATGGAGGAGATTAGGAAATGCAACCAGGTGATACAACACTCTTTGGTCCTCCTTGTGAGGCTCAGCCTTGCTGTCCACCTGCTGATGATTTTCTACCTCTTCCCTGAGCAAGATTGCTGCATCTTTTAAGTTCCCTAAGCAGGCTGTTGGTGCTTCAATGTCCAGGAAAGGTATCCTAGCTCCTAGCCTACACTGAGGGCAGATAGCAATCCTGAGACATATTTCCATCTGAAAAGTGGCCCCACACAATGCTCTGCAAACTGTTTTCCATCCTTGTCATAGCACTGCTACTGTTGTTGCTTTCTCTTTCTGATCTTTAAGCTCAGATTCAGACCTCCTGACAAGAAAGCAGGCTTGTTCTCATTATCACCTCTCTGACCCTGCTAACTAGTCCTACCAAAACTACTGGCACTTAGAAGTCTTAGTGGAAGAGAAAACAAACCATTGGGGTTGCTTTGAGTATGTGTTCCTGCATGGCAGGGAGTTGGAGTTGATGACCGTTGTGGTCTGTTCCAGATCTATGATTCTGTGATTCATTCCACTTCCTTCTGGTCCTAGAGGTAACATATGCATTTTGTTTTACTTCTGTAGATATGTCTTCTGAGTCACTGGATTGAATTTATGTTGAGATACAATGGTAATAATAAGAATTAGTTACAATTTAAATGAAACATAAGTTTAACCAATAAAAAATGGAAGTTAAATATAATGGTTTCCTCAGCTAATAGGAATTAAATGGGTGATAAAATAATAGTGCTAACTTTGCTTCACAATATTAAACAGCATAATAAAATATATGTGCGTTGTGAATAAAAAGAATGTGACTGGTGACATACTTCAGGCAATTGGACAACTGCACACATAGAGAGAAGGGGGACAATTCTGGCAACTAGGAAGAAAAAGAGATTAATGTTAATGGTGAAGCACACTCAGAAAGTATAGCAGACACCTAAGAATAACCAGAATCAAAAAAAGGTATTGAGCAATTATGTTTCATTACCTAAAAATCACACTCAGTAAATTGATTACTGTCCAAATTAACAAACTAAAAGGAAAGGAAACTCTGGTTAGGCTGGGCTACTCAGACTAACACAGAGTGATGGGACTCAGAGGTCAAACTCAGAACACGATCAGTAACTACCAAAAACTTCTCAAGAAGTCTTTCAATAATAAACTACTAGCTGCAAAATCTACCAAACAGATAAACAGTTGGGTGTGATAATTTACTATATAATCAGTGTCATATCCCAATCAGTTTCCACAGGCACTATGAATGGAGAGTGGTGGTGAGATTCTTGCCTTAGACTGCATCTTAAAACTATCAATATGCAAAGGCAAATCTCTCTCCTCCCCTCTATATCTCACCATCTTGATGTGTTGAACACATACCTTCTGACTTTTCTTGATTATTTTTGACATCCAGATCTCTAAGTGAGTCCAAATCATTCTGAATAGTGTCAATCCACTCTAGAACTGAACTGATTTGAACCTGGTCCAGATTTGCCTGATTTAGTTTATGATTTGAACAAATTGCATAGCCCTGACCTGTACCTGAGACCTGTACTTCAGACTAAAAGATGACTCAAGGCATCCAATCACTTCCTGTCACCGTTTTGTGAGTGACTACAGTGGAAAACTGATGGATTTGGGATCAGTATGGGGTATTCTGGTGCTTGTGAGAGGTGGGAGTATTTTTGCATCTTTTCATGCATTTGGGGCTTTCTGCATGATTTGAGAGCAAATGTTGCTAGAAAATTGCACCAAAAATGTACTTGAAAAAAAAAAAAAAAAAAGCTGGAGTTGAACAGTTGCAAGGGCTGCAATTTCCCCACCTCTAATTTTTGTGAACTACAAACCAAGTATGTGTCAGCAGTGCGATGTAGTGCTTTAAAAGGCTAACACAGTTTTAACTAAGGAGAGGAAAGAAATTTTCTGGACTTATAGTTCTCTACAGAAACAGCCATTTTACACCTCCTTAGATTGCCAAAGAATAAGACACTTTTTGACTTGTACATGTAAATTACAATGAGTTTCAGAGGAAAAAAAGAGGTTAAAAAAACATATATTTAAAATTTTGAGCACAATACAAAAGTATTACCTTTTGAAAATAAACACAATTACATGCTTCAGTCAACAAAACAAAAATGTGTGTATTAGAAACAAGTGTACAGAAATGTGTACATTATGAAAAAAGATGTGCAAAAAATATGGATTAATTTCATGCCATGGGAGAAAGGAGAGTCCCATACAGAATAAGAACACAATGGGAATGCAAATAAGAAACTAAGATATTCAAGACTAAAACTAACAGTCTCACTTAGTTTGTGTTAGTGCAAGCTTAGTGTCCAGAACACTGTAGGTAATGGTACCACTCCATTCAGATCTGACCTCACCTAAATCATTGTGTTTCGTTCTGGACACACAGTTCAAGAACTGTCTCTAGTTCTATGGACTAAATGTTCAGCTAACTAGAACATATCCAGAGGAAGATGACAATGATGATGAAGAGCTTAGAGATCTAAGTGCTATGAGGAAAATTTAAATGAGTTGGATGTGCTTTACCTACAGAATGGCTGATTAAAAGGTGATACAATAACCGTCCTCCAATATTTTGAAGGACTATCTTCTCAAGAATGAAACACTTTTTTAAACTCCAGAGGCTTGCCAAGAAATATGTTCAGAGTAAACTTTAAGAAAAGTTTTCTGAGCTATAATATTTTGACAGCAAAACAGATGATGCAGAACTTTCCTTCATTTGAGTTTTTAAGCAGGAACTGGTTGGTCACCTATCATTTGTATTGCATAACAAATTTCCTGCATTGGTAGAGGGTTAAACTAATTTGGCTCTGGAGTCTTTTCTAACTGTAAATAAACACTTTGATTCTTGAATCAAAAGAATCCAGGGGCCCATTCACATTGCACAGTTATAGCGCTACATTCTATAGTAACAACCATGGCAACATCTTTTGAAATCCTTGGATTGGAATTTTAGGGAGGGGGATTTAAAATACTCAGCCCTAGAACTCCATTCCTTGTCCAAACTACAAACCCCAAGATTCCATAGCATGTTGCCATAGCAGTTAAAGTGGAATATAGTTTTATAATTGCTTAGTGTGAAGGGGCCCCTACAGTGTATTTCAGAGGGAAGCAGAGACAGGCAGAGAAGAACTTCAAGTAATGAAATGTACTGCATGTGGGTGTCAGAAGCCCTTCATGTGCAACTATACCTATTATATTTAAGGTGTACCTAGTTCATTTGTTTAAAATAAAGATTTTTTTAACTTAAAAATCTTAATTTCATCTGTTAAGTATTGGAAGGGTACGAACAAGGATACCGTTATTGGCATGCTCACACTATGCTACAGCAAGGAAAAGATAATACATTAGATGTTCATTTAAATAAAGTATACTAAATTTGTACTTTGACATGTGGGGAAAGAGAGAACTATATAATTTGGCCATTAGGACAATTGAAAAATGGAAGATAATGGACACAGTCCAGCACAAACTGGGTATGCTTAAACTTATTGATTCTAATAGATTTCCCTGTGATAGAACCTTTTGTTAGATTCATTTTTTTAATGACCCTGGCAGTTTTCCTGAAAGATGGCATATAATTTTTTTGAAATATGTAAAGAGAGCTTGTATCCAAGAAATTCAGTGAGAGTCATCCCCAAAAATGCACTTGATTTCTTATTTTGCTGTTTGTTACGTTCTTCTAGCAGGTTGTTGGTTCCAAGGTGTCTTTAAAGATAAGTTGCTTCTTGTAACTTTGCAACTTCTTAAACTGTTACCTGGAGAAGGATGCCCCAAGATAATATACCTTAAAATCCTGATTTCATCTTTCATAAAGCTTTCTTTCAAAACCTTCTGTCAAACCTCATTGGTGCTTGTGGCTACTTGGCAATAGGATGTATTCCTCACCAGGCAGAGGGAAGAGAAAAGGAGGTTTACTTTGATTTAAAAATCAGACTGTCACCCACCTGGGAAACAGGGAGAATAGGGCACTGGGGGGCATGTATATAATAGGTAGAAGCTGGGAGTTCCTGCTTGGTCTAGCCTTCATTTCTTTGCCCAAGAAAGGCTTAAGGTAGGGGAAGAAGCCAGGACTTGTCACTAACAGTTATGCATTCATTAGCTGTTGTAGCAGTGTAATCTGTCTGTTTCACATCCTCATGTGAGCAAGTTTGTAGCTAGACAATCATGTTTCTTTCTCCCTGTACAAGTCAGGGTATATGCACATATACAGTCAGACATGTATCCCACACATTTATATCTTGCCTCCATTATATGTACAGGATCTGCAGTCACACAAGTGCATTTCATCTTCCCATTTCAAGCATCTTCACACTTTATTCTCCCCAACCACCAACCCATACAAACAGTGCAAAAGGAATTCACAGTTTCAATTTAAATATTTGAATGGAAATGGTACCAATTAATATTTTCTCCTTTCTTATTGCTATATGTCCTGAAGACATCTTAATATCATAGTGTGTCTTTTGATCTGTGACTCGCTAATTGTTCCAGGGAAGGTTAATATAATTTAAAAGATTTTATTAAAAATATAGACTTCAGCATAATACACATCTCAAACAGGTGAGCAGGGTAGGGATGGAGAGAAGAATGAATTGAGCATAAAGTAACAGTAGCGACACAATCACTATTATTAATATGTAGTATTCCTCTGCTAGCTTTTCTGCAGCCAAAGAATGACACAATAAGACTGCTGGCCCCAGAAAGGTCACTGTAATAAGGCAAGCCAAGTACATCAAATAAGTGGCAAGCAGCCATCATATGTAATTTTACCTCTCTCATATGAATTCAGCTCCTTTCCTCTTCAGTGTGGCTACTTTTCAAAGCTTTCACTAAAAGCAGAATGTGTTTCCCATGAATAGGGCAGCCACTTGTGCATTTACAAACAGTTGTGGGGGAAGCACCATCAAAACTGATGAAGAAGGACAGAAATTTCTACATTCTGTATCAATAACTTTTCTGTTTGCAAATTTAATTATTGCAATAATTTAAATAGAATATCTGCATAGAGGGAGGAAGAGCACAGAGACAGCTTATGTGCTGTCTCAGTCTTAGGACAGGAAAAATCTCTCTGATTTGCATTCTTCCAAATATTTTTATTATAATCTTTCCAACAGAAACAAAAAGAGAAATAAAGAAAAAGCAAAGAGAGAGAGAAAGAAGTAACAGAATATGGGGCGGGGGGGGAGAGAGAAATCACTTTGACTTCCAATTGTTATAAACTTTACTTTATAAAATAACTTTGCCAACTAAAATTCTATTCATGCACTTCTTCCCCTTGATCAAACCTATTAATTATCAAAGCCTACAATTAACATGAGAGCCAGTGTGGTACAGCAGTTTGACCGTTGGACTACAACCCCAGGGACCAGGGTTTGATTCCCCAATCAGCCATAGAAACCTACTAGGTGACCTTGGGTGCGTCAGGCACATTCTCTGCTCCAGAAAATACCTTAGGGTCAGCATAAGTTGGAAATGACTTGAAAGCATGCAAGAACAACAGTTAACATGTTATCCTCTTTTTTTTCTTTTTCTTTTTTTCTTTTGCCAAATGACAAAGATTCCTAATCTTTCAAAAAACAACACCGATTATTTTTCTCTAATCAATGTTGATAATTTGTCCATTTCAGCTAAGTCAGTCAGTTTCAGCAGCCAGCCCTCATTCATTGGAATTATGGTGTTTTTCCATTTCTGTGCATATGGTGTTTTTATATTTCTGTGCATATGCTGTCATGGTCATATAACAATCTATTTATTCTCCAATTGGTCATCCATTAGTCTCAGTAAAAACAATTCAGTATCAGCCTTTAAAATCCTCTGTATCATACTATGTATTTGCTTTGAAAATTCTTTAGCCTCAAAAGTCCAGCAAATATGATAAAACATCCCTAGATGTTGCATTACATTTCCAACGTATATTAGAAACCCATTTATGCATCTTGACCAATTTTTCTGGAGGCAAATATCAATGGTATATCACTTTATATAAATTCTCCTTAAGGTCATTACACAATCACTTCCTTTGGCCACATTTTGCCATTGTCCCATCTGTATATTATATCCCAAGTTCTGAGTCCACATAATCTTTAACTTGTTCCTCTTCCAACTAAATTTTTAACAAAATTTTATACATTTTCCCAATCAGATGTTCATTGTATATACATAACTGCACCTCAAATTTGAATTTATTCCTTTTCAAAACCAAACATTTTGATCCATTTTAAATCTTTAAAATATTTGCTTATAGAATACCATTGAAAACTGCAACCATGTGTCAGTAATTCTTCATTTGACTTAATTCTATATTGTTCTTGATCAAATTCCAAAAGATCCTGATAAATTATCCACTTTTTCTTTGCTGTCGTCTCCTTCCTATAAATGGCTTCTTGCACTGAAACCCACAAAGGCAGCTTGCAGTATACACTTGGTTTGTATTTATTCCATCTTCTTAACAAGTTACACTTCATAAAATGATTATTAAAATCTGCATTCATTTTAACATTATCATGCCATAAATAACCATGCCACTCAAAGCTTATGTCATGCCCTTCTAAATTAAAAATCTCTTATTAGCCAACACAATCCAATCTTTGAACCAAACCAAATAGCATACAGAAAAGTTAATTTCAAATCTGATAATCCCTATCCCCCCTCTTAGTTTTACATTCTGTAAAAGTTTATATTTAACTCTTGGGCCCTTTTCGCACAGCGTTTTGGAAGTGAGAGGGTTCCTTGAGTGTTGCGTAAATGTGAGGAGCAGTCTGCATGATGCACTCACATTTACTCAAGGGCTAGATGCAGAGCGGGCATGGATCTTTTCATTTTCAGCTTAAAGCCGAAAATGGTGCATGCTCACGCATCGCTCCGGTGCCCCACACGCACTTACCTGGTGTGTGGTGTGTTGGAAGCCAGGCCGGTTGCGCTTCCTGGGCAGTGCAGGCTGGGAAAGGTCCCAGGCTGCGCTGCAAAAGGAAGAGGGGGAGCATGAGAGGAAGGAGCTGTGGAGCCCAAGCAGCAGGGAAGTGAGAGCGTTCCTCCCCAGCCTTCATGTGCAAGCCGAGCAGCCCAGCACCAGTAAAAGGTAAGGTGCGAAAAGGGCCTTGGTTGCTTCCCTTGCTATATGAATTTTGATAAGTTTCTCTGTTACTGTATAATTAGCCTTGATGCCAAATATTCATTGATCTTCATATTTTCCTTACTAAAGGTTTAAGACATTTTGTTTCCATAAGAGGTGGGGGACTTTGAGGTCCACCTACAATGCCAGTGTCCCCTTAGAATTTGGGGAATTATAGCTCAAAGGAGGCCTGAGAGAGGAGGGTAAGAGCAAGATCTTTTCACTTGTGTGTACTAACTGTAGAGAGGGCTCCAGTTAAAAGTTAAATAAAATATTTTATTTGGAATTAACAAACACACAAGAAATCAGACACTCTTAGGAAACTTACAAGGCAAGGAAAGTGAGGTAAGAAAGGTTGGATAGAGGGAGAGTGGATGAAAAAGGTGATAGTTACCAATCTTGAAGCAGAAGGTCAAAGTGTGGTGGCTCCGACAGGGCAATGTACTACAGTTTACTGGGGCCAAAGCTAAGGTTTATATACCCTATTTCCTACCCTGAAGGAGGGTACATGGACAAAGCAGTAATTGCTTTCTCATGGGGTTGACAAAGGAATCCAGAATAGCCTGATACTCTTAACTCTAGGTAATAAAACATTGAGTCATGACAATCTCTTAATGTCTGGTCAGGGAGGGGGTCTAGAAAAGATTTCAACAGGCAACATCACAAAATGGTTTCTTATTGCTCCACCTGGGCAGTTTCACCTTCCATTGTATTCAGGTGTACATGTAGCCTGCAGTCTTGAAAGGATTATCACGAACCCATTAGCATTGTGTTTTCCCACATAATCCTCTCTGAATTCATGACCTGACCATGTCTGAGGTCATCCTGACCTGACAATATGCTTCCAGCCAGTACACTTTCAAACACGTTTTTCAGCCATAAATATGTTCAATTATGAAAATAGATCGTCCCACAGAGTAGAAGTGTATATGGTGTCGTAACAATGGGGAAGCACAGACTTCATATTCTAATAGGACATCAGCATTGTGCTCTTAACTACCCAATTTTAGCACTGTAGTCTCACTTTAATTGCCACAGCTACATCCTATGGAATCCTGGGGTTTGCAGTTTGGTCAGTAGCAAGAGAGGAGCACTCTAGCCGAGAATTCTAAATGCTCCTCCACTAACTGCCTGTTTCAGGATTCTACAGCATGCAGCCATGGCAGTTAAAGTGGAATCATAGCACTATGGCTGTGTGGCATAAAAGGACCCAGAGGCAAGCGGAAATGACAAACATCATTTCTTTAGAAATTCTTAACTTGCCTTTTGGTCCCATTAAGATAAATCCTAAAGGCTACAAAAATGTTACATAGCCTATTAAGGAGCAAGAACTACATAATTCCAGTTAACATGCCTGCTGTTTACAATTCATATACCAGAGTGAAAGGTAATATGCATTAAGACCACAATACATGGGAAAAGTATTAACCAATTCCTTGACCATGGGATTGCAAGGACAGTGAGATTGCACCTTTCCCAAGATGGCTAAAATTATCTTAGATACAGGGAATGCTGGAGAAAAAGACTGGTCATGTCAGAATGCATTTGTCTCAATCTAAAAATCATGTCTTCACTAACAAGGATCAGAGAGAGAGAGAGCAAGGGGGGTGGAGAAAAGGGGAGAGAGGGAGAATGAAAGAGAGAGAGAGAGATTGAGAAAGTACAATGTCACAGCAGAAATCCATCAAGAAACAAATAAGCCTGGTGACTGCTGAAGATCGCTGCACAAAATCTTGCTATTTATGTTGTCACACAAGTACCAGTTGAGATTCTCAGGGTAAGGTAATGAAAGAACAGCAGTAAATTAAAACATCAAGTCATTATCATTAGTGGAGACCAGTTATTGATCTTCAACTATCTTCACTTCATCCTTTAGCTGTCCTCACATGTCAGTATGTATGTAGGCAGTATAATTGTTTGTCCACTTAATTACTTTCACTAACAGTTAATCTCTGGAACCAGAACATACAGAGGAGATGAGAGATTAATTAGATACAGAGCAATTGGACATTGGATTTTAAGACCATACTGGGCCTGCGCTGACATCTAAGACAAAGTTGCTAAGAAAAGAAAGATATGATTGCTCCCTCATGCCCAAGAGAACATTACATTGATGTTATCAGGGGTGTTTGACCCAAGGATAACCTGGACAACAAGTTGTGCTAAGATCATTGAATTTAAAAAGTACAAACAAGTCATGGAAAGAACATTTGAAAATTCTCCTAAAAATGGTTTTAGCAAGTCTCTCAGGTGTCAGGAAACACTGTGTAGGAGAATCCTGAACTGCCAAGAATATTCACGGTTAGGGCCTAATTCTGTGCAGAATTCACACAAGGCTTTTGTAGAGAAAATAGCATTTTCTGTGAAGGAAATAGCATTTTCCATGCAAGAAACCATATGTCTGCACAGAACTATTATTTTTCATGCAGAAAATGCTACTTCCTGCACAGAAAATCCTCTTTTCCATGAAAAAAATGGCAGGCAAATTTTGTGTAAAATAAGACCTGAACTGTGAATAATCTTCAAACTGCATATTTATTAAAGATTTTCTTACCGCAGGAAGAAAATAACTAAAATTACTTGGTGCCTCTATTAAGAACAAAAGTAGCAAAGAATGACATCTCTAGCTTAGATTCCTCTAAGAACTAGCAAAAACAAGGTAGAGTAGGGATGAGGAACTTTTGTCTTTCCTGTTAACTCCAATCATTTCCAACCTGTTAGGCCAATGGGAAGATGTTATGGAAACTAGTCCAAAACAGCTAGAGGGCCAAAGATTTCCCATACTTTGCTAGACGCTGGACTGACATCACATCGTATCATAGACTCTGTTCCTGTAGCCTAACACAGTCAATGAAGGTTGACAATATGGTAGGCTCATGAGATCTACTTTGTTTTTTACTAGAACCCAAAGAGCCACTGAACAGAACCTCATGCAGAAGATTTAAAATTAAAGTATTCTGAGCTCATGAATTTGTTCTGAGCATCAGAAGATAGTGGAGCTCAGAGACATTCCTTTCCTGCTTACTCCACATTTTCTTAATTACAGAAGTTTAATTTATTGCGAGAGGAGGGTCATTTAGTTGCTGCTGTTATTAAACAATTAGACAGATTCTTGGTTCTCTGCTTAACAGTTCAGACATCCAAAGATGTAATCATAAATCCAAATCTTCAGCCACTCAATACCATCATTGGAATACAAAACAGGAGCAGAAATGAGATAGTGAACAGTAGGAGTCCACAAGCATTCTGTGTAACAATGGCCCTTTCTGCACCGGCCTATTAAAACGGTGCAGAGCGACCTCCGACGGAGGTCTTCTGCACCGTAGAGTGGACTGGGGTGGACTACTTTTATAGTTCCGCACCTCAGTCTGCTCCGGAGCGATCAGAACTGGTCACGTAGCGTGCTTTTTAAAAACCTCTTTTAAGAGGTTTTTAAAAAGTACGGAGTGCGCAATTCCGTGTCGCTCCGTCACTGCACTCTGGTACAGATTTGCAGGCGTGCACTAGTGTGCACCTGCAGATCTGCCAAGGGCGGGCTCTAGGCTGGCAAGCTTCTCCGGTTGGTGGAGAGCCTCCACCAACTGGAAGCCGCCATTTTGGATGCCGGAGCAATGCAGAGCGACGAGCTCACACTGCTCCTCGTCAGGATGGACCCAAACAGACTCACCAAAAAGCTGGTGAGTAGCAGCAGGGAGCGTTTCCCTTGCCGCGTACGGAAAGGGCCAATGACTGGGCAGTGAGAACAACAGATTTCACAGTTATAGAATTCTATGACCATCTTTAACTCATCCTAAGGTCTCAGGGGACAGCAATGGCAGCCTGCTTGAGGTGCAAAAATTACACTTATGGTAGAAATGTGCCTGTTCTATACGTGGGTTTATTTGTCTTTCAAGGCTTCCTCATTCAATGAGTCACTCAAAATTAACTCAGAGTCCAAAGAGATACCCTCCTGCTATACAAAAGGTCTTATGAATTCATTAATTCTGCATTTTTCACTGTGGAAGAGGGATTACCAGGTAAAATAAGTGACACAGCTCCCGTAACTTTAATGGTTGTGTGAAAGAGGAAATTTCAGCAGCCATTTTACCTGGCAATCCTATGGGAAGGATTGGAGGAGAGGCTTTAAGACCTGTGCAGTTGTGACTTTGATTCGTCCTTGCAGTTCCTTCAGCCTTGTCTTCTGTATCGGAACTGGCAATAAGGATCAAAGCAACACATTAGGATTCTCCTTTTAGCTCACATTCTAAAATGATGGGACAAATTGTTCTCAGAACAAAGGAATTTGCCTTATACCAAGTGATACTATTTCCTCACTAAACCTGACAGGAGCTGCCCCAGGATCTCAAAGAAAAGTTATTTCAGACTTGCTATCTGAGATGCTTCAAGGGACGAAGCATGTATGGATCTTCAGATACCATTGGGTTACACCTCACAAGATCCCTCACCATATTCTCTGTTGGCTATGATAAATGGGAATTGCAGTCTATCCAACAGCATCTGGAGATGTATACATTCCTCATATTTGCTTTAACTGGAAAGGCACTGGATTCATCTGGGATCTTAGGTATGCCAAGCATATCCCCTCCTTCTGGGCTATGGGCCTTCATGCCACATGCCAGCTCTCAAACATCTTTCCACTTAACACTTATATGTTTTTAGTTAACATTTTTATTAATGTTTTCCCAAGTGAAAAAAAACATAAAAGCAGTAGAAATGTATAAATGAATATATAAAGGGAAAACAACAACATCTAAGCAAACATAGAAACATATGAATTAAAAGCTGAAAAGCAGCAGAGAGAAAAAGAAGAGAAAAGGAGAAGAAAAAAGAAAGGAAAACAAACAAAAAGGAATATGTAGCTTACCACTTATTCCAAGCCTCTAAAAAAAAAAAAAAATCCAACCTTAAAGATAAAATATTTGGGTGTTGTATGGACTGTGCATAAACGTAGCAACACAGAAATGTGTTAAAATTTGTGTGTGTTTTAAAAAACAGACCAATCAGAGATGGTGGGGCAGGGTGAAGGAGGGGAATGGGAGTGGCCAGGGACTTGCTGTTGTGGATGCAGCAACCGCTGTTCTCCGCAATAGTACAATGTAAATGGGGGGGGGGTGCTGACAGCACGGTTTCTGAATTTCTTAATTCAGTTTCCCAATCAGAGTATAAAAACACTGATCTTGACATGCAATGTCCCCTCTTGTGCGGAAATGGCCTTAGATTTTTAGTTCTCAGTTATTACTTCACCCTAATATAACATCAACCCCAACGCTAAAATTCAATTGTCCCAGTCTAATGGGGCAAAGAGACTCACTGAACTCTTGATTGCAGGAAGAAGGTAGCTGCCAGAGGCTCCTCTGAGCCATCTTCTTCACTGTTATGATTTCAATGGTTAATTAAAGTTCTTCTTTAAAAAAAGAAAAGAAAAGAAAAGCAGGTTGCTGGCATAGAGAAATCAGATCTTATATTGCTGCATTTCATGGCAAGGGCCTTTCCATTGGTCCCTCCCATTCACAATGTCTTTACTAAAATGTGTATGCATACAGTGGGAATTCTGGACCCAGATGGGTACTCCTGTGCTCCCCCTTTACCTGGATTGGAGTAAAACTCCAGCCAGAGATCCCTCTGGCTGGCACTTTACTGTGAAAACTCTTCTGGCTGCTGAGAAGCTGCCAGGAGTTGTTACACTAACCTGCTGGAAGTCAAATTCAAACATATTTCCACTTGAAGATCATGGAAATGGAGAGGAAAAAATCTTCCTTGAAGTCCATAGGTCCCAATGGTTTCCTTCTCCTGGTTCTTTCTTAAGGTTCTTTCTTATGGGGACCCCTCACAACTCACTGGCATGTATGCCGCCTGCCAATATACACATAAGCATCTTTTCTGAACAGAGCTATGCAGGCAACAAGTTATCAGGCAGCCTGGTGAACAACAATATCTATGAAATAGTTTCAGTGATCTGGCTGGGAGCCCAGTGCATGTATTATTCATTTATGTCCCCAAATCATCCACAAATACAAGAGAGACTCATGGGATTCCTATCAACTCACTGCAAATGTAAGCTAAGGAACAGCTCAAAGGAATGGAAGGAAAGACATAATAGGGAGGAACACAAGATAAGAGTGAGAAAGGAAAGAGAAGAGGCCAGGATGAGAAGATTGCCTGTATTGCAGCAAGAAATACAAAATCAGCCCTTGTCCATGAACTCAGGGAAGACCTAGGTATAAATCCGACATCTAAAGAAGTCAAGGATTTATGTTCAGACTGCAGAACTTACATAACTGCTAGCATACATATCTAATAGGGCTTTTGGCAAGAGGCAACTGATAACAGTACTTCTCCTGGTAACATTTTACTATTATCCATACATGAGATTTTATACAAGATTCTGATTTTCCTCTTGATTTTCATATTCATTTCATCTTGCAGTATATGTTACTTTTTTTTTACTTTAGTTGATCTATATATGTTGTACTGAGTAATTCATTTCAGAAAAGCAACTCTACATCAGTGCCAAAGAAATATGAGGAAACGGGACTTCCTTTAACTTTTATGCAGAAATTGGAAACATTAGTTTTTGGACTACAACCCTCATTGGCTATGCTGGCTAGGGGATTCTGGCAGCTATAGTCCCAAAAAGTAACTTTTCCAATTTCTAGTTTTATTAATAAAATAGCAGGAATATATGTAAAAAGCCATGTTTGTGAATGTAATCTTCCTTGATCATTCTGCCAGCCAAGTTTATATTCAGTTCACACAAATAATCCCTAGCCAGATTCAAACTGTAAACCCTGATTAGACACCCTAACAGTCTTTTAGGCCTGACTCATTGAAGATTGGCTAACCTGTCTCTTGCTCTTAATGGGTGCAATTTAGATAATGCGCTTAGTAGCAGCACTTTTCAAAAATTACTTAATTTCTACATATGTTTTTCAGTAGTTTAAAATTATTCCTACTGAGGCTAATTGCTAACAGAGGGGGTGATTCTATGACTTTTCAATCCTTGAGTCCAAAATTCCCATTTCATGAACTGCCGACCTGCCAACTTTGTCTCATAAAGTCCTCCATGAAATGGCAAACTGTCCAAATGTTCCTACAGGAAAAAAGCTAGCCAACATAAGAAACAATTTTTGGTGCTTGTTATCCCATCAGTCAATATCTAAGTTTAGCACCAATGCACAAATTCTTTCACCAAAAAAAATCAAACCCAGGCTCCTAACAACAGCTGTGTTTGTTATAGTTCTCTTCTTTGGAAAACACAGATTCAGATCAGCCTGAGTTCTTTAAACAAAATCATTTATGCTAGGAGCAAAACAGTAATAGAACAACTTTAATTTCCTTTTCTACAAACATGAAAGGTATTTACAAATAAGCCCAGCAACATTTTTGTTAAAAAAAGAAGAAGGAGGGGGAGGAAAGAAGGAGGGGGAGGAAAGAAGGAAGAGTTAACTTGGGACCTTATACAACAAGTTGCCAGCTTTTTGACTGACAGTTGAAAATGCTTGCCTGTGTGGTGTGAACAGCTTCACCTGCCAAATTCTGCACATCAGACCATTGAAGGCACAGAAGCAAGTCAAGCTGGTCTTTTTCCTGATTAATTAGCAATGCTTCTTATCCATCAAGTCCTCATTACCAGGGTTCTGAAAAAGAAAAGAGAGAAAGAGACAGAAAGGTGCTATGATGAAGAGATTACTCGCTCTTCAATTCACAAGAGAATCCCACAAACCTAAACCCAGAATGAGTATTTTTCATGACAGTTGAATTTTTCCACTCATCCAGCTGAAATGTCCATATACAGTCTTTCCTCATGGGACAGAGGCAGGGACAATGAAGTTTTCCTTCACTCTCCAAACCTTATTTGGAGGCGCAGAAACCTTATTTGAATCCCCCCCCCAATAGCCACATAGCCTGCCCTTCCCATCTTTGTCAGGTTAGTGGAACATGTCGCCAAGTGCTAGAACAGCAAGATAAAAAACCAGATATCATTTTATTCTAGTTTCTATCAGCTCCAGCCAATAGGGGTGATGGCTAGAGATGATGAATAGTGTGATCCACCAATATCTGGAGTGATATAGATTTCCCACTTCTGTGTTAAAAGTAATCAAATAGAGAATAAGCTTCCTGCATCATTATCTGTAATCCAGGAAAGCTGGGCTTTCACTAGTGATAAAAGCTTTCACTTGCCAAGATTCTCTTCTTTTGCACCATCAGTACAGACTCAGGTCATCGCTCTCCTAGTAAAAGCAACATTAAAAGTGGATACATGCTAAGGATGGCTTCCTAAACGAAAAATATGAGCAGGTGTGCACACAAAAACATATGTATCTGCAAATTTATATATACCCACATCACAAGTGGGGACAACATTATGCTGTAGCTTTTGGGGGAGGGGGTTAGCACTGTGGCAGCCCAGTTATAACAGCTTTCTTACAGCATGGCTGTGAGCAAGTAATGTTCTCACAGACAATGTACCTCTGAGGGTTGCTGTATGGATAGAATGTTGTAGAACCCACCATTAACCCCTTGGAATAAAGTTGCATATATGTAGATATACTTCCTTCCCTCCCCTACAATTCCCCAAAGTATATAATGGCAGAGGTAGAATTCTTCCCTGAGCAGTTGTCTGGTAGGTGTCATTTGGGCTTTCAGCCTAATAAAGGTGTCAAACGATAAATGAAGAAGCTCCAGATTTTTGGAAAATATTTCTTGGCACAGGAGCCCTTCCTTGCTAGTCACTGAAAGAACCCAATCCTCCCTTCTTTACTTTTCAATGTCCCTGTCTCCAAACAAGAGTTAAGGCTTATCAACTATGGCTGCCATCTTTTTAACTGTGAGGGATTCTATATATTTAATAGCAGGCTGAAAATAGGACTTTTTCCTTTCACCTGCTACATTTCAGATGGTTGTTTAAGTTACAGTAATCCTCATCCCAGAGAAAGATACCTAGTGGACATTAAGCTACCTTACCTTCACACATCTTCCTATATGAAAACATATAAGGATGCTTGTCATGGAAAAAAAAGTTGAGCTGGAATGAAACAGAAGGAGAAATATTACCTGTTCGGCTGGGTTTCAACTGGATTCTAGACATGCCACCAGTGTCTCTTTATACCATGAGCTCTTGGAATTACACGCTTTCTTTTTTCCTAAAAGCAAGTCTCTAGCCCTTCTAAAAGCCAAGTTAAGGAGACAGAATATGCTATCACCATTTTGCAAGAAGTGATCCTGCTTCACCTTTCAGTATGTTCAGCCAACGAGTGAAGCTGTTGACAGTTTCTATTTTCAGGCCCTCATAGATTTATAATTGAAGAATGAAACATCATTGTCTGCACTACAAATCTGAACATGCCTGGCTCTGATATGCAGGAGGAGCCTTGAGCATTTCTGTTCATTTCAGTATATCAAAGAACCCTTTTCAAAGGCATTTTGTTGGGCCAGAGTACATTCTACATCCGCTTATCTAGAAGTATGCTGGACTGAACTCAATGGTACTTACTCCTAAGAAGACATGTATAGGATTGAAGTATTAACTGACTTTTTAAATTAGGAATGGGATGAATCCAGAATTTTCCAAATCTGGATCCGAATCTTTGGAAAGTCCTAGGAATCCCCAAATCTCACAAATCTCAAATCTTTCAAATCCTTTTTTTTAAAAAAGAGTTTAAAAAGCAAGGGAAAGAAGGATAATCTTGGGCAAGACACAGTCTCTCAGCCTTAGCAAAAGCCTGGGCAAAGGCAAACCTGCCTCTGAAGAAATCTGGCCAGGACAATTGTCATAGTTTTGCCTTAGGATCTCCCCAGATTGAAAATGACATGAAGGCCCTTTCCACAAAGGCAAGAAAATGTGGACTAATCTCACATTTTCCTGTCTGTGCAAACAGGGCCAAATACTACAGTACACAGAGAATTGGCCGCTCAGACCTTTGGAGGACTCCAGAGACGCCATTTTTAAAAAGCAATGTTTCCTTTCTGCTACATGTGGTTTGTCATGTGGCTCACAAGAAACCATGACAGACATTTCAGTTCTTATCCTATTCTAGCTATAGGTTTACAACCAGGCACTGTCTTGTGGAAGGAGGTACACTGGCCTACATGTGGCAATCACTGGATGAGATTGATAGGCGTCAGAGCCACTGACCCCAGCATTTATACATGCCATTGATTTTCAGCACAGAAAATAGTGCTGAACTTAAATGTTCAATTCAAATATATTAGAATATGACCCCAGAGGTAATTTCTGAAATTGTTAGCAAAGGCTATTATTACTCTACGGGAAAAACTCATCTACTTACTATCTCCCCTTGTGCATCCCAATCCCCCAGGTTTTCAGGCATCCCGGTCTCAAACAAACTATTTGGTTGGTGGATTCAAAAGATTCAGTTTGCCTAATTTGGCACAGGGACTCATATTCATGAATCTTAAATCCTTACGGAGGATTCAAGGATTCAAAGATTTGGTTGGCCCATCCCTATTTTAAATAGTAACTTTATGTGGAAGACAGGAGGGCATAACAACTAAATGTAGTTACGAATGCCCTAAGGAAGAGACCTCTAGAACCTACCTTAAATTCAAGAGAGTCAGTCCAAGTGATGGATGCAGAGTGGGGAAGTGGGGTGCTTCAGAATGAGGCTGCTAGCCCCTCCAGCCCCTAAGCCAAGGTGCAATAAACCCTCTCCTGCCCCTGAACTGCACTTCAGTGAGCAGAAGCATCTGCTTGTCTCATCATGGCTAGCCATGTCATTCTGAAGTGCCCCACTCACTGGTGCTGAAGATATCTGTCATGCAGAGTGACTCTCTCAAGTTTAAGGTGCTTTCCAGGGTATATTGATGTTCATGCTAACAGAGATCAAAACAAAATAGCTATGGCTCTGTAACTCTAGGTTATGAATCCATAACTGCAGTACAAGTCACCAGCCATTATTACCGATGATGATGATGATGATGATGATGATATCCAGAGGACTCCCTTCACTGAGGTGTCATGATAGAGATGTGCTAAATTAAACTATAAATTTCCACAAGGGAGAACAATTCATTTCATAAATGTTCTTCCCACTGGCAGACATCTTTGGAAACTATGAAGCTTTCAAAGATGCCTTGCACTGGGAGAGATTTTCCAGCAGTAGAGAGGGTAAGATCCCTCTGATCCACCTTTGTACAACATTGAGGGAGGGGAGTTAGCTAAGGATTAAGAAGGGTACAGACTGCCACAATCATCCCCTGCCTTTCCTACTCAGTCTCCCTATATCACATTGGGAGGATAAGGGGAAAAGCAAAAGGTGGAAGGGAAGTGCTGCAACACAAAGTCAGGCAAGGAGGGCAAGGCAGTGGTGATAGGTGATTAGAGAAAGGAAGTAAAGGAATTAAGTCACCAGCAGAAATGGCCCTCCAGGAGGGAGAAAGGTATTTTCATAATTGCATGAATACCATCACCTGACATAGCTGCCTGCCTAATGGACAGGCTGACTCTGAAAAACACTTAGCAGACTAAAAGCATTTTTGTGCATAGAAAGTATCTCTATTACCTTAGTTTAGTGATTGTTACAGTAATCTGATTCAGATTCACATGTTTGTTTCATTTTGCAGATCTGGGCATAATACTGAGCCTAGGTCCAATGAAGTAATTTTAGAAGGCCCATGTCTAAATGGGCATGTGGAGAAGAGTCCTTAAAATTACTACTATATACTACACTTCACTTCAAAATGTTTTTGCAACCCTTTCTTGTTTAACTGCTTGTACAATCTGTGCCTGGGACATGTGGCTATCTCCTGTATCTGGGAACCCTGCTTGGAAATCACTGTTTTCAACCATTTTTGTTGCTGATGTTCACTTCCTTGAACAATCTGAATGTACTTCAGACACTAGATCTGAAAACTCTTGCCAGTTGTGAAGTGGATGTGTTACCCTGTATGTTGGGGGTCCTGGGAGGGGCGCCCAAATAACCAAATAAAAACACAAGTTGGGGGAATTTAGCTTGAGCACTCTCTTGGCTAAACAAGAGGCAGGGTAACTTTAGCAAGGATCTTTGACCCAATGTCTACGGCTTCAGGTCAGAAAGCAAGCAGGCAAGTTTCAAAAGTAACAAAAATAACAGTTTTATTGAAAGATAAACAGCAAATAAAACAACACACACACACACTAGCTAACTTGGAAGCAGAAATTGATAGCTTAGAGATGGGTAATACGACACCTGGTCTAGTAGTCCTGGAGACAAAGATGGGGTTCCGGGGAAGAAAGTTCAGTGTGGTTGGCTGAGGAGAGCTCCTTAGACAAGCCGGCAGCAAGGCAGGATGGAAGTCCATGGTGATCCGAAGTACTCCAAAGATGTCCCAGAAGTGGGGACCTTTTATAGGGTGGATTTTACTTACAGGTTATGTCATGTTTGGTGAGAACAAAGGAAATTTGGAGTTGGACAAAGGAGTTGGAAAAGGTCAAGTTTTGCATGATGGGTTTAGCTCTTAAGACAATAGCGTGGCCAGTTCGTTAATAGCCCGACATAAAAGAATGGCTTGGCTCTTGGCTGCGTGGCTTTGTGTAACTCCAAGCCGAGCAGAGCTGGTTTGCAGGGAGGTTTTTCCCTAAAGCAATGGAGAGGCTTAAGTTGCTAGCCTGAATGAGGTTTGGAACGTACAGTCATTAATGGCTGCACTCGTACGTGCTCGTCCAGGGGACCTCTTGCAAACATGTGGAGTGAGATGGCAAAGAGAGGTCCAGCAAGGCCAAATTATTTGATATCAAAAGGATATCTAGTGCTCTCACCAGACATATCATAACCATGATAACAGATGCTCATAATTCTTTCTTTGTTTCCTTCTTTACTTGCTCACACATGCTGTGCATGCCCTGGACATGCTTCAGGTGTCTACATCTGACACTTTTCCATGTTCAGAGATGTGTGTGTTTGTAATTCTTTTCACCTAATGTCTGTTCCAAATTGAATGAATATTGATTCTGGTATCTCAAGGAGGTGTCCAGACTTAGTGAAGCCTTCATTTCTAGGAAAGCTGTTATAGAATATCTACATCTCCTGTAGATAGACAGAAGATCCCTATGAAAAGGAAGGGTGATGAAAAGGAAAAATTATTCCTTAAAGAGGCACACTAACCACCTTGTGCAACCCTGCATTGTGTGAGAAGAATTTAAGTAAAGCCCACTTTCTTTCTGATCCATAAGGCAACTTTGAAAGAAATTGTCTAGAACAGTGCTTCTCAATCTGTCTGATGTGGAGGACTGGAAATTTTAATTTCCATTGTGCCAGGAACCAGTACCATACTTGTGCTTATTGATGATTACACCTGTTTCCTTCTTTCCTGGAAACTCACCAGGTACCAGCAACCAATATTTTGTGGACTAACACTGGTCCATGGACCATCACTTCAAGGAACAGTGGTCTAGAGCTGGAAATTAATAAGGAGGGTTTGTCCCACCACATGATGTGCATAATAAGCAAACAATTAACAAAGTATGCAAATGAGGCTGTTGGATTTTGATGACTGCAATATGGCAACCCTGTTTTATACATACATTCTAATCATGTTACACCCTTTTGGATGAGAGAAGATAGTTTCCACCCACTTACATGTAAACAGTTCCTTTCAATTCACTCAATCATCCCCCCTCCCCCATTTGAAGTATGAGACAAGTGGGTTCAATATTGTTGTGCTCTTCCTGTCATTAAACCCAGTCTTTGAGTCAAGTACTCCAGCCACTATTGATTTTAGACTGACATTTAAAGTTGAAAATGAGCTGCAAAAATAAGGTGTTAATCAGAGTCTGGCAAACATCCTCCTCATGTACTAACTAGAACGCTTACTGTCCAATCCTTCTAAAAGCATAGAAGGCTGTCCCAGTCAGCATCAGTCTCTTGGTTCCTACTGTTTCTCACTGCCCAAATTCAAAGAAAGCTGTCAGATTGTTTTTCTCAGCTGCTCTCCTTCTTTGCCTCCTGATTCCTTAGGGAAAGAGTATACTTCTGTTCTGTTGATAACATCACCCCAGCAACAGGGTCTTCTTCAATGTTCTAGAAGCTAACTGTCTCCATATAATAGTCTCTCTCTCTCTCTCTTTCTCTCTCTCTCTCTCTCCCCCTGCTATTTCTCAGTAAGTAGTAAGCCTATGTCTGCACTACACTACTTGCATGACTGATTTTTTTTCTTGTGTAACATTCTGCCTGCGTATAGAAAACTATCCTTGTAAGTAAGACAGGAAAAGTTGTCATGGGCAGGAAAAGCTTGCAGGGAGTATGGGTGAGCATTCAGTTAGGAAAGCCCCAAGATGCAGTCTAAAATGGTATAGCCCCGGAGGCAGATTTGCCACTTCAGTAAAAACTAAGCCTCTGGTAGATGGAAGGACATGCTCACCACAATACAGTAAACTGTTCAGAAATTTAGTCCAAACTTTGATAATTTCAGTCTTAAAAGAAAACAATGAGTAATTTTAGGAATTTTCTTCCTGCTGTGAAAGCTACAAAGACAATTTCAGCTTAGTACTTACTTTGGGCAAAGTTCACATGTGAGTTTTTTTTAACAGAAAATAATATTTCAGCATGGAGAAGTGTGCACATTCTCTGCAGAACAAGTCCTGAGCTGTGAAGTTGCTCAGCAGTTCAGGATTCTCTTCACTGCAGTTTCCTGAAAGTTGAGAAACATTTTTTTCAACCATTTTGCAAGTATTTTCAAATATTCTTTCTATTCTTATTCCAAACACATACCTTAGTACCTGTTCATGCAGTAAATGGTTCTTGGTTGTCCCAATTTCCTTTAGGACCTTGTTGATGGTTATTCAGCAGAATTAGCAGTCAAATATGAACTTAATATACATTAAATTCAAGACTAGTTTTCTAAGTATATGAGACTAACCATATGAAAGACCTATATTGAAAGTAGATGGGACTTTGAGTCTATAACTGATCCATAACAGTTGGAAAACCATGCTCAAGGAGTCATCATCAATGGATGTGCGTCAAACAGGAAGGAGGATTTGAATGGAGTGCCTCAGGGTTTTGTTGTAGAGCCATTACTCTTCAGCATTTTTAAGAGTGACTTAGGCGATTTCCGCACAATGTCACTATCCCACAACACCAGCAGGTTGTTTCCTGTCCAGGAATTCATGCTACCCACGATGTCATCGCTATCTGGCTGCTACCCCATCTCCAAGTACTGCAAAACCACCTCATACCATTTCAAGAAAAATCCATTAAGCACTTCCTTTAGTGCTTCAATCACATCAGCTGGCTCAGTGCAGTACCATAATAGTGCTTGATAGTGCCTCTGTCCTTCCAGATGCAGAAGCGGGTGGGGGGTGGGCATGCCAAGCTTGTCCCTCCCTCAGCTACTCCCATGTCATGGTAACTTCGAAATCTACCGCCTCTCCATGTTTATTTTAAATTTCTCTTTCAAGTTAAAACTTTTTAATTTTTTTAATCAATTTTTAAGCATTATAGCGCAAAAGTGCAATCGTGGACTGGTGTGTCATGCCATTACAACATTGCTACACTAGTACAGCTTACAATTTTTTAAAAAAAGAACCAATCAGGGCCAGTGGGACAGTGTGAGGGTGGGGAAAGGGAGTGGCCAAGGAGGTTGTAATGCAGAGGGAACACCAGTGACAATACCATTAATCATCCGCTTAAGGTAGAAGGGTGCAGAAGAGAGCATTTCTAACCTGCTACCATTATGCAAATGGAAATGCTGTGATTGTAATGGAAGAATGCGCTAATGCAGTATGGTGCAGAAAGGGTTTTAGATTAGCCATTCTTAACCTGTGGTCTATGGACCTCCAGGGGGCCACAATGTCCTCACATGTGATCCATGGAGGCTTGAAGAAATGTTATGAACTTTTACAACTAAAAATAGAATGAAAGGGAGGGAGGGAGGGAGGGAGGGAGATACATTTGTAAGGAATCATTCAAATAAAAATATTCTAATAGGAATGTGTGTGCATTTACTTATTTCTACCTTCCCTCCAAATTTGAAGAACCTTGATGAGCAACTTTAAATATTTGATTCACTATAGGATTTTAAATCTTGAATTTAGTCTTGGTGGTCCATAGCAACAAAAGACATTTAAAGGGGCACCATGGTGAAGGAAAGATTAAGAACAGCTGACTTAGATGACAGAGTGGAGAGAATCCTTATCAAGTTTGCAGATGACCCAAAACTGGGGGAGAGGGTTAACACATTGGAAGACAGGAACAGAATTCAAAAAGACCTAGATAAACTAGAAAATTGTGCAGATTAATAAAACAGAATTCCATAGAGACAAATGCAAATTCTACACTTATGCCCCAGAAATCAAATGCACAGATATAGGATCCATGGCTCAGCAGTACTCCATGCAAAAAGGACCTTGGGATTATTATTGATCACAAGTTGACCATGAGCCAGCAGAAACAGCAAATGCTATTTTATTCTGCATTAAATAGAAGCATAATTTCAAAGTTGAGGGAAATAATAGTCCTACTGTATTCTGGCTGGTCACGCCTCTTCTGGAGTACTAGGTTCCATTCTGGGTGCCTCATTTTAAGAAGGATATAGACAAGTTTGAGCAGAATCAGAGAAGGGCAACAAGGATGATAAAACATATGGAAAACAAAACATGTGAGGAAAAGTTGAAGGAGCTGGGTATGTTCAGCCTGATGAAGAGAAGACTGAGAGGTGACAGGATTGCACTCTTTAAATACTTCAAGAGCTGCCACAGAGAGAAGCAAGCAGGCTTGTTTTCTTCTGCCCCAGAGGGTAGGACTAAGTCTAATGATTTGAAGTTACAGGAGGGTAGATTTCAACTGAACATTGGATGGAACCTCCTGAGAGTAAAAGTAGTTCAGTAATGGAACCCATTGCCTAGAGAGGTGATGGGGTCTCCTCTGAACATCTTCAAAATAAAGCTAGATAGCTCCTTATGGATGCTTTAGCTAGAAATCCTACATTGACCAGAGGGTTGGATTAGATGGTCCATGAGACTCTTCCAACTCTATGATTCTATGGCTATTGAATTTTAAAAAGTAAGAACATACAAAATTCACAAATTTCTTCCTAAATGGAACAGAAAATACTTGACATTTACAAAATTCAGATATGTGTGAAAGTGAAACTGACAAAGGCAACAGGCACTGAGTTGTCAGCTCTTGAAAGACTT
>CAOLHI010003381.1:0-218347 GCA_948474755.1 Ctenosaura bakeri | reverse complement strand
GAACTTATCACAGGATTTTCTTGGCAAGATTTGTTCTGAGGGGATTTGCCTTTGCCTTCCTCTGAAGCTGAGAGACTGTAACTTGTCCAAGGTCACCCAGTGGGCTTCCATGGCTGAGTGAGGATTTGAACCTAGTCTCCAGAGTCATAGTTCAACACTCAAACCACTACCCCATGCTGTCTCAGTAATTAGTAATAATCACTGCCAAATAGTGTTGTTGTTGTTTTTTAAATAAAAAAAGCTGTTCCTGGACTGCTGTCTGCAGGCACTATAGGCCCAGTTAGATGTAACAGCTTGTATAGCTTACTATATTCATGTCAATGAGGCTTGAATGGACAGTATCTGTTGGATTATGTACTGTATCTGCACACAGTTTTCATGCTAATGATAAGACAAAATATAGAGTGGAAAGCAATTATTGCCTTGAACTCACAAGTATTCTAACTACTGTATGTGAGTTCTGATCTCACAGCTTATTAAAATCCATTTCTAAATGCCATTCATTGATTTTTCTTGCCTTTAGTAACTGCACTCTAATTATTTTTAAATCCTGGCCAATTCTTTCTGGCAGGAAAGAAGGGTTCAGTAGCAATATAACCTTTGTATATACCTCCATCTACTGGTAAAATTATGTACTACAAAAAAAGTGTTTTCAGTAAGAGAAGTAAAGATTACCGATATTAATTTTTTCAAAAACAGATCCAATCTTAGCATTTATAAAATTTCTTAGCAAACAGGCTTACAATGACCACGCTGTTAGCATCACATAACACCAGTGACTTGTGATTTGCACTAAAATTTCCACCTTGGCTTTACAAAGTACAATTTTATTATATATGACAACAGATTCTAAATAATAATAATAATAAAAAACCAGTTACTCTTCATGAGTCCCAGCATATTTGTTGCTCCAAACATGGGACAGAAGAGTGCTAAGGAAAAAGGTTATGTTGTGATGACTAAGTAGCTTTAGAATTTATGCCACACCACCTCTCATTTTTTTGAAAACATTGGCTGGAACCATGCCAGGAACTATGAAGGCATAACCTGAACTTATGCATTCATAACTTTGTGGTATTTATGATCCTCACATAGCCAGAGGCGGATCTAGGGTGGGGCAACTGGGGCACGTGCTCTGAGCACCAATGTCGGGGGGGCAAAAAAGAGGAATCCCTTCTCTTGACCCCCCCACCACTCACCTCAACCGCACTGCCACTTGCCCTGTCCACTTCCACCTGCTACTCTCCCCATCGACCTCCAATTGTCCCTCCCCTGCCCACTGCCACTCGCCCTGCCCACTTTCTGCCTCTTGCCCTGTACACTTTCCGTAGATCACTCTGCTCACTTCTACCTGCCTGCTCGCCCTGCCCACCTCCACTCACCCCCTCCCCACCTGCCACTGCTGGTCACCCCACCCACTTCCGCCCACCCACTTCCCCTTGCCACACACACCTCCACTCACCCCCTCCCTGCCCCCTGCCATACCTGTGCCTGCTGCTCATCACACCCACATCCACTCACCTATTCTCTGCCTGCCGCTGCTCACCCCACCCACTTCTGCCATTCACCATGCCCACTTCTGCCCACCAATCACCACGCCCACTCCTCTCACCCTGCCCCCTTGCCCTGGGCACTGTTAAATGTTGGTCCGCAACGGCACATAGCTCATAGTTCAGGGGATGCATAAGGACCCTGAAAGCCTCCCAGTCCCCACTTACCAAGAAGCAGCTGCTGCAGTCAATGAGGGTCTGTTCCCCTCTCATGTGGCAAGTAGCTGGCTGATGTTCCCACCCATTCCCTCATGTGAGTTATCTCTGGCATGAGTGGCAATTGCAATGGGGTTCTGCTTCTCCCTATTGCACTGGAGATTGCTCCTAGGAGGAGGAGGAAATGGCAGTCAGCTGCTTTCTGAGCAACAGGAAAACAGGCCCTGGTCAACTACAGTGGCTGCTTCCTCATAAGTGAAGTATGGGGAGACTGGGATGGGATTCATTGAGTAGAACTGTAACTATGGTACTTACACACATGTATCTCTCATACAGGATTCTAGCCTAAGATGTTAAAATTCAGAAATAAAACTGATAATAGAAGCTGGAATTTAAGTATCATATATGTGCCAGAAGAGGACTACCTTGGTCTGAGAATTAAAAGTAGGTAACAAGGCTACTAGGCAGATCTCCATGGGGCAGGGGTGTTCCACAGATGGGGGGGGCTCTACGGAGAAGATTCTTTCTCTATCAGTCACCCACTGTATCATTGTGAGTGGCAAGACTGAGGCCATTTCCGCACTACACTCTTATAGCGCGATTATTCCACTTTCAACATCCTATAGAATCCTGGGGTTTGCAGTTTCGGGAGGGGCCGCCTGGCCCCTCCCAAAATTGCAAACCCCAGGATTCCATAGGATGTTGAAAGTGGAATAATCGCACTATAAGAGTATAGTGTGGAAATGGCCTGAGAAAAGCTTTCAAAGCTGTTCTTGACAATTGTCCTAGATTGTTTTAGGCCTCTTGTATCAGGCTAAACATATGCTGTTATGTTCCCCCCAAACCTCCTGAATTGTCATTGTACCCCTGTCCAAAATATTTTAGCTCTTTCATGCCAAGTAATTTTCCACTGGAATTATCTGAAACAATCAATAATAAGGACAGAATGTCTTCTGTATTATACAGAACTAAGCAAAGAGGTAAGGATATTAGTATGCACAGCGAACAAAGTGAGTCTAAATCATCCTGAAGGTGACTGATGTTCCAGTTTATTAAATTTCACCTTTAAGCCACATTCAACATCAAACCAGACAAAGAGAAGGAATAAGTGAGCTTAGATTTATATGCATGGAAACTGCAGTTTTGACACAAAGATGGTAAATGGTGCCCCCCTCAGTCTACATTGGCAGTTATGTAATGAATCTTGAAAAATATCTGTCACTATTTTATTGGTATTTCCATTATGCCATAATACAAGTGAAAAATAAATTCACCTCATAGTAAGTTAAATCACTTTAAAAGAACAACTTGGGTCTTTCCCCTCTAAGAAACAAAACAAAACAAAGTAGTAGAACATTTTTGATGTTGGGTTACCTCCGTGCCAAGTTCAGAAAATTAATTTAGTTCAAAACATGGCAAACAAATTGGTTACTGGTACATCTAGGAGTGATCATATCACCTCAATATTAAAATTACTCCCCTGGCTGCCGATTAGTTTTCTGGGTAAGGTACAAAATGTTCGTTTTTACCTTTAAAGCCCTACATGGATTAGGTCCAGGTTACCAGCAGGATCACTTCCTCCTGTATAATCTGCCCAATATACTAAGGACATCTGCAGGATATTTACTCCTGTCAGCCAGGAATAGATTGGCAACTGTCACCTAGAGGGCTTTTTCTTCAGCAACCCATGATCTGCCAGAAGAGATTTGACTGCTGAATAAGCTGTGTGAATTTAAAACAACATTAAAGACCAGTCTCTTCCAGCAGGCATATCCAGATGATATTTAAAGAATGGACTGATTTTTTTTAAAAAATATGTTTAATAGGTATTAGTTTTATATGTTCTTTTAAACTGATATATGTTTTTAACTCATTTATGTGTTTTGAACTGATATTATGTATTGTATTTTAACTTGTTGTTGTTCCACACCTCAAGCCATAGGGAGAGGAAGGTAAGAGATGCATCATCATCATCATCATCATCATCATCATCATCATCATTATTATTATTATTATTATTATTATTATTATTTTGTGCCCAAGGAAATCAAGGTAGAACGGAGGACTATATTTCTCTTAATATGTATATTAAATAACAAAAGAACAGAAACTCTCCTGAACTTGAAAATGAATCAGTAACATTCAGAAAAGGCAATCAACACAAAAAGGAAGAATATTTACTGGGCCTCATACTGTCCATACTGAGGCATCACAATATATTTCAGAAAAGTCAATTAGATGATAACTAAGCTTCAGATGCCATAGTCACTTGCCTGGGAATAAGTCCAAGTGAACTCAGTGAGGCTTACCTCTGGGTGAATGTGGATAGAAATACACAGGACATCTAGCTTACCTTCTCCCCTTTATTTGTTTATTAAGCTTTTTCACCACCAAGCTAGACTATCACTGTATTACCCCAAAACATGGAATCCACAAGGGTCACCTCGCAATGCCAATGCCTCCTTGCAAAGGTGGGGAATGAATTAGCTCAAAGTTTAGGAAGCTTGTGAGAGGAGGGTAACTTAGCGAGACCCTTCTACCAATGTTTATGGGCTCACGCAGGAAAACAACCCAGCCAAAGATTCAAAAGTAGGCTAAAAATGTGTTTTTATTAAGGAGAATTTACTCATGCATGCACACAAGACACACACAGTCAAACATTCACACAAGAGCTTGCTGAATGATAAAGGGAGGGAAAAAAATATGGCTAGAGAGGCGGAAGGTTTTGGGGAGATTTATAATTACCAGTCCAGAAGAGTAGTGAAGAGCAGAAATGTGTTTTGGCTTAGGTAGGACCTAAGGACAGTTCTCATTTGGGAGCCAAATGGACAGAGTGACAGGTAGACCTTTGAGAGACTGTGAGTTGCAAGCCTAAAATCAGAGGTATTTGTACCCTGAAAATGTCCTGTGGCAGTGATGGTTCCAGATGCAAGACAATGGGAACCTGTTGTGGACAGTGGGTCTTTTGCATGTTGATGGGCTCAGTGCTTGATTGACAAAGACATGATGGGTGTCGTAATAGCTGTCTATTGTGGGTGCTACAAAGAAAGAGGAAGGAGTCCAGATGTAGAGGGGATGGGTATCTGTCAATCTGTCCTGGTGGGCTTCTCACAATGGCATTCTCCAGGAAATTCCAGCTTCTACTATTCTCTGGAACAGCGGTGATTTACCTGATAATTGACCTAGGTTATACCAAGAGGGTGTTTTAGGTTAAGCTGCCTGTCTTTCTCACATTTACAGTCAGATTTCTTCCCTTACTTGGTTTGACCTCTCAGTCACCCCTGAGGCTTGAATTTGATATTAGTGTCAATTAAAGTGTGTTGCCAATTAAATATGATGCTAATTAGATATGTGCCCATCCAAACCATACTGATATCGAGGACCCCCAAAGCAGGGCATTACAACTGCATATTATTGCTCTCAGTGATGTAGACTCGAGTCAGTTGACTCAGACTCAACTCGGACTTGACTTGGCAATAAATTGCACACTAACTTGACTTGTGACTTGTATATTTTTAATGACTGACTTGTTGCCCTTGGTTCAGTAACATAACACATTCATCCAGAAACTTTACAACTTTGAAAAATGCTTCCATCTCTTTTTGCCTGCTGGTCATGTGATGATCTGTCTCAAGCTCTGGTCATTTCTTGGAGGGGAACAGTAAACGAATAAGGCAACAGGCTTGAGGCAAGGTTGAAGTCTGCTTGGCAGCCTGTCCCCACTGTATATCAGATGAGCCTTCTGAAACTTTTCCTAATGGCAGAAGGCAAGACTCAACCCCAGAGTGCAGGAAAAGATCCTTCTTTCTAAAGCTTTTGAAGCTTCATAATGGGAAGTAAGAAGGATCCTATTCTCCACTTCAGAAACTGGCTCCCAGACTTGAGACTTGACTTGACAGTATCTTCCAAGGACTTGAGCCTCAACTTGAGGCTTGAAGTTAGAGACTTAAGACTTGACTTGAGACTTGGAGTAAAAGACTTAAATACATCACTGATTGCTACAGTAATAATCTATTTTCCATTACCTGGCTCAGAGATACCAGTAATGGCTGCCAATAATGGATGTAACATGGTTTTTACAGAGGACACCTTGGTCAGGATCCAATGATATACTTCCACTGGATTCTACTGCTTCTGCCACAATTGGTGACCCCACCCACAAGAGTGTAAGAGTTAGTACTTTCTGATTAATTAACACATAATTTAAAAATCATCAAAGGTACTGAAAATAAAGGCTAATTTTACTGAAGTGTGGTATCCTTTTATTGTATGATTTCTTAGAACATGGCCTGCCACTGACACCACTGAAGTTCCAAAAAGCAATTAGCTAATTAATTAATTAATTAGGATGTGGCTTAACATGGATGTACTAGATCAAGCTTGTCATACTGTTCGTGGTTCTGTGTGACAAATTTGCCTCCAGTATGTACTGATTTATATTGCCTTCACATTCTTGTTTTATTGATTTTACTTATTTTGTATTTGTGTTTGCATGTTTTGTATCTATGGTAAACTATAGCAAAAACAAAACAGTGAGGAGTAAACATAAATAAAATTAAATACATCCATTCTGCACAGAATCAAAGTATAACACTTTAAAAAATCTTTCTAGAGATTGAACAATACAATAAGATTCTCATTACCACAGGAGCAAACTCCCTCTAGTGGCAAATTTGATTTAAAAATCTATTTCAATAATATATCAAAAATCCTAAACATTTCCCTAGTCTATTATAGCATCACATTCTGCACTTCTAACATGACATATTTTATTCTTATGTAAGATAGTGTAACCCACCCTAAGCCACTATTTTGGCATAGATAGCATTTCAATGTATGTGTGCCTTCAGATTTTCTTAGTCAGGATACTCAGAGATGGTTTATGAGTTCCTTCTTCTCAAATACAGCGTACAGCAGCTGGTATTCATTGGCAGTCTCCCATCCAATTACTAACCAGGCTGATGTTTACTGTGTAGCAAATTGCACTGAGTGCAATAGAGATTACTTGTAAGTATACAGCTATATAGGTATACAATTAATAAAACCTGTGACAAAGTAGCTCCTTTTTACTAAGCCTTTTACATATACCCCTCCCTACCTTTTCTTTCTCATCCTTTCCTTGATGAGGGGGTTGTTTCTTTGGCCATTTCCACACTACACTCTTATAGCGTGATTATCCCACTTTTAACATCCTATGGAATCCTGGGGTTTGCAGTTTCGGGAGGGCCAGGCCCCTCCCGAAACTGCAGACCCCAGGATTCCATAGGATATTGAAAGTGGAATAATCACGCTATAAGAGTGTAGTGTGGAAATGGCTTTTGTTTTTTAGCAGCATTGGCACTGGTAGAATGGTGAGGAAGGGCTGGAAAAGCACAGACTTTTGATGCCAGCTTGCTGCTGAATGCTTCCAGTAAACAATATAATAAAGCTTGAACTGAGAAAGAGTTTCTACTCTACCTGATCCTTCTGTAGCTGTGTGTGCCTGCTTACAGCAGGCAAGGTAAACAGCACTGTTTCCAGTGTCCCTTATTGAGCATGCAAGGACAGCAGTACAGAGAGAAAAGGGGAAAGCAGATAAGCATGCCTCACCAGCTACTCCCAGCATGGTGAAAAAACATAGACCTATAAGTTTGGTCACAAAATGGTAACAAAAAAAAAAGTGAAAACTGATGGAAGAAAAGGCTATTCCTGGAAGCATTGTAGAAGAAGCTTTGTTGTTTCATTTCAGAAGTGCATATTGTTAGTTTTGAATAAAAAGTTTGCTAAACATGTTAGACTGTTTTTTTTTTTTTGGGTGGTATAGAAACCTTTGTGTATTTTTTCATGTTACCAATTTTTTGGTTAAAGTAATAAGCAGAAACACATTTACTTTGTTAATTGAGGTATACCTGCGTAGGATTGAACTGCCATGTGTGTATGTCCCTTCAAGTTACCTGGTGATTCAGGGTGACCCCATGAATTACACAGGGTTTTCTTAGGCAAAGGATATTCAAAGGTGGCTTTGCCAGTTCCTCCCTCTAAAATATAGCTGACAGCACCTGGTATTCATTGGCAATCTTCCATCCAAATACTAACCAGAGCTGACATCACAGCTTCCAAGATCAGACAGGATCTGGTGCCTTTTAGGTATTCAGGCGGTCATGAACTAGTCATATTCAGACATTTACAGTATGAGTTCTGTGCAGGCATACAATCATGCTGTTACTTTTATAAGAACATTCTGCAGCAAGCTTTAGGTTCTTGGGTATTCTCACCTTCAAATCTCATCTCCTTCATATGGGAGAAGAGATATAAAGCTTCCAAGAACAGCTTGGAACAAATCTATTTCCACATCTGGAAACAGAGATTTGTGGTTTATACATGTTACAATTACCTGAAGCATATTATCAGTATCTGTTTTTAGGCATGATAAATCTCAGTTTTGAGAGAAAGGTAATACACATATCATATAAATTAAAATAACTCTAGTAAACTTATAACCTACACTACCTTCCTACTCTACTCTACCTACCTAAAGTTATAACCTACCCTGCCTACTATAACTTTCTCCCAGAATGGCTTACCAATCAGTAAAAATAATCCCTATACTCAAAATCATAGCCTAAAAGGACACAATACATAGAGACAATGGAATGGGGAGGGAAAAAAAGAAAGCAAGAAAGTCAGTTTTATTAGATATAAAATGAATTAAGCCATGCTGGCCCTTAAGAAAAAATCCATGGTCATGCAATAGCTTTATCAGGACTTAACTGACTGTGTTTTGTTCCTTTCTTCTGACTTCCAATTTTAGAGAGATGACTTCTTTCGCTTTGCTTCAAGCTGCTCCATCTTTGCCCATTCCTGCTTTGTACAGATTTCAGAAACATAAATCATACAATTCTACCTAAAACTTTCAACATTCACATGTCATAGTGCCTGGCTCATGCAAGATAAGAACAGGGACAAGGACTAATACCATGGAATGTGCAACAAACGTAATGGGATAATGTTCTACATGCATAGGACATCCCCCTCCATCTACTCAATAGCCTTTGTTTCCTTAGTGCTGCCAGTTGCTTTGTGGAGAGAAGAGTCTAGATCAGGGATGACAAAAGCTTTGGCCTTACAGATTATTTGGATTACAACTTCCACTGTCCCTTATCAATGTTTATGCTAGATGTGGCTACAGGGAGTTGCAGGCCAAACCATCTGGATGAGCAATAGTTCATGTCTAGATTATGGCTGCTTCACTCTGTATTCCAGAATGTGCTACCTACACAGCTGAGCTATGTGTGTGTGTATATATATATGTATGTATGTGTATGTGTATATATATATGTGTGTGTGTGTGTGTGTGTGTGTATGTATGTGTGTATATATATATATGTGTATGTATGTATATTTATATGTATGTATGTGTGTGTATGCACATGTATTCTAAATTGGAATTGGGTTAATTCCAGCCTCCCTAAAACTCTGTTCAGTACTGAACACATGCACACATGTTATTGCTATAAGAGAAGCTTTATTGGCAGTAAATGATGCAACAGATGGTAAACAACAGGGAAGCATTCCAGTTCTTTTGTTGATGGGGTCTAGCATCCCCTCACACCTAATGGTAAACTGGGCCCCTAAACAATTCTATACAGATAAACCAAGGTCAGCAATTTAATTCCCTATGACTGGCTCCAAGGAGTTTTGGGCTGAGGTGCACCACCTAGCAGGGTGAAGTTGAAGGAAGAGGGACTCCTAAGGTTATAAAGTACAGAAGCAAAAAAGAAAATCAAAGTGTGCCAGCATGAGCCATAATTATGGGAACTGTGCAAGCAGGTTAAGTAACAGAAACATTCACTCCACTTGTCTTTTTTCAGCTTTCATCACATTTCCCAGCTGCAAGCTACCAAACTAGTGCAAGAAAATTATCTGACAAGGTCACTAAATACAAATTAACTCTTTCTATATTACCAGGCAGCTGGATTTTTGGCCACGGTGATAACAAGGACTCCAAAACCCATCCGTCTGGTGACAGAGACCAAATTCTCTAAACTTGTGGACACACATGACTACATTACAGGACCAAAGGAGGACCACAGAAGTTACTGGCTGTAAGTGCACCTACATTCAAATTATTATTAGCCTTTAAACTTACTTATTCTGCCTATACAGTGGGATGAAAAACCAAGTGGCTGCCTACAAAAACAGGGGGAAAGAATACTCATAAACAACTAAACATGCAGAGCAGAGCCAGCTGGTGTAGTAATTTTGCACATTGGACTATGACTCTGGAGACCAGGGCTTGAATCCTTATTTAGCCCATGGAAACTGACTTTGGGCAAGCCACACTTTCTCAGCCCCGGGGGAAGGCAAAGGCAACTCCTCACTGGACAAATCTTGCCAAGAAACCCCCAGGATAGGTTTGCCATAGGGTTGTCATAAGTCAGAGGCAACTTGAAGGCACACAACTTTTATACTTTTAAAAGTAATTATACTTCTTTAATTGTACTTTTAGTTGTACTTGTACTTTTAGTTGTACTTTTAACTATGATGTATTTTAATTATGGCATATTTGTATTTTAAATGGTTTGGTGTTTTAGTGTATTGTAACCATACATTGTCTTTATGTTGTACCCCGCCTCACATCTTGAGCAGAGGCGGGTAAAAAATAATAACTACTACTACTACCACCACCATCACCTTGCAAAGGATTTCAGCTCAACTAGAGCATAAGAACCACCTTTTCTATAGTCTGGCCTGGTTCCCCATATTTCAAATTTATTGTGTCAGAACTCCTTTCGGTATAACATCTGTATGGCCATTTCCGCACTAGACTGTTATAGCGCAATTATTCCACTTTCAACATCCTATGGAATCCTGGGGTTTGCAGTTTCAGGATGGGATGACTGGCCCCTCCTGAATCTGCAAACTCCAGGATTCCATAGGATGTTGAAAGTGGAATAATTGCACTATAAGAATGTAGTGCGGAAATGGCCTATGACACACTAGTAAAACTTCTCCTTTTTTATCATTCCCACCGTGGGAAAGATGCCACTGAACTTCTGCCTCTTGGGAAGATAGATCCGCTCAGCAGAGACGACTTAGGAACCATCCTTGTGGGCACAGGGTCTTCAAACTCCAGAGTCTAACAAAACCGATTTTTCTTATTTTAAATGTTACATCTGTTTATTGCCAGCAGACCTGAAAGCAGGGTTGCCAGACTGAAAACTAGGAAGGGTTCCTGCACGTCTAATGGTTGTGTAGAAGCGGGGAGTTCAGCGGGTGTGGCTTTTCATGCAAGGAGGTAACCAGCAACATCTCTTGAGATTTCCTCTTCTCCCCAACCATGTAATTTACAGGAGCCCTCTCCAGTTTCCACTCTGACCGTCTTATCTGAAAGTATATTATGGGATATAATTCTAAGAACTCAATCAACAAATATTTTCCTAGTTTTAACTTTGCTTCGCCCTCAGGTTCAGCAAGCTCATAAACTAAGCCTATATTCAGGATCACTGTTGTTCCTTAGCTGCCTCCAACCCAAAGCACTGAGAACCTCTATGCACTTCTCCTGAATCCGCTTCTATTCTTTTGACGCAGAGAAAAAAGCCATTCCCGCACTAGACGGTTATAGCGCGACGATTCCACTTTCAACTTCCTATGGAATCCTGGGGTTTGCAGTTTAGGGAGGGGCCGCCTGGCCCCTCCCTAAACTGCAAACCCCAGGATTCCATAGGAAGTTGAAAGTGGAATCATAGCGCTATAACAGGCTAGTGCGGGAAGCCCTCGCCCTTCTTTTTAAACTTCGTACCAACGGCCACTAAGACGCCCGATCACAGAGTTCCGCCTTTACTAATGCCAGAACGTCTGTTAGTCGACGCTCTGGTATCTATACTCAGAGAGCGGAAGCGGGGCTACTATTTCCGCTTCCGTACTTACGGGTGTCGGGAGCATTAAGTGGCAGGGCTCGGTGGGGAGGAGGTCTCGGCGACCGAGAAGGATTTTGATTTCGGTGGTAAGAAAAGGCGAGGGGGACGCTAGGCCGTGGTTGGCACCGGAAGGGGGGAGGCGGCGGCGGCGGCGGCTGTGGCTGTCTGTGACCCAGAAGAAGAAACATGGTAGATACGAATCAGCGAGACTCTCACCCAGAAATTGTTTCTGGCCGTGTTACGGGGCTGCGTTTTCCTTCCCGCCCCCGCCTTCCTGACGGGCGCCGGAGCTGCGCTGGCCCCTAGAAATTAAATCAGTTGGTGGCTTTGCGAGGCGGGCGCCGTCATTAAGACTAGAGGTGCCTGTGGGAGAGGAGTTCCTGTTCTGTCTACTTCAGACTGTATTCCACGTGTGAGTGAGAGAAATTGAGTGGTTGTCACGCCGTTTATAGCGTGACGGGGCTGCATCCCTAAGCCTTCTGCGTTTAACTAAGCAATGTATTCGGGCGAAGAGTGGGTTTGGTGGTGAGACTTTAAGGGTACTGATACTTATTGAAACTTGGACATCTTATGCATATGGAAATCACAGTTAATCTCAAGCCATTTCCGCACTAGCCTGTTATAGCGCGACGATTCCACTTTCAACCTCCTCTGGAATCCTGGGGTTTGCAGTTTCGGGAGGGGCCGGCCGGCCCCTCCCGAAACTGCAAACCCCAGGATTCCAGAGGAGGTTGAAAGTGGAATCGTCGCGCTATAACAGGCTAGTGCGGAAATGACCTCAGACTGCTGACCACAGTATTTAGATGGGCATTAGGCTATGCAGGTATTTGCACAGCGATTGTACGCTTGGCCTCAGCCTGACCCAGTCTGCACTATGGGCTTAATGGCAGTGAACTAAACTCCTGAACAACCAGCACTGTTGGACTGTTTTAGGCCACTGTTAATTGGGTGCTGATGGCTGACATTCTAGGATGAGAAGGGACTTACTTTGGCATTAGAGTGTGAACAGGCAGAATGCTTTTTAAGGCTTCACTCAATATAAGACCTGGGTTAGAGCACAACCCATTCTCTTTCCTATTTACTTTAGTTTTGTTTCTACATTGACATTTTGGTTTTCTCCTTTGATTCCTGTCAGAACCGGTTAAATGTTTTGGGAGACATTTAAAATCGACATCTCCTATCAGAGCCCAGAAGTCATCAATAAAAAGAATATTTAACCTAATATTTCTTCTCTGTAGTTACTGCATGTGGTCTGGTATTCAGAGTGCTTTATTTGCGTGCCAAAAAAAAAGATACAGGAGAACTAAGGAGGCTGTCTTAAGGACCAGTAATCTTCCTCCTCAACAGTTAGGGTTTTTTAAAAACTGTATTTGGGGTTTTTTGGAATGTCGTTCAGCTTTCTGAGGAGTCATGCTGGAGCAAGCCTAAAGTACCTCTTCAGTTTGGATTAAATAATTGGAATGGAAGCACCATGAGATAGAAAACCAGTAGGAGCAGGATAATTTGAACACTAATGCAAGATGAAATCCTGAGCCTTTGCAGCCTTTTTAAAAGCTGAGGGAACAATTTTGGGCTGCACTGTCAAAATCTTATAGATTGGCTCACTTAGCTGAAAAGTAAGGACTCTTAGGCTAATTATTTATCATCTAGACAATGGCTGATTAACTTGAAAAAGTGAGACATGTCTGGGATGGGGAAGGGCATAAGGGAGGGACTGTTTTTTCCCATTATAAAATTGCCTGAGTGCCCTGAACATTTTGAGAAAAATGCACCAATGGAGGTCAAAAAAATCAAAAACTTTGGTGTAGAGCAGAGAAAATTCTGAACATTATGAGTATAGAGAAGCACTGATTTAGCCTTGGGTAATAGAACGTTTGCTGAAGTTGTCTGAACAGTATCATGACTCCCTCATGTTTTTACTACCCACCATATTAGTGAGTATTGAACCTGTAAATGGTAATAACCTGTCCTTGTATTAAAGTCTTGTAGGAAAATTTGCATAAGTCATGACCAGATGGGCTCGATCAAATGTCACCCACAATAAGAAGGCTCTGGATGCAACACCATGGGAAGATATGAAAAATGATGCTGCTGGAAACACAACAAAAGATAAACAGCAGAACTTTGGTAACAAACTTTCTTTGAAGAGTGCCCAGGGAAAGAAGAAAAATAAAAAGAAAAAAGACTATCTGAATGAAGATGTCAATGGCTTTATGGAATATTTAAAACAGAACTCACAAGTGTTACATAATGGACAGGTGGTCAACAGCCATGAAATAAAGGAAGAGATAAGAACAGCCTTGAAAAAAGACAAGCGTCGAGAAGGGAGGAGAGTGAAAAGGCAAGAAATGAAAAAGAATGCCATGGTAAGATGCTGTTTTGTAGCTGTTGTTTTACTATTCATTTTTTCACTTAAACACTTAATCTACATGCATGTGAGAAATTGTGGATAAAAATCTTTGACTTTTAATTTTTTTTTTAATGAACCTTTTTTTCCAAAAGTTAACTCATACAGACTGGCACCCAGAGGTATTGGACCACAAATGCTGTCATCCCCATCGGCTTGTCTACTGGCTGGTGATGACAGGAGCTGTAGTCCAACCCACTCACAGATACCCAAGTGGGAATGTTGATGTAAGTAATGTCCTGTTTAGGGTGCAGTGTTATGGGTCCTGGTGGTGAAGATGTGCCAAGAATCATAGCAGAAGAGAAACTCAAATAGGGCAGTTTGGGAGTATGTTGGGATCAGCCAAGGATCTGTAATTCCTAGACACCTGCAGGCATCCTTGAAACAGAGCTGGAAACATTCTAAAAGCCCAATTCTCTCTCACTGGCATTGAGGGACAGGAAAGGATAAACTTTCCTTCTGCTGCAGCCAGCACATGCTGATAGGATTAGGGAAGCTGCAGCTTTCTGCAATGAATTTCTTCTTCTACATTATGATTGCTGTTAGTTAGAAATCAGCATGCTTCAGCAGTTTGATTTGTACCATTGTTTAAGGAATATCAGTGTGACTCTTCATTTAAATCAGATTGCTTTGCCACCAGTCCCCCTTAATCCAAGATCAGAATAATGTTATTCAGCTGAGAACTTTGCACACAATCGAAGTGTAAAAATATGCTATCACATAAAAGATAATGAGCAGGCTTGCTTTTTTGCCACTATATACTGTTGTGCATGTGTTATTGTGTTCATGGCTGAGGTTGCACTTCCAGGCTGCTGTCTTCTATACATCCAGTACACCTTATCGTTTTTTGAACATAGCACTGTTCTAACAGTTTTTGGCACTTTCATCTGTTGAGTACATTCCAACAAATACAAGTGCAGAGTCAGTGTATGCAGGCCAGGCTGCCAGCCAAAGAACTGTAGGGACAAATAGTTCACAATTTCTCATAAGCAGACCAAGCCCCACACTACTGGTTTGCAATTGGAAGGGATACAAAATTCTTACTCTTTCTAGCTTCAAGTGAGTCTTCAAATCAGGTTCTGTTTACACAGAGAGCTGGCACCTATAGTTTTGTTATGCTAACACTGGTAGCCTTCTTAGGATTTGAAGCACTATTTACTTTCCAAAAGCATATGAGACTGATCATGGCAAAGAACAGGTTGCTTACCTGTAACTGTGGTTCTTCGAGTGGTCATCTGTGCCATCATACACTAGGAGCTTTAGCGCCTGCGCGGTAGCGTTCGGAAACTTCTAGAGCTTGTTCGCTTGGCGGGAACCCCTCCCCCACGCCGGTACTGCGCATGCTCCTCCCGCCGAGCAACGGTCTCTCCTCAGTTCTGTCGTCCGCCGTAGAACCTACAGGAACCTGAAAGAGAGGGGAGGAAGGGCGGGTGTGTATGATGGCACAGATGACCACTCGAAGAACCACAGTTACAGGTAAGCAACCTGTTCTTCTTCTTCGTGGTCTCTGTGCCTTCATACACTAGGAGACTGTGTAGCTTACCGGTCGGACGGCGGGTCAGGTCCTACAGCACGGAAGCCAACACCTCACGTCCAAACCGGGCATCTCTGCGCGACCGGCAGTCGAGCCTGTAGTGGCGCACGAAGGTCGATGGTTGGGACCAGGTCGCCACACGGCAGAGTTCATGCAGGTCAACTCCTCGCAGGAGGGCCGCAGAAGTAGCCACAGCTCTGGTGGAGTGGGCTCGAAGCAGGACTGGCGGAGGCTTCCTCGCGAGCTCATACGCCAGTTGAATAGTCCTCACCACCCATTTGGAGAAGCGCTGGGTGGACACTTTGAGGCCCTTCCGACGTCGCCCATAGCAAACGAAGAGATGCGGCGTCTGTCGGAAGGAAGCAGTCCTGTCCAAGTAGAAGGCCACGGCCCGACGCACGTCCAGGGAGTGGAGAGACCGCTCCAACGGTGTCGTCGGGTTCGGGAAGAAGGCAGGCAGGATGATGTCCTGGTTGAGATGGAAACTGGACACCACCTTAGGCAGGAACGAGATGTCAGGTCTCAGGACCACCTTGTCTCTGTGGAAGACCGTGAAGGGCTCATCGGATCGAAGAGCTGTGATCTCACCCGCTCGCCTCGCTGAGGTCACTGCTACCAAGAAGGCAGTTTTCATGGTGAGGAGCCTATCATCCGAGGTCGCCATCGGCTCGAAGGGCGGCTTTGTCAGCTGCGAGAGCACCAGCGAGAGGGACCACGGCGGTAGCGGCGGCGATACCGGCGGGTAGAGATGATGAAGTCCTTTCAGGAACCGCTTAACGGTATCGTTCCTGAAGAAGGCCGAGGCAGCCGATCGTGGCGGTTGGTATGCCACGATCGCGGAGAGATACACCTTCAGGGATGGAAACGCCAGCCCCTGTTGCCGGAGTTGCAGGAGGAAGTGCAGGACGGTAGAGAGCCCCGCAGGCGATACCGGCTCCCTCCTCTCGTTAGCGAAGGTCAGGAAGCGTCGCCACTTGTATTGATAGTTGCGACGGGTGGATTCCTTCCTGGCCGCGACGAGGACGGTACCGAGCACGGGATCGTCTAGTGCGATATCCTCCAGGCATGGAGGGCCAGGCGTGGCAGGTCCGGATGGAGGACTCGGCCGCCGGAGTGGGAGAGCAGGTCTGGTGTCGGTGGCAACCGGAGCAGGTCGTCTCGTGCGGCTTGTAGCAGGGGTGCGAACCAATGTTGCCTCGGCCAGTACGGGGCTACCTGGATCGCGTCGGCTCGGTCGGCGAGGATCTTCGATATCGTCCGGCCGAGCAGCGGGAACGGCGGGAATGCGTAGAGGAGTTCCCCGGTCCACGGAAACTGGAAAGCGTCCCCGATGGAGGCACGATCGTGGCCCGCTCTGGAACAGAATCGGCGACACTTCGCGTTTTCCCTGGTCGCGAAGAGGTCGATCGATGGTTCGCCCCAGCGGTCCCGAATCAGTCTGAACGCCTCTCCGGAGAGAGACCATTCATGATGGGATGAGGTGTCCCTGCTGAGGGCGTCTGCCGTGGTGTTCTCCTGCCAGGCCAGGTGAACTGCCACGGGATGCGTATGCAGGCGAATGCACCATTCCCACAAGTCGAGCGCAATGTTGAGCAGGGTTGTGGAGTGAGTCCCTCCTTGTCTGTTGATGTAACAGACTGCGGTGGTATTGTCCGTCAGAACCAGGACCGTCCGCCCCGCTACGACGTGGCGGAACGCCCGTAGCGCTTTCAAGACGGCAAGTAGCTCCAGCGCGTTGATATGGAGAGCGGTCTCGTCGTCGGTCCATCTTTCGCGGACTCTGAGATCGCCGCAGTGGGCACCCCATCCATACAGGGAGGCGTCGGTCGTTACCGTCACCTTCGGTGTCGGCTGTTGGAAAGGCATCCCTGACATGAGATTGCGTCGCGACTGCCACCATCGGAGGGATGAGCGGACGTCTCCCAGCAGCTGCAGTCGGAGAGTCTGTTCGTCTCGCAGGGGGTCGAATATGCGGACGAACCAGTGTTGAAGAGGTCTCGCTCTCAGCCTGGCGAGATATGTCACAGCGGTCGTCGCAGCCATGTAGCCCAAGAGCTGCTGGACGCTTCTCGCAGATAACGTCGGGGCCGTTCGCGCGTGAGCGGCGGCCCGGATCAGGGTTTGGGCTCGAGACTCTGGTAGGTACGCCCTGGCGGAGGTCGAGTCGAGCGTTGCCCCGATGAAGTCCAAGATCCTCGCCGGCTCGAGGTGGGACTTCTTCGGATTCACCCGTAGACCAAGGCGGGTCAGGAGTGACAACGTCATGTGGACGTCGTGGTAAAGTCTCTGTTTGCAGGACGCCACCAACAGCCAATCGTCGAGGTAAGGGAAGACAGAAGCACCCTTCGTCCGCAGGAAGGATACCACCGGGGCCATGCACTTGATGAAGACCCTTGGGGCAGTCGAGAGTCCGAACGGCAGCACCTTGTACTGGTAACAGGTGTCGTCGACTGCGAAGCGGAGGTACCGTCTGTGCTGCGGGCGAATGGCGATATGGAAGTATGCGTCTCGGAGATCGATGGAGGCGAACCAGTCCCCTCGATGTAGGAAGGGCAGGATCGACGGTATCGTGACCACCTTGAACCTTTTGGGGCGGATGTAGTAGTTCACCCCTCTGAGGTCTAGGATCGGCCGGAGGGTACCGTCGGCTTTCGGTACCGTGAAGTACCTGGAGAAGAAGCCGGTGGTCTTGGCCTCTTGCGGGAGCTGCTCGATCGCCCCTTTCTGGAGGAGGGATTGGATCTCTTCCAGGAGGGCCGGACTCGACGGCGTGGAATAGTAAACGCCTCGAGGAGGAATATCGAGAAACTCGATGGCGTAGCCAAGACAGACGATGGAAAGCACCCAAGAGTCCGTAGTGACACACTGCCACTCCGCGAGATGTCGAGCCAGAGTCGGTCGGTCTCCGAGCGCTGATGGTAGGCTGAAGAGTGGGTATTGGTAGGTCCTGCCAGGCACGTCAAAACCGAGACTTTGTCTCGGAGGAGGACTTCTTGGACGAAGCCGGGCGTCACCTAATCGTGCGTCTGGCTGATGAGCCGGAGGACGGTCTCGACTGTCCAGACTGGGCCGAACGCTGGAACGACGAGGTGGAAGATCGTCGCCAGGATGGGCGGAAGGTGGAGGCCCTGCGGGCTTGCGTGGCCGGCTGTAGCCCGATCTTCTTGGCGGTAAGTCTCGCCTTAACTAGATTGTCCAAAGCTTCGTCTGTGGACGAATTGAATAGGCCCTCACCGTCGAAGGGGAGATCTTCAGTCCTCCTTCTGGTGTCCTCCTGGATGTCGGCCGGTCGCAGCCAAGCATGGCGGCGCAGGCCGACGGATCCCGCCATGACCCGGGAGGCAATCTCCACTGCGTGCCTGGAGGAGGCCATCTGCTGCCGAGCGATGGAGATGGCCTCGTTGAAGATCACGGAGGACGCTTGGCGGATGTCCTCCGGTACCGCCTCCATCGCCGATTGCAGGCGATCGAGCACCTTTTTCAGGTATGCCACGAGGCAAGCCTGAGTGTTGGACAGCCTAATCTGCAAGGAGGCGGCGGAATAGAACCTTCTTGCATAGGCGTCCAACTTCCTGCCCTCTTTGTCCGGCGGGGTGGTGTGTTGCCTGCCGGAGCCTTTCGTCTGTGCCGACTCGACCACCACAGTGTTCGGTGCAGGGTGATTAAAGAGATAACCGGCGTTATCCTTCTGCACTCTGTAGAGGTGTTCCAACCGCTGTGGTATCGGCTGAGCCGAGGCCGGCCTATCCCAGGCGGCCTTCACCAGTCTGGATACCCGGGGCAGGAGAGGCAGCGGGGCCGTGGAAGGTCACTTCTCCTCGAAGACAGAGAAGGCTGGATCGTCGTCCTCCAGCTCCGCATCGGCGATCTTAAGGCCGAGGGTAGTAGCCATGCGGAGCAGCATCGCAGAGAACTGGTGGACGTCCTCTGGAGCAGAATCTGGGATCGGGTCCCCGAATCCCAGCGGAGGAGACTCCTGGGAGGCCGCCTCAGACACCTCTGATTCCGCACTCGAGTCGTACGACTCTGAGGTCGGTGAGTTCTCTCGCCGCTCGCTTTCCGACTCCTTCACAGTCGCCACAGGTGTTGCCTTCCTAGGCTTCTCTGCAGCCGGGGCGGTGGTAGCAGCAGCGTCCCGCTTGGGCCGGCTGACTACCGACTTCACCTTCGTAGTGGTGACAGGGGTAGTCTGGCAGGCTGATGTCGTCGTAGCCCGCTCAGTCACCACCGACTCCGTAGGGCGCGTCGCCGTTGCCGTGACCCTAGGAGGTGGCGATATCGCCCGATACCGAGGTGAAGGCTCCCTCGCCCTATGATATCGAGGAGAGGGAGAGCGGCTGAAGGAGCGGCGGTCCGACGGAGATCGGCTTCGGCGTCGACGGTACCGAGCCTCGTCCCCTCTAGGCGAGCGCGATTCGCGCTGTCGACGAGGTGACCGGGACCTCCGGAAGGTCTCCCAGCGACTCGGGCCACGATGGTACCGATCCCGGTACGATGGTGAATGTGACCGATAAGAGGCCGGGCGCTCTCTCCATTCAGATTCCCTCACGTACCTGGCCACGTAGGACGCCGAGGTGTATCTGGAGGCAGACGAGCGAGGTTGTTCCTCTCTTGTCTCCCTAGGAGGCGGCGAGGCCACCGGGCGCTCGGAAGAGCGGGACCGGGACCGGAAGGAGGTCGAACGCCGCTCCGGAGAAGCAGAGGGCTCTCTCTGCTGCAGGTCGGCCGACCTGCGACGGCTAGGAGGGCGGTGGCACTCCTCCACCAGGGTTGGAGGGTCTGCCACAGGCGAGTCCGGGCGCTGTTGGGGAACGTCCTCGATCTCATCCTCCGAGAGATCGACGGACTCGCCTCGCCCTTTGGAAGGCTGCTGAGTAGGAGGAGGAGTAGGAGGTTGAACGTCCCCAGCCGGGGAGCGCTTCTTCTCCTTCTTCTTCTTCTTCTTCTCCTTCTCCTTGCCCTTGCCTCCGTCCGGAGCAGGGCGCTTTTTAGCAGGCGTCTCCGTCAGGGGAGCCTCAGCCTTCCTCGCCGTCGAGGATCCTTTTGCTGACTTGGCAGCCGCCGACAGCTTCGGGATCCTCGGTAACGCCGAGATCGGCGTTTTCGCCGGTACTGAGCCCGATACCGACGAGGTGGACGGAACGGCAGCCGCCGATACCGTCGATGGCGTGGTCATCTTCTTGTCGGCCATCTTGGAAGTGGAGGTCTCGTCTATCGCCCGCAGAGACTGTTCCCAACAATAAGACTTGAGTCTCGCGGACCGGTTGCGGAGAGTTTGGGGAGTAAAATCCCGGCAAATTGGGCAAGTCCGGATGTTGTGGGACTCACCCAAACAGAAGAGACACTCCCTGTGGCTGTCGTTGAGGGCAACCTTGCGCCCGCAGGACACGCACTTCTTAAAGAGCGCGGACATAAGACGAAGAACGCCAAACAGCGAAAATCCGAAAAGACCAAAGCCGAAGGGGAAGTCCGAAAGAGAGGTCAGAGACAGTCCAAAATCTGTAAAACCGTGAAAACAGCAAGCCAAGCACAAAAGTGAGAGGAACAAACTAAAGAACCTTCCGTACGCGACGGCGGACGAGAAAGAACTGAGGAGAGACCGTTGCTCGGCGGGAGGAGCATGCGCAGTACTGGCGTGGGGGAGGGGTTCCCGCCAAGCGAACAAGCTCTAGAAGTTTCCGAACGCTACCGCGCAGGCGCTAAAGCTCCTAGTGTATGAAGGCACAGAGACCACGAAGAAGAATTACTTGATTCTCTCAGCTGCACTTAGTCAGGTTGTTTATATTGCCTGTAACATAAACAACCAGTTTCAATGTAAAAAACTTTGTTGGAGGTAAATCCATATACCAGGTCCTATTTAATATATTTCTTTTTCAAGAATAACTTTAAGCCCAGTAAGATAACTGTAAGTTGGTATTTGCTGAAGTGGGAATATCTTTGCAGTGCAAATACCACTTTAGAGGTGGGATTTTCTTTAGAATTGTAGCAGGAGTGGAAGGAATTCTGTTCCCCCATCTTATTCATTATCAGCATACCCAGCTGATGTAATCTGAGTTTTTAAAAAATTATGCATGTTAAATGTGAAGACACATTTAATCTGCTGCCTAGTTTGGCAATGAAACAGATGCTGTTGTGTGTCTTCAAGTCATTTTTGACTTGTGATGACCATAAAGTGAACCAATCATGGGGTTTTCTAGGGCTGAGAGTATGTGATGCACCCAAGGTCAGCCAGTGAGTTTCCATGACTGAGTGGGGAATCAAACCCTGATTTTCAGGGTTGTAGCCAAACACTCAAACCACATACTATCTAGTTCTCAAAACACTGATACTATGCTCTAAATCAGAGGTGGGTAACTGTGGCAAGTCCAGGGACAATTTTTATGTCCTGAGACTCTCCAGGGGCTGCATGAACTACTGAAAATAAAGCAAAACCCCCCAAGTAACCACACATCCACTTCTGGTATTTTTAAAATATTAATCATGATAGGAAGGCTTGCAACCAATTTGGACGATAAATTACTGTACCTGCAGGTTTCCAGGAGCAGCAGCTTACTCTTTTTTTTTTTTTTGGTAAAAAAAAGGTTCAGTCTGGGAATTTGGAATTGTCAAGAGTCACAGAAGCATCATTGGGAGGCTACATACAGCCCCAGGGCTACACTTTGGCTACCTGTGCTCTGAATTTGTGGTGTGGTTCCTATTTTCAGTCTTCATTGTTTGAGTTGCATTGCCAGGTGAAAATAGGACTTTAGTGCCTTAAACAGCTTTCAATGAGAGGGAATTTTGGCAGGTGGAGCTTGTGTTGTTTTCAGCTGGCAGCTCTATTTTGAAGGTAAGATTATTTTGAAAAATGGCTGTTGGAAAAAGAGATTGTGGTGAGCTGGTGTTCTCTTGCTCACCTTGTTTTTCATTTTAAAGGTGTGCTTCCACTGCAGAAAGCCAGGACATGGAGTTGCAGATTGCCCAGCTGTACTTGAAAGCCAGGATATGGGAACTGGAATTTGTTACCGCTGTGGCTCTACAGAACATGAAATCAACAAATGCAAAGTAAAAGTAGACCCAGCTCTTGGTATGTGTAATAATTAAGACACTCTGTATGAAGTGCTTGTTAGAGGTCTCTGCCTCTCTAAATATTTTCCAGTGATATGTGTATATTAAAAGACTAATATCTCAGATAACAGTAAACCTTGTTAAATATAGTGTTTAATGTAATTTTAGGATGACTATTTACATCCTAATATGAACATTGCTAAATATTTTCAGGAGAATTTCCATACGCAAAATGCTTCATTTGTGGTGAGATGGGACATCTCTCGCGGTCATGTCCTGATAATCCTAAAGGACTCTATGCAGAAGGTAAGCGTAATTTATTATTTCAGATTCTATAATTTTTTCAAAATAAAGTCAAGATGCACTTGAAAACACTTTGCTTTCTTTTTGAAGAACTTGCATTAAAAGAGACAGATTATAAAGGAGCATGTAGTACACTTTTTGCCATTTTTGAAAGCTTCTTTCTCTTCTGGTATTTTCCTGCTCCTTTCACTACTGTATCTTAATATAAAATCAGTTCTTCCTGAAATTGCAGTGGGACTATAGTAACTTCTTTTCAGAATATTTATATGGACTAATAACCAATCTAGGAATTCCGGACTGCAGTCTTTTTGCCAGTTGACCATATTGACCTTGATTCAGAAAATGTCTTATATATCTGAGTGTTGCTTTTTATGGCCCCCCTTCAGTCATGTAGTACTGACTGCCACACTATTTACTACATAATTGGACTATTTGAAACCATGTTCTTCTTTCAAGACCTTGAGAGCTGATGAATTTTTGTGCAAAAGGAGATTTAAATATTTTTCATTTCATTGTCATTTGGACCCATTTTTCCCTCTGTGTACACATGTATGTGATAAAGTGGACTCTAACCTATGAAAACTTTTACTACAATAAATCTGTTCAGTTTAACAACAAAACAGGGAAGGGCCTTGTATATTCTGGAATTTGTTTCAGTCTTGAAATATTGATTTGAAGGTACTAAAAGAAGTCAAGAACACCTTTTATTTTCTTGCATTGATGTTTTGTTTATAACATGACATTAGGTATGCATGACTGTAAGTAATGCATTACAGTAAAATATATGTACTTTTATTTTGATCTTCTACAGGAGGTTGTTGCAAGATTTGTGGGTCTGTGGAGCATTTCAAAAAAGACTGTCCAGAGAATCAAACTTCAGGTGGGAATCCTAATTTTCTCAAAGGGCATAGTTACATGCACTTGAACTGTTCTATAATCAGTGGATGTTGGCTGCTACATATAGCTATAAACTGAACTCAATAGTCATTTTTCACCTTATGTACGTGCTGTTTTTTTAAATAACACTAGACCTTTGAATAAGCTGTTAACTGAGCATGTGAAATTAAGTCTGTGCCTGACTACATAACACTGTTGCACACAGCAACTGGAGACTGAAACTAACACAATTTGTTATTACTGCTTTTTTGCAGATTGTACTTTCATAGCAATTTATTGTTTGCCATGAAGTCAGCCTCGAGACTAGTTGACACTTTGAGTGAGATCTCCATAAGCCCTAGTCGTCAACAGCCCAATGTGCAGACTGCAAACTAAGGACTGTGGCTTCCTTGAATAAATCAATCCATCTCTGATGTGGTCTTTCTCTTTTCCGTCTGCATTCCATTTTATTGAGCATTATTGTCTTCATTTGAATCATGTCATGTCATGATATGTCCAAAGAATGATAGTTTCACTTTACTTGTTTTAGCTTCTAGTGAGAGTTCAGGCTTGATTTGCTCTAGGATCCATTTGTTTCTCTCTTTTACTGCTCATAGTATCTACAGTACTTTCCTCCAGCACATTTCACATGAATTTTCTTCCTGTCAACTTTCTTCAGTGTCCAGCTTTCATAATCATAAATAGAGAACAGAAATGCTACATTATTTTTCTGACTTTGGTATTTAATGGTGTATCTTTACATTTGAGCACTGATCTAGTTCTTTCATAGCTGTTGTGTTTTTAATATTTATTATTACAGTCTGAGTAATTATTGAGCCAAAGTATAAAAAAAAATTTTATTCTGATGTCATGTCATCTACTTCAAAGTTACATTATTGTTATTTTTGTTTTCTTAATATTTACTTTCTTAACTTTCATCAGTAGCCATTCTAAGTGTTTGCTGTTTACTGATAGTAATATGGTGTCATCTGCGTATCTTACGTTGTTGATCTTACTTCCTCTAATTATCAGGTGTTCTTCCTACAACTCTAATCCCACTTTCCACATGATATGTTTGGAAATCATACTATTTCTCCATATTCTGTCCTTACAGTGGCCTCTTGTCCAGATATGGATTATGCATCATGACAATCAGATATTTCTTTTAGAGCAAACCATAAATTCTTATTATCTACATAGGAAAAGCTGTGCTATAGTCTATAAAGAACAGGGTGATTTTCTTCTGAAATTCTATGGGGCATTCCATTATCCAGTGTTCATTTGCAGTACGATTTCTCATGCCTCTTCCATCTCTGTACCCAGCTAGGAAAATACTGAACATCACTTTGCTTGCATGGGAGCTTAGTGCAGCACTCTGGCAGCTACTGCAGTCCCTGCTGTCCCATTTCTTAGGAACTGGAACATTTCCAGTCTGTGGGCCATTGTTTTCCATATTTATTTGCAGAATTTAATATTTATGGATCCTATCTCTGTACCTTGAAACAGCTCTATTGGTGTGCCGTCTGTTTCTAGTGATTTATTTCTTCCAAGTACTTTGAGAGGTTCTTCCACTTTACTTTCTGAGATTGTTGGTTAATGGTCAAAAGATTCTTCTTTGAAGGAATCTGTCATCTTTTTGCTTTTATAGTTTCTCAGTGTATTGTTTCCATCTTTTTTATTTTATCCTGGTCATATAATGTGTTCTCTTGTTTATCATATATCATCTCTACTCTTGGTTTGAATTTCTGTTTGATTTCTGCTATTGTGGAAGGGATCTCTTTGTTGGGGGTGCTTTGAGTGTGTATTCCTGCATGGCAGGGAGTTTGTGGCGGTTGTGGTCTATTCCAACTGTGTGATCCTATGATTCTACCTTTTTTGTTGTCTTTTTTGGCTAGAAATACTGGAATTTTCATGGGAATACCCCCTTGGAATTTACTAGCCACTCAGTGCTATCTCAGTGCCTGAGGTCTGGATTTATTAGTGTACTTCAGTATCCAATGACAGAAGAATCAAAATGGTTTTTTGTCCTTCCCTGTATACCAAAAAGCTGCTCCAGAGGGTTTTCCAGACCTTCAGAACAGATTTTTAAGGTAGCATAACAAGCTATAAATGGGATTGCTGATTCTGGGGGAAGCAGGGAAATGAACTGGATGGATGCCACAGACATGTACACTGGATGAAGGGCACGGCTACCATCAAAATTATTGCTGAGCTCTAGAACATTTCAAAAAGATGTATTTTGCAGGTGACCCACATAAATGAGCCAAAGACAGTTTTTAAAGACTTGAGAGTAAGTTCTATATAAATAGGAAGATTGGACTGTACATAATATTAGAATAGTCTTGTCTTAGTATTTTGGTGATAACCTGTAAATATCAAATGAAGGTTTGGTATATGATATATAAAGAGCAGGTATTAATAGTTATTCTGTATTAGATCAGTGCTGTTTATAAAAGCCCAATTCATAATTTAGTTTGGCTTTACCAGGAATAAAAATGAAGAAGATAAAAATATAATAAATACAGAATGAGACTAGCTTTAATTGGTGGATTTCATAGCATAGTTTCTTTCTCAGCATTCATACCTTGTGTCTTGAATATAACAGAGATTATTTTTCATTACAGATTGTGCAGTAACTGTTGGACGGTGGCTCAAAGGAATGAGTGCAGATTATCAAGAAATTTTAGAGAATCCGAAACAGCAGAAACCAAAACCAAAACTAGCTAAAGTTGTTAACTTCTGATAACCTTGTTTCTGGCACTGTTCTTTATAATGATTCTCACAGTATGGCTTAAAGGCTTAAAAACCCACAGTATCAGAAAAGGCCATATCTGAAGTGTTCATCTCACTGAGGTGATGATCACTAAATGAATCCTTAATCTAAATGGAACCTTTCTGTGGAGAAAAGGAAGAGTGGACCATGAGAAAACTACAAGACTATGGCACATGCCAAAAAATGTCGCAAGACTGAGTGATAGAAGAGCACTTGAAAGGAAACTGCGGTTCTTAAAAATTCACTCTCCTGGCGGACAGTTTGTGCTGATATCAAGTGGAACTTTAAGATTTAAATAGTTTTGTACTGATTTTCCTGGAAGTTCAAAAAATACAATTTTAAACCAACAATCTAACATGGGTTTTGTGTTCTGAGATGTAAAGCTTAAGAACCTCTTACAATCTTAAATTGATTTTCACATAGCACAACTCTTATTCCTACCTTCTCCATTCTTTAAAACAAGAATGTGCATTGTTGTGATCAAATGCCTACGCTGGCTCATTATGAAAACAGTATTAAGCACAGAGTAAAACAACTATTAATTTTTTATTTTATTTTGGATTAAATGGCACCACAATTCTTTAATTTAGCATCTGCAACATTTTGGCTTCTATGCTAACAATGAGCTCAGCAGCAGTACATGAGTATTTAGAATCAGTGACTAGGAACTGAAGTGCATTTTTCTCAACATTTTTAGTGCCTGTCATATTATTTTCTCTTGCTTTTTACATTCTCACAGTAGAATAAAAATAGGAGATACCCTGACCAGGCCTGTCAGATATAATAGGAAAATTAGAATGCAGAATATACCACAATAATGATGGAATAGTACAACTGTATTACTTATTTTTACTGGAAATGTCTTATCTGTACTGCTGTATATTTTTTAAAAAAATCTGTGCCAGTATAAATCAAATTTCTTTACTTAGAAAAACTGGTTTCTAAGACTTAATAGAAATGCACATTTACATACAGGTTGCAGTTCTGAAGGAGGTTGTGGTTGTCCTGGGCAGAGAACTGGCCTTGTATGCTTGCTTGTAGTTCCTGCAGAAACTCTGCAGCATGTACCTTCAACACAGGAACACAAGAAAGCAGGCACAGCAGGCCTTGGCCGCAGAGTGTGCCCAGTCAGCAGACATGCTCTTGAGGTAGTTCCTAAACAATGTCAAATCCACAGTGAGGGCACTTGTGTTGCTTTTGGCCCACAGAGGCAGGAAATTATCTCTTTCTCATTCGTTTGGCTTCTTGCCAGAGAGGCTTTCACATTGGAGTGCTTCGTAGAATACAGTATTCTGTAAGTGCATTGCGCACAATTTCACATAGCTCTGCTAGCCATAAGTATGGAGGACACCAAAGGCTATTTAAACATTTTTCGGTTTTTTTCCAAAGCAAAGTTTCCTCAAGGAATTTTTCTTAATAATATATAAATAATGAATTAAAACATTTATAATAACCAAACCAGCATGACAGCAAAAATAGCATTTTTTAATAAAAAGCAGCTATCCTAGTCTAGAGGCTGGAGATACTGCCTACCATTCTTGAGAGAGCCCTTGTTCCTGACATCATTTTTGGTGGTAAATTTAAAATAATATTTTGTTTAAAGATTCCCCTCAATTCTGCAGGGATTGTGGGAACAATTTTGTCATCAATCAATTTCAGTCAGGATGGGGGAGGGGTGTCTGAGCCCTACCTGTGTATTAGTTGTATGTCTGTTCCCCCTTTTTTTCTCGTGTTTTTTAAATTTTTGAGTGTATATTGCTTTGTGATTAGATTTTTTAAAATGAATTTGACACAGCTTTTAAGAAGGAAGAGATCCATGCCCACACATTCGGTAGGGCATTCTTTACCTCTTGTGCGTACCACCTAGTAAGTTTTACCAGTGGGCAAATGAGTTACGCCAGTCTTGGGGCTCAGGCAGGTTCAGAGGAGTGCAGATAGTTCTCCAGAAATCTTGTTCCAGTTCCTGTATGCCAAGTACCTTATTTTATCAGCTATTGTTTTTGTGCAGTATCTTTACAATAATGCAGGCCAAAAAAATTTATTTTTAAGTTGACCACTTTTGGCTACTTGTACCCAACAGAGGATGTCAAGTATGGGCAATGCAATTCCAAAATCACAAAATGTATGCAGTCCTGAGACAAGACCATATTCTCGGGCTGACAGGAGGAGCAATCCACAACACATAAGTTGTATTCCTCGTGCCAAATGAAGCAGGAGCTGTCAACATTCCATTTGAAAACAACCGTTAACTGCTCCCTGTCCCCCTCCACGTCCCTTTTTCTCCTGCGACCCAGCGGGAAGCGTTTTTCATCCCTCTCCGAAACAATTACTTATTTTACAGGTTTTGAGGTTTTTTCTAACAGGTTTGACGTTACAATGCAGCAAAGCCAGGCAATGAGAAGCCTAATGTGCCCTTGAGCTGAAGCAGCACAGTAGCACAGGGCTTGGTCAAGAAAAAGATACAACCCGTCCAGAAAACTGCTGTACAGTGGGTCACAGATGCTGTTTTGCATAAAGGAAAACAACTTACCATCCGGAAAACGACTTACCATCCAGAAAACTGCAAATATGTGGGTCACGGACAATGAAAATGCCTCTCCTGGCAAAGGCAAGCCTAAACTGCCATCACATACCGTCCAGAAAACTGCAAATATGCGGGTCACAGACAATGAAAGCTCCTCTCCTGGCAAAAGAAAGTCTAAACTGCCTTCACATACCATCCAGAAAGCCTCAAATACGCGGGTCACGGACTATGAGAGTGCCTCTTCTGGCAAAGGCAAGCCTAAACTGCCTTTGCATACCGTCCAGAAAACCGCGATGGCGCAGGTCACAGACGGAGATGGTACCAAGGTGGCCAGAGTCAAGCCTCAAAAGCTGGCTTATGAGGGCCAAGCGGGGGACTTGAGAAAGATTTGTCAAAGCTCTAGCGAGAGTGAACTTGAGAAAATTAAGTTGGTGTCTGGCGCTGAAGGCGTTAAAAAGCCTGTGGTGAAGGCAAAACTAGATAAGGTAAAAAAGGGAAAGAAATCTGACAAAGCGGGAGGTAAAAAGAAGGACTCAAATATGTCAGAGATTGCTCAGGTACTTACCAGTGAGAGTTCAGGCCGCCATCTGGATTTTCAGCATTCCACAGTGAATCAGCGTAGTTCCTGCAGGGCCTTGGAGGCCTCTGAGGAAAGAGTGGTGGGCTCAGAGGGCCTTTTCAGCTCATCCAATCAGAGATTTACACATGGCACCAGAGAGAGCACAGGGGTCCGCCATGTCGGACTGCCAGCAAGCCGAGCTGAGGGCTGTGGCCCAGGAGCGAGGGCTACTGCCAGAAATAAAATAAAATAATAATAAAAAACAAACCCTCCTTTTGGAGTGGATGCAGGCGGCTCCCACTCAGGCCAGAGAGACGGCCTGAGTGCAGCACATGAGTCTCAGTGGGGCCCAGATAATGTCGCCCTGCCACATCAAAATACTGAATTTTTACTAAATATGTAGCAAATGATTAATGAAGCGGTGCGTGTAAAAAAAAAAAAAAGTGCAGTCGGCTGTTTCAGCACAATTGCCACCTATGAATTATAATCAAATGAATTTGAAAACAATGAATTCTGCTTTGTGTGATTTTCAAAATCAATTTATGATATGCCACCTAATGAATTTGACTAACAAACCAACAGAACAAGAGGCTGCTGTTAATGAATTAGATCAGCCACCATTCAAGAAAAGGCGAATTCAGTGCACGGAGAATGGCAGTGTGGGCCACATTAAAGATAACACCCTCAAGCTGGGAAAGTGAACAGAAAGGAGGAAAACTGAGCACCAGAAAATGATGGGTAGGGACATAGATGATGAGCTACAGGAAGAGTTAGAGGACAAAGAGTTTGTTGGTAGTGATGAGGAAGAGGATGACCACTTGGATTCAGATAGGTTGTTTGAGATGCAGGTGTTCCGTAACACCCTAAAAAGAGTGCTGCAAACATTAGGGTTACAGAATGTCAAAGACACAAGTAGCGAGCACAATAATAAAGAAAATCTGATAGCTTCAGTAACTGAAAGGAAGGCGGCAAGGGAAGCCTCCCTCAAAAGGGGCATGAGGCATCATCTCTGACTATAAAGGCTTCTGTGGCTGCCTCCATGTTTGCCAGAGCAGGGGTTCTCTGGACTCAGGAAATTCTGGATAACCAGGATTTGAGTGTGCAAGACCATATGAAGGCTGTTGACAGAGTGCAGAGAGTATTAAAATATGTGGCAGATGCTGCACATGATGCTACCGCATTTGCAGCAAGGAATATAAATTTGTTAACAATCGCGAGACGCTCTCTGTGGCTAAGGCATTGGGAGCAGACCAAAAGTCTTGCAATAATCTGGCCTTTGTCCCTTTTCAAGGGGAACTCCTGTTTGGAGATAAAGCATTGGAGAAGGTCTTGATTGAGACTAAAGAGAAAAAACAGGTAATGCCCACCTTGCAGAAAAAGAAGGTGGATAAAAAGGTTTTCCGAGGTTCCAACTACTCCTTTCGTGGAAGCAGATCATATGGGTTTTCAGCAAGAGAAGCCGAATACAGGTCTAACAGGTTCCAATGGAATAGACAGAGGAGTCAGAATAGCAGACAATTTCAGTGCTCACGACAAGGTCAGGGGAAAGCTTGGAGGTAAAGCGAGGTAAACCTCAATACTGACTTGCAGCATCAGGCAGTGGGAGGAAGACTTCTCTCCTTCGGTCATGGATGGCCTCAGATAGCATCAGATCGTTGGGTTCTGCAAGTAGTAACCCAGGGATACAAAATACATTTCCATACCAAACCGAGGGACAGATTTCTTCATTCTCCAGTAGCAAAGGACAAAGTAAAGCAGCAAACAGTTTTGTAAGAGATTCTACACTTATTACAAATAGGTGCAATCAAGAGAGTCCCTGGGGCACAGGAATTTCTGGGGGTGTATTCAAAGTTTTTTGCCATTCCTAAACCAAATGACAAATACAGACCGGTTTTGAATTTAGGGCACCTCGACACCTTCGTGGAATACAGGAAGTTCAAAATGGAGACTCTTCAGACAATCAGAGAGAATCTTTCCTTGGGGGAATTATATGGCTTCCATAGACCTCAAGGAGGCTTACTTGCATATTCCAATGAGCGAGGAGGACAAGAGGTACCTAAGATTCAATTACGAGAACAATCACTTCCAATTCAAAGCTCTGCTTTCAGTTTGGCATCAGCACCTCAGGTGTTTACAAAGGTGCTGGTTCCACTGATAGCATTCCTCAGAGTTCGGGGGGGTTCAGCTTTACCCTTACTTAGACGACATATTGTTAAAAGCGGCCTCAGAGGTCAGACTGAGGAAGGATGTGCAGCTAACCACTCGCACAATAAGGGACTATGGGTTCCTTCTCAATCTAGAGAAAAGTTCCTTGCTACTGGTCAGGATGCTCACGCATTTGGGGGCACGAATAGACACCTCGAAGGGGAGACTTTACTTTTCCCAAGAAATGTTAGCCAAGTTAAGGCAGGAAACTGCAGAGTTAGTGAAGTGCAGATCAGCAGATTTAATGAGGCTAGCAAGGCTGCTAGGAATTCTGGTGTCAGCCACACAGCTCGTGCAGTGGGGAAGTTTCCATGTAAAATCTCTGCAAAGACTTCTGGTTGCCTCATCAGTTAGCGATATCACTAAAGAGACATTATCAGGTGGCTCTGACACAGCGGGTTCAGGAAGAACTGGGCTGGTGGTTGAAGGAGAACAAAGTGGTGTTGGGGATTCCGATCCAGATTTGCAACATGGTCCATGTGACAAGGGATGCCAGTCTCAGCGGCTGGGGTGCGCACTGCGAAGGATATTCAGTGCAAGGCATTTGGACATACTCAGACAGGCAGCACAACATAAACTACCTAGAGTTGAAGGCCATTCTCGGGCTGACAGGAGGATCAATCCACTATGCCTGGGGTTTTGATCCTCATGCCAGCCTGATGCAGGAGCCGTCCTCGAGCTTGATGCTAAAACTCTTAAACTGACTCCTGTCCCTCTCCTGGCAGTTTTTTTATTCTCGGGCTGACTGGAGGATCAATCCATCACGCATGGGTTCGATCCTTACGCCAGCCTACGCAGGAGCCATTCACGAGCCAAATGAAAAACCGTTTAACTGACTCCCTTCCCTCTCCGGCCAGTTTTTAGTTTCTCCTGCGTACAGCCAGACGCAGTTTGCTCCCTCTCCGGCTAGATAATCGATTTAGGATGAGAAAATAGGATTTCAGAATGGATTTGGAAAGAGATATGGAAAGGAAGGAGAATGGCAAATCGATGCCAGATGAAGTGCTCCGGAGCGCCACAGAAATGTTGGGCTCGGACACAGCCAATGTGAATTCCGTCCAGAAAACTGCTGCCAGGCGGGTCACGGACGAGGTACATGGCAAAAATGCCTTGAAGGGCAAATCGCAGCGGATCGTGGAAGACGACCACTCTGTGGAGCTACGAAAAACTTTCCTGACCTCGAGTGAAAGCAAGGCAGATGAGTGCCAAGCAGCTATAAGTAAAAAGGCGACAGGTAAAATGCCCCTCGATAAAAAGGAAGGAAAAAAGGTAAAGAAGTCAGATAAGAGGGGCAAGAACAAGTCCCTAAACACCACTGTAAGTAGCCAGAAACTTACTGGAGACAGTGCGGGACGCCATCTTGGGAAGAAAGAATCCAAGATGGCGTCACGGAGGCGGCAGCTCATTCCGGAGCATCAACCGCCATGTTGGGTGTGGCGGCACCACGAGACTCCGCAGCTCATACTGTAGGGTTGACCGCCATGTTGGGTGCGGCGGCGCGCGTGCGCAGTGATGCACCACCTGATGGAATGGTATCAGAGGTTGCGTTCACAGCAACCCCGACAGTTACACCGGAGCAGCGCCCAGAGAGTTTTAACATGGGCACGACAAGTCATATAGGGCTGCCAGCAGAGGTGACACAATTTCTGTCCCAATGGTTAGCAAGTGCCCCAAAACAAACACCGAAGCAAAGACTGGATGTTCAAAAAGAACTGGATGAGACTTGGCAGGGTGCCCAGCTTAATCAGTGGCAGCACTCACTGGAGGCATTGTGGAGTGATATGCAGAACATGATTAGAGAGTCAGTATCAGCGCAGCTACAAACGGTGCTGACTAACCAATGGGGGCAAAGGAATTTATTTGCGCCTGACCTTATGGAGCAATGGGCTTTGGCCAGGTTAATGTCTTTAAATCAACAAGCGGGGACACAAAATCAGCTAAGTAACACATAGCTAATTGGTGTCCAGATAAACGCACAACAGCAACAGGTTGAGCACATACCATCAACACAAGCAGATAAAAGACCCATACAACCGGATTGCGTGGTTGAGCGCCATCTAGTGAAAAAAAGGAGAATAGAACGAGATGACAGGCCAAGCTTAAAGGACAAGAACCTGTCAAAAGGAATGACGCAGCAATCAACAATAGAAAGGAGTATTGCAGAGGAGTTAGTTTTCAGTGAAGAGGAAACACCTCAGGAGGAAGTAGTGGATTGGGAAGATAAGGAGTGTCAATACTCAGAGGATGAGGATGAGGACAAGCAGGAAACTGATAGAATGTTTGAAGCACAATTCCTTCACGGAACTTTGAGAAGGGTGCTTCAGACATTAGGTTTGGATACAGATAAGGAGGCGCAAGAAAAGGATAGGGAATGTAGAGTAGCATCAGTAATTAGGAGAAAGGAGAATAGGGGCACTGATATGCCTTTACCAGAATTGTTTAAGGACATGTTCTTGGCAGAATGGTCTTCTCATGGAAAGGGAAGGAAAAGTTTGGCGTCTTGCCAAAAGCTTTACTCATTTTTAAAAGAGGATACAGAGTTTCTCAGAGTGCCCCCTGCGGACGCTCCAATAGCGGGACTAGTCTCAGGTGCCATTGTTCCCAGAGAGGGGGACACCCAGTTAAGGGAGGTAGATGAGCGTAGGGCGGAGGCTTCGCTTCGAAAGGCACACGAAGCAGCCTCGCTGACAATCAAAGCCTCTATTGTCGCTTCCATGTTCGCTAGAGCAGGGGTACTGTAGGCCCAGGATATTTTGGACACACAGGATTTGAGTATGCAGGACTTAATGAAAGCGGTAGTGCGGATACAGAGAATTCTAAAATATGTGGCAGATGTGGGGCTGGATGCTGCAACATGTGCAGCGAGAAATATTAGTATGTTAGTGGTGGCCAGGCATTCGTTATGGTTACACCATTGGGAGGCAGACCAAAAGTCCCGGAATAACTTGGCTTTTGTACCCTATTATGGAGACTTACTCTTTGGAGAGAAGGCTTTAGAGAAGATTTTAGTGGAGACGAAGGAGAAAAAGCAGGTAATGCCAACATTACAGAAAAGAAAAGTGGAAAGGAGAAATTATAGATCTTCGAACTATTCCTTTCGTGGAGGAAGATCTTACGGATTTGCAGGGAGAAGCACTGATTACAGAGCTGGAAGATATCAGTGGAACAGGCAGAGGCCCCAGTTCTCTAAGCAATACCAGAACAAGAGGCAAGGACAGGGGAAGCTTGGGGGGAACCCCAAGTGAGGAAAGACACAGTATTGACAAACAACTGAAGGTGGGAGGAAGACTTCTGGACTTTGGACACAGATGGCCTCAAATAACATCGGACCAATGGGTTCTGAGGGTGGTAACACAAGGTTACCATATATTTTTCCATACGAGTCCAAAGGACAGATTTCTTCCATCACCAGTTCCAAAGGAGAAAAGCAAGGAGCAGGTGGTATGCCAAGAAGTACGGCATTTGTTGGCAATAGGAGCAATAGAGGAGGTGCCGCAACAACAAAGGTTCACAGGGGTGTACTCGGTTTTCTTTGTAGTGCCGAAATCAAACGGCAAGTACAGGCCTGTGTTGAATCTCCAATATCTCAATCGGTTCGTAGAATACTGCAAGTTCAAGATCGAAACCTTGCAAACCATAAGGGAGAATTTGCTTCCGGGGGACTACATGGCATCAATAGATCTCAAGGAGGCCTACCTCCATGTCCCCATGTTCTTAGACGACCGGAGATATCTCAGATTTAATTACAAGGAAGGTCACTACCAATTCAGGGCCTTACCTTTTGGCCTGGCCTCAGCACCGAGAGTGTTTACCAAGATGCTAGTTCCGTTGATAGCTTTTCTGCGGCTGCAAGGGATAAATCTCTACCCGTATTTAGACGACATCCTTTTGAAGGCACATTCATACAACAAGCTATTGAGGGATTTAGCGTTAACAACGAAAATTCTATCAGATTACGGTTTCCTTCTGAATGTAGAGAAAAGTGTGTTGACTCCTACGAGGGTGCTAACACACTTAGGAGCAGTAATAGACATGACAAAAGGGAAATTATTCCTTTCAAAGGAATGGCTGGAAAATTTGCAGCGAGCAGCTCGCAGCTTGAGTCAGAGCAGGTCTATGGACTTAATGGCGCTGGCAAAAGTGTTGGGACTCCTAATTTCCTCAACACAATTGGTGGAATGGGGGAGTTTCCATGTAAAGCTGCTACAGAGGCTTCTGATGGGACATCAGCTGGCAATAGCCGGCAGAAAACACTACAGAGTGGAAGTGCCTCGTCATATCCAGGTCGAGATGTCTTGGTGGTTGCGAGAGAGGAATCTGAATGTAGGAGTTCCTTTCCAGAAACAGGACATGATGCATATCACAACAGATGCAAGCCTTTCAGGATGGGGAGTCCATTGCGAAGGCTTTGCAGTGCAGGGGTGTTGGACGGCCTTGGACAGGCGTTTCAACATCAATTACCTGGAGGCGGTCCGGTTGGCACTCCAGAAATGCTGCCATTTACTGAAAGATTGGCATGTGAAAGTTTTCACAGACAACATGATAGTGAAGGCGTATATTTGCAAACAGGGCGGATTACACTCAGCGCCACTGGTATTGGAGTCGGCTTTTCAAGTGGGCCGAATGGAATGTGAAATCAATCACGGCAGTTCATCTCAAAGGAGAGTTGAATACACAAGCGGACTACTTAAGCAGGAACTGGCTGCATCCAGGGGAGTGGTCCCTGAACGACGAAGTATTTCGTGATATAGAAAAGCGTTTTGGTCCATTACAGGTGGACTTATTTGCCTCTGGAGGAAATGCCAAGCTAAAAAGATATTTTTCTATTTCTGAAGAAGACGGAGCAGAGGCGCATGATGCATTATCAGTAAGGTGGCCTCGGGGGACTCACTATGCTTTTCCACCAATTCAGATCATACAGAGAGTGCTGGTGAAGGTCCACATGGAAAGAGCATCGGTGGTGCTCGTGGCTCCACACTGGCCAAGGAGGCCATGGTCCCCATTGCTGCTAGAATTGGCACAGGGGAATCCATGGAGGTTACCTGTAAGGGAGAACCTGTTAAAGCAGGGTCCAGTGAGCCATCCGGATCTGGGATGGCTGAATCTGGCTGTGTGGCGATTGAAAAGCAATTTCTAACGCAGCACGGATATGCAGAAAGTGTGGTCAAAACTATTATGGGTTCCCGTAGGGAAACTACACAAAAGATATATGACAGGACATGGAAGACTTTCTGTAGATGGTGTGATGAGAAGAACATTCCAGTAGCAGATGTGGGGGTGCCGCAAATACTACAATTCCTGCAAGATGGGTTGGAGAAAGGATATTGCCCTAATACTTTAAAGAGGCAAGTGGCGGCCTTGTCATCAGTTTTGTCAGAGGATGGTGTCTCATATACTAGACGCCCTCACATCAAGCGGTTTCTCAGAGGGGCTACCTTGTCATCTTTCCCAACTGTTCATAGGTTCCCGTCCTGGGACTTGAACCTAGTCTTGAATGCTTTGACGGACCCTCCGTTTGAACCTATGAAGGAAACATCTGTGAGGTTGCTGTCCTTTAAAACAGCTTTTCTGCTGGCAATAACTTTGGCTAGAAGGGTGTCGGAGCTGGCAGCTCTGTCGATAAATGAGAACTTGTGCAAGTTTGAGCAAGATAAGCTCACTTTAACGTTTGACCCATCCTTCTTGCCTAAATGCTTGTCTTCAACATCTAGACAGCAAAGAACAGGTTGCTTACCTGTAACTGTGGTTCTTCGAGTGGTCATCTGTGCCATCATACACTAGGAGCTTTAGCGCCTGCGCGGTAGCGTTCGGAAACTTCTAGAGCTTGTTCGCTTGGCGGGAACCCCTCCCCCACGCCGGTACTGCGCATGCTCCTCCCGCCGAGCAACGGTCTCTCCTCAGTTCTGTCGTCCGCCGTAGAACCTACAGGGACCTGAGAAAGAGGGGAGGAAGGGCGGGTGTGTATGATGGCACAGATGACCACTCGAAGAACCACAGTTACAGGTAAGCAACCTGTTCTTCTTCTCGTGGTCTCTGTGCCTTCATACACTAGGAGACTGTGTAGCTTACCGGTCGGACGGCGGGTCAGGTCCTACAGCACGGAAGCCAACACCTCACGTCCAAACCGGGCATCTCTGCGCGACCGGCAGTCGAGCCTGTAGTGGCGCACGAAGGTCGATGGTTGGGACCAGGTCGCCACACGGCAGAGTTCATGCAGGTCAACTCCTCGCAGGAGGGCCGCAGAAGTAGCCACAGCTCTGGTGGAGTGGGCTCGAAGCAGGACTGGCGGAGGCTTCCTCGCGAGCTCATACGCCAGTTCAATAGTCCTTACCACCCACTTGGAGAAGCGCTGGGTGGACACTTTTAGGCCCCTCCGACGTCGCCCATAGCAAACAAAGAGATGCGGCGTCTGTCGGAAGGAAGCAGTCCTGTCCTTGTAGAAAGCCAATGCCCGACGCACGTCCAGGGAGTGGAGGGACCGCTCCAACGGTGTCGTCGGGTTCGGGAAGAAGGCAGGCAGGATGATGTCCTGGTTGAGATGGAAACTGGACACCACCTTTGGCAGGAACGAGATGTCAGGTCTCAGGACCACCTTGTCCCTGTGGAAGACCATGAAGGGCTCATCGGAACGAAGAGCTGTGATCTCACCCGCTCGCCTCGCTGAGGTCACCGCTACCAGGAAGGCGGTTTTCATTGTCAGGAGCCTGTCATCCGAGGTCGCCATCGGCTCGAAGGGCGGCTTCGTCAACTGCGAGAGCACCAGCGAGAGGGACCACGGCGGTAGCGGCGGCGATACCGGCGGGTAGAGATGGTGAAGTCCCTTCAGGAACCGCTTAACGGTATCGTTCCTGAAGAAGGCCGAGGCAGCAGATCGTGGCGGTTGGTATGCCACGATCGCGGAGAGATACACCTTCAGGGATGGAAACGCCAGGCCCTGTTGCCGGAGGTGCAGGAGGAAGTGCAGGACGGTCGAGAGCCCCGCGGGCGATACCGGCTCACTCCTCTCGTTAGCGAAGGTCAGGAAGCGTCGCCACTTGTATTGATAGTTGCGACGGGTGGATTCCTTCCTGGCCGCGACGAGGACGGTACCGAGCACGGGATCGTCTAGTGCGATATCCTCCAGGCATGGAGGGCCAGGCGTGGCAGGTCCGGATGGAGGACTCGGCCGCCGGAGTGGGAGAGCAGGTCCGGTGTCGGTGGCAACCGGAGCAGGTCGTCTCGCGCGGCTTGTAGCAGGGGTGCGAACCAATGTTGCCTCGGCCAGTACGGGGCTACCAGGATCGCGTCGGCTCGGTCGGCGAGGATCTTCGATATCGTCCGGCCGAGCAGCGGGAACGGCGGGAACGCGTAGAGGAGTTCCCCGGTCCACGGAAACTGGAAAGCGTCCCCGATGGAGGCACGATCGTGGCCCGCTCTGGAACAAATCGGCGACACTTCGCGTTTTCCCTGGTCGCGAAGAGGTCGATCGATGGTTCGCCCCAGCGGTCCCGAATCAGTCTGAACGCCTCTCCGGAGAGAGACCATTCGTGATGGGATGAGGTGTCTCTGCTGAGGGCATCTGCCGTGGTGTTCTCCTGCCCGGCCAGGTGAACCGCCACGGGATGCGTGTGCAGGCGAATGCACCATTCCCACAGGCCGAGCGCGATGTCGAGCAGGGTCGTGGAATGAGTCCCACCTTGTCTGTTGATGTAGCAGACGGCGGTGGTGTTGTCCGTCAGAATCAGGACCGTGCGCCCCGCCACGGCATGGCGGAACGCCCGTAGGGCTTTCCAGACGGCGAGCAGCTCCAGCGCGTTGATATGGAGAGCGGTCTCGTCGTCGGTCCATCTGTCGCGGACTCTGAGATCGCCGCAGTGGGCACCCCATCCATACAGGGAGGCGTCGGTCGTTACCGTCACCTTCGGTGTCGGCTGTTGGAAAGGCATCCCTGACATGAGATTGCGTCGCGACTGCCACCATCGGAGGGATGAGCGGACGTCTCCCGGCAGCTGCAGTCGGAGTGTCTGTTCGTCTCGCAGGGGGTCGAATATGCGGACGAACCAGTGTTGAAGAGGTCTTGCTCTCAGCCTGGCGAGATATGTCACAGCGGTCGTCGCAGCCATGTAGCCCAAGAGCTGCTGGACGCTTCTCGCAGATAACGTCGGGGCCGTACGAGCGTGAGCGGCGGCCCGGATCAAGGTTTGTGCTCGAGACTCTGGTAGGTACGCCCTGGCGGAGGTCGAGTCGAGCGTCGCCCCGATGAAGTCCAAGACCCTCGCCGGCTCGAGGTGGGACTTCTTCGGATTCACTCGTAGACCAAGGCGGGTCAGGAGTGACAACGTCACGTGGACGTCGTGGTAAAGTCTCTGTTTGCAGGACGCCACCAACAGCCAATCGTCGAGGTAGGGGAAGACGGAAGCGCCCTTCGTCCGCAGGTAGGATACCACCGGGGCCATGCACTTGGTGAAGACCCTTGGGGCAGTCGAGAGTCCGAACGGCAGCACCTTGTACTGGTAACAGGTGTCGTCGACTGCGAAGCGGAGGTACCGTCTGTGCTGCGGGCGAATGGCGATATGGAAGTATGCGTCTCGGAGATCGATGGAGGCGAACCAGTCCCCTCGATGTAGGAAGGGTAGGATCGACGGTATCGTGACCATCTTGAACCTCTTGGGGCGGATGTAGTAGTTCACCCCTCTGAGGTCTAGGATCGGCCGGAGGTACCGTCGGCTTTCGGTACCGTGAAGTACCTGGAGAAGAAGCCGGTGGTCTTGGCCTCTTGCGGGAGCCGCTCGATCGCCCCTTTCTGGAGGAGGGATTGTATCTCTTCCAGGAGGGCCGGACTCGACGGCGTGGAGTAATAAACGCCGCGAGGAGGAATATCGAGAAACTCGATGGCGTAGCCAAGACGGACGATGGAAAGTACCCAAGAGTCCGTAGTGACATACTGCCACTCCGCTAGGTGTCGAGCGAGAGTCGGTCGGTCTCCGAGCGCTGATGGTAGGCTGAAGAGTGGGTATTGGTGGGTCCTGCCAGACACGTCAAAACCGAGACTTTGTCTCGGAGGAGGACTTCTTCGACGAAGGCGGGCGCCGCCTAATCGTGCGTCTGGCCGATGAGCCGGAGGACGGTCTCGACTGTCCAGACTGGGCCAAACGCTGGAACGACGAGGTGGAAGATCGTCGCCAGGATGGTCGGAAGGTGGAGGCCCTGCGGGTCTGCGTGGCCGGCTGCAGCCCAATCTTTTTTGCGGTCAGTCTCGCCTTGACGAGATTGTCCAAAGCTTCGTCTGTGGACGAATTGAATAGGCCTTCACCGTCGAAGGGGAGATCTTCAATCCTCCTTCTGGTGTCCTCCTGGATGTCGGCCGGTCGAAGCCAAGCATGGCGGCGGAGGCCGACGGATCCCGCCATGACCCGGGAGGCGATCTCCACTGCGTGCCGGGAGGAGGCCATCTGGTGCCGAGCGATGGAGATAGCCTCATTGAAGATCACGGAGGAGGCTTGGCGGATGTCCTCCGGTACCGCTTCCATCGCTGGTTGCAGGCGATCGAGCACCTTCTTCAGGTATGCCGCGAGGCAAGCCTGAGTGTTGGACAGCCTGATCTGCAAGGAGGCAGCCGAATAGAACCTCCTTGCGTAGGCGTCCAACTTCCTGCCCTCCCTGTCCGGCGGGGTGGTGTGTTGCCTGCCGGAGCCTTTCGTCTGCGCGGACTCGACGACCACAGAGTTCGGTGCAGGGTGATTAAATAGATAACCGGCGTTATCCTTCTGCACCCTGTAGAGGTGTTCTAACCGCTGCGGTATCGGCTGAGCCGAGGCCGGTCTATCCCAGGCGGCCTTCACCAGTCTGGATACCCGGGGCAGGAGAGGCAGCGGGGCCGTGGAAGGTCGCTTCTCCTCGAAAACGGAGAAGGCTGGATCGTCATCCTCCGGCTCCGCATCGGCGATCTTAAGGCCGAGGGTAGTGGCCATGCGGAGCAGCATCGCAGAGAACTGGTGGACGTCCTCTGGAGCAGAATCTGGGATCGGGTCCCCGAATCCCAACGGAGGAGACTCCTGAGAGGCCGCTTCAGACACCTCAGACTCCGCACTCGAGTCGTACGACTCCGAGCTCGGTGAGTCCTCTCGCCGCTCGCTCTCCGGCTCCTTCGTAGTCGCCGCAGGAGTTGCCTTCCTAGGCTTCTCCGCAGCCGGGGCGGTGGTAGCAGCAGCGTCCCGCTTGGGATGGCTGACCACGGACTTCACCCTCTTGGTGGTGACCGGGGTAGTCTGGCAGGCTGACGTCGTCGTAGCCCGCTCAGTCACCACCGACTCCGTAGGGCGCGTCGCCGTTGCCGTGACCCTAGGAGGTGGCGATATCGCCCGATACCGTGGTGAAGGCTCCCTCGCCCTATGATATCGAGGGGAGGGAGAGCGGCTGAAGGAGCGGCGGTCGACGGAGATCGGCTTCGGCGTCGACGGTACCGAGCCTCGTCCCCTCTAGGCGAGCGCGATTCGCGCTGTCGACGAGGTGACCGGGACCTCCGGAAGGTCTCCCAGCGACTCGGGCCACGATGGTACCGATCCCGGTACGATGGCGAATGCGACCGATAGGAGGCCGGGCGCTCTCTCCACTCAGATTCCCTCGCGTACCTGGCCACGTAGGACGCCGAGGTGTATCTGGAGGCAGACGAGCGAGGTTGTTCCTCTCTTGTCTCCCTCGGAGGCGGCGAGGCCACCGGACGCTCGGAAGAGCGGGACCGGGACCTGAAGGAGGTCGAACGCCGCTCCGGAGAAGCAGAGGGCTCTCTCTGCTGCAGGTCGGCCGACCTGCGACGGCTAAGAGGGCGGTGGCGCTCCTCCACCAGGGTTGGAGGGTCTGCCACAGGCGAGTCCGGGCGCTGTTGGGGAACGTGCTCGATCTCATCCTCCGAGAGGTCGACGGACTCGCCTCGCCCTTTGGAAGGCTGCTGAGTAGGAGGAGGAGTAGGAGGTTGAGCGTCCCCAGCCGGGGAGCGCTTCTTTTCCTTCTTCTTCTTCTTCTTCTCCTTCTCCTTGCCCTTGCCTCCGTCCGGAGCAGGGCGCTTTTTTGCAGGCGTCTCCGTAAGGGGAGCCTCAGCCTTCCTCGCCGTCGAGGATCCTTTAGCTGACTTGGCAGCCGCCGACAGCTTCGGGATCCTCGGTAACGCCGAGATCGGCGTTTCGCCGGTACCGAGCCCGATACCGACGAGGTGGACGGAACGGCAGCCGCCGATACCGTCGATGGCGTGGTCGTCTTCTTGTCGGCCATCTTGGAAGTGGAGGTCTCGTCTATCGCCCGCAGAGACTGCTCCCAACAAAAAGACTTGAGTCTCGCGGAGCGGTTGCGAAGAGTTTGGGGAGTGAAATCCCTACAAATTTGGCAAGTCCGGATATTGTGGGACTCGCCCAAACAGAAGAGACACTCCTTATGGCCGTCGTTGAGGGCAACCTTGCGGCCGCAGGACACGCACTTCTTAAAGAGCGCGGACATAAGACGAAGAAACGCCAAACTCCGAAATCCAAAAAAGACGAAAGCCGAAGGGGGAGTCCGAAAGAGAGGTCAAAGACAGTCCGAAAGTCCGTAAAACCGTGAAAAAACAGCAAGCCAAGCACGACGTGAGAGGAACAAACTAAAGAACCTTCCGTACGCGGCGGCGGACGAGAAAGAACTGAGGAGAGACCGTTGCTCGGCGGGAGGAGCATGCGCAGTACCGGCGTGGGGGAGGGGTTCCCGCCAAGCGAACAAGCTCTAGAAGTTTCCGAACGCTACCGCGCAGGCGCTAAAGCTCCTAGTGTATGAAGGCACAGAGACCACGAAGAAGAACAATCCATTTACCAACTTTTTGTCCAAAACCAGTACATCCTTTGGAGAAGAGGTGGCACAAGTTAGACGTTAGGAGGGCTGTTAAAGTATATATGAACAGGACCAAGGAGTTCTGACACTCGGAAGCATTACTGGTATTGTTCCAGCCAAAGACGCTGGGACAAAAAGCAAGTAAGACGGTCATTGCGGCCTGGATCAAAACTTGCATATATATCTGCTATGATTATGCACAGCAGCCTTGGCCACAGAACGTGTGGCCTCATTCCACTAGATCAATGGCGGCTTCGGTAGCTTACAGCTGTTCCAGCTCTCTCAAGGATATATGTGAAGCAGCTGGATGGAAGGAATCAACAACCTTCGTAAAGCATTATAAACTTGACAAATACAGATCGGCGCAGGCAGCATTTGGGTGCCAGGTCCTTCAAGCAGTTATGTAATAGCCCGCCCATGAGTCAGCTTGGGGAAGTCCCATGCGTGATGGATTGATCCTCTTGTCAGCCCGAGAATGAAGAGTTGGTACTTAAGTGAACAATCATTCTGGGATGACAGGAGGAGCAATCCATGCCCACCACTAAAAAAAAAAAGGAAGATAATGTGAAAGAATGAGGTGGTGGCGAATAGAAGGTGGAAGTTAGATACGCTAGAGAAAGGAAACTGGCCGGAGAGGGAAGGGAGTCAGTTAAACGGTTTTTCATTTGGCTCGTGAATGGCTCCTGCGTAGGCTGGTGCGAGGATCGAACCCATGCGTGATGGATTGCTCCTCCTGTCATCTCAGAATGATCGTTCACGTAAGTACCAACTCTTCATTTCTTCTGCATGCAGCAAGACACGTTTAGGTCCCTCTCCGGCAACTTAGGAAAATACAGAAATAGTTAACTAGGAGTGAGAAAAGAAAAAAGAAAAAAGAAAAAAATGGCCCTGGGAGACGAAGTGATCCGTAGCGCCAGTGAGTTGGGTTCGGACACTATACAACAGAGTTCCGTCCAAAAGACCGTTATAAGGCGGATCTCAGATGAGGTAATCGGAGCAAAGGCACAAAAAACAAGTATGCAGCAACCTGTGGAAGATCAGCGCGCTGCGGAGCTCCCAAAAATTTTCCTGTCCTCAACTGAAAGTGAGGCAGATGACTTGAAACTCACTGTCAATAAAGGGCCTTCCAACGACTTGAAAGAGGAGAAATGGCATCTAAAAAACTTCTACAACAAAAATGGCCCTGGCAGATGAAGTGATCCGTAGCGCCACTGAGTTGGGCTCGGACACTGTAAGACAGAGTGCCGTCCAAAAGATTGTCATAAGGCGGATCTCGGACGAGGTAATCGGAGCAAAGGGCACAAAAAACAAACAAACAAAACAAATACACAGCGACCTGCGGAAGATCAGCACGCTCCAGAGCTCCGTAAAATATTCCTGTCCTCCAGTGAAAGTGAGGCAGATGACTTGAAACTCACTGTCAAAAAAGGGCCTTCCGATGTTAAAAAAAGTAGCAGAGAACCTCCCAAAAATAACAGTAGGTGAGACGAAACTTACCAGCAAGAGTTCTGGCCGCCATCTTGGAAGTACAGATTCCAAGATGGCATCGCGTGAAGCACCAAGCCTCTCGAAGGCTGACGACACCATTTTGAGTGTGGCGTTGCGCATGCCCACTAGCTCTGTCTCAAAAAGTGACGCAGCTGCGGGCGTCTGTAGAACCGCCGCGGCAGCAAGGGCTGAAAATGGCGCAGCCAAACCGGCCACCCAGAGAGTTGATTTCATGTCTTGCCTTGTGGAGCTGAGACAATTCTTACAAGGATGGCTGGCGAGTACTTCTCAGCACAGGCCTGAAGCTCAGCAGGAACCAATGGAGGTTTGGAAGGGTGGCCTCGGGGAGTAGAGGCAACACTCTAGGAAAATTTCAAGAGTGATTTGCGGCAGATGGTGAAGGAGGCTGTGGCAGCCCACCTTCAATCAGTTTGGATTACACAGCATATGCCAATTAATTACTGTGCAAATGATCAAATAGCGATACTAAGAGAGTAGAGTTCTTGTAACCAGAATGAATTGCAACAACAACAACAAGTATATTCCCTCTAAGGAAAAAATGACAGCAAAAAGAACCATTTCCTCTCAGCATAAAGGCAGTAGAAAATCAATTTCAGAGTAGGAATTTCTCAGTGATGGGGACATAGAACAAGACAATAGACCAGAAACAGGTAGGATGTTTGAAGCAGACTTCTCTAACGGAACTTTGAGAAGAGTGCTTCAAACATTGGGATTGGATGGTGACAAGGAAGACTTGGAAAAAGGAGATAAGGAATGTAAATTAGCACCAGTCGTTAGGAGACAGGAAGCGGGAAACATGGAGTTTCCCCTGCCTGAAATGTTTAAGAATGTTATCAGGGCAGAATGGAATACACAAGGGAATCCGTGCGAGAGTTTGTCATCCAATAACAAGCTATATTCCTTTCTGGAAGAGGATGTGATGTTTTTAAAAGTCCCTCCTGTGGATGCTCCAATTTGCAGGATTGGTTTTGGGATTGTCCCCAGGGAGGGGGACACCCAACTGAAAGAAATGGATGAGCATAGGGCAGAGTCTGGCCTGCGAAAGCCAAATAAAGCAGCATCGACTACTGTTAAAACATCGGCTGCCGCTTCTGCATACGTGAGGGCAGTGGTAAGGTGGTCTCAGGACATACTGGAGACCCAGGATCTCACTATGCAGCAGCTGTGGAAGGCAGTGGAGCGAATTCAGAGGGTGCTTAAATATGTAGCAGACGCTGGTTTCGATTCTGAAACCTATGCGGCATGGAAGCTGCATCACTGGGAAGCGGACCAAAAGTCACGTAACAACTTGGCTTATGTTCCTTTCCAGGGTGACCTTCCTATTCAGAACAAAAGCTTTGGAGAAGGTGTTGGTTGAGACTAGGGAGAAAAACGAAGTTATGCCCACTCTTCAAAGAGGAGGGTAGACAGGAGGAACTACAGAAATTCAAATTATTCCTTTTGAGAAAACAGATCTTACGGATATACAGGAAGGAATTCGGGGTATAGAACAGGTCATAATCAATGGAACAGACCTAGACCTCAGTTTTCCAAACAATACCAATATAACAAACAAGGCCAAGGAAAGCTTGGGGGTAACCCCAAGTGAAGGAAACCTCAGTATGGACTACAAACATCAAAAGGTGGAGAGAAGACTTCTGTCTTTCGGGTACAAATGGTCTCAAGTGATATCAGACCGTTGGGTATTAGAGGTGGTAACTCAAGGTTACAAAAGTTTTTTCTGTGAGACAGATTTCTTCCATCACCAATGTCAGAAGAGCAGCCCAAGAGGCAAATGGAACTTCAAGAGATAACACCTATTGAACATAGGGGCAAGAGAAGAGGTACCAAAAGACCAGATGTGTATGGGAGTGTACCCGGTGTTCTTTGTGGTCCCAAAGCCAAATGCCAAGCACAGGCCGGTGTTGAACCTCATGTACCTCAACAAGTTCGTCGAGTATCAAAAATTCAAAATGGAGACATTGCAGACTATCAAGGAGAATCTGGTGTAATGGGGTTATATGGCTTTGATAGATCTGAAAAAGGCATATTTGCAAATACCTAGGCGGACGGATGACAGGAGATACTTGAGGTTCAATTTACCAGGACAAGCACTATCAATTCAGGGCCTTGCCATTTGGCCTGGTGTCAGTACCAAGGGTCTTTACAAAAGTTCTGGTGTCTCTGAGAGCCTTCCTACGACTACAAGGGGTACACTTGTGTCCATATTTAGGTGACATCTTGATAAAGACACAATCGAAGGCCAAGTTGGTACAAGACTTGGGGAAATGACGATACAGGTCCTGTCAGGTTATGAGTTTCTACTCAACTTTGAAAAGAGTGTGCTGAGCCCAACATTGGGCTTGAATCATTTAGGAGCTCGGATACATACAGCGACGGGAAGAATGTACCTTTCTTTCGAAAGGGTGGAGAAAGTGCAGCAAGCAGTCCACATGTTAATGAAGAGCAGCTCCATGGACTTAATGCAGTTAGCTAAACTGCTGGGACTGCTGGTGTCAACAACACAGTTAGCCCAGTGGAGCAGTTTCCATTTAAAGCCTTTGCAACGGTTGCTAATGAGTCATCAATTAGCAATGGCAAGGAGGAAGCACTACAAAGTGGAGGTGCCACAGCACATCTGGACGGGCATGTCCTGGTGGCTGCAAATGCAGAACGTGGCTGCAGGAATTCCTTTGCAGGTGCAGAAAACAGTACACATAACTATGGATGCGAGCCGTTCAGGTTGGGGCGCCCACTGCAGAGGCCGTTCGGTGTAGGCCCGGTGGTCTGCAGCTGACAGGAGGTTCAGTATCAACTACCGGGAGCTGAAATCTGTCCATCTGGCTTTGCAAAAATGCCTTCACCTGGTGAGGGGCAAACATGTAAAGGTGTTTACGGACAGGGTTAACAACCAAAGCCTATATATGCTAACAAGGTGGGTTGCATTCGATGCCCCTGGTGATGGAGTTTACTCAGTTATTCAGATGGGCTGAGATGAACGTGCTGTCGCTTACAGCAGTGCACGTGAAAGGAGAGCTAACTATTCAAACAGATTACTTGAGCAAGAATGCTCTGCATCCAGGGGAATGGGCTCTGAGTGTGGAAGTTTTTCAAGAGATAGACAATATTTTTGGACCATTACCAGTCGATTTATTTGTTACTGGACAGAATGACAAGTTAAGAAGGTATTTTTCCATGTGTAGAGACAAAGGGTCCGAGGCGTATGATGCGCTTTCGGCGCCGTGGCCCCAGATACGCATTACGAATTTCCACCAATACGTATTATTCAAAAAGTTTTGGCAAAGATTTGATTGCAGAAGGCCTCAGTGATATTGATTGCTCCATTCTGGCCGAGGAGATCATGGTTCCCACTGCTTCTGCAGTTAGCTCAGGGACTTCCTTGGAGGTTACCTCTGAGGTTGAATTTGTTGAGCCAAGGGCCAGTGTACCATCCAGACCCGAGAAGGTTGAGTCTGGCAACTTGGAGATGGAGAGGCGATTCCTGACTCAACATGGATACACAGAGAGTGTAGTGAAAACTATCCTGGGATCCCGTAAAAAGTCAATGCAAAAAATATAGGATAGATCATTAAACACTTTCAGAAAATGGTGTGTAGATGAAAGTGACTGTGACACATCTGTTACAGTTTCTACAGGATGGCCTGGATAAGGGTCTTAGACCAAATACCTTGAAGAGGCAGATGGCACCATTGTCAGCAGTTCTGGCGGTAGATGGAGAATCCTTTACAAGACATCTGCATATTAAGCGTTTCCTAAGGGGGGCGACATTGTCGTCATTCCAAACAGTATATAGGTTCCCGTCTGGGGACTTGAATACAGGGCTTAATGCTCTAACACCGCCACCATTTGAACCTCTGAAAGAGGCATCGTTGAGACTGTCATCTTTAAAAACTGCTTTTCCCCTAGCTATTACATATGCTAGGAGAGTATCAGAATTAGCTGCATTATCAATCAATGCAAACCTGTGCGTTTTTGACCAGGATAAGTTGACGTTGGGATTTGACCCTTCCTTCAAACCTGTCATGAGCCAGGCTGAGCATGCTGCCGATTCAGACGGGGACTCCGAGTTAGACTTGGACTCCCAGCTGGGGGAGGATCCCTTGGAGGGAGAGGGGGCTCCTTCAGATTCAAGGGAGGGGCCTACCAGCGACCCCACAGCTGTCCCAGGGCCAGATCCTGACCCAGTACCTGCAGCAGATGAGACCAGTGCTTCTGGCTCGACAGAGGCTGCTGTTTCTGACTCCAGCCCGGAGTTTGCAGCAGACCCTCCCCCGTTCCTCCAGAGGCGGCCGGAGAAGAGGGTGGTTCGGAGATTGCAGCGGCTGCGAGAGAAGCATTTGTTGAATCGGCCCTGAAGTCTGAGGGGCTCCAGCTGTGAGCTGAGCCAACGGACATTTGATCAGCCCCAGCTGGGCTAAAGACTGTGTATTTAAGACAGACGCTGTGGGAGTTGGGCATGGGGCAACAACCACCTACCACCTGGGAATCTGCGTCCTGCACCATGGGCTTTTTGTTCCAGGCTAATCCTTGCTGTTGAGTTTGCTGCCTCTGTTTGTTTTGGTGATGTAACCTCTTGATTTCTTTATTACTAAAACTATAAACTCAGTTCCTGCCTCTGTGTCTGCTTAAGCCGCCACCTGACATTGACAAAACCCAAGGCATTGCCATCATTTACACAGACACAACTTATTCATTTACCAACATGTTACCCGAAGCCGACCCATCCTCTAGAGAGAAAGTGACATACATTGGATGTAAGAAGGCCAGTAAAGGCTTACATACGTAGAACAAAGGAGTTCAGGAAATCTGAGGCCTTGCTATCATCATACCAACCGAAAATGCTGGGTCAATGTGCAAGCAAAAAGGTCATCGCAGCATGGATAAAAAATTGCATTTTCTTATGTTACGACTACTCCAAGCAGCCGCGACCAGCTAATGTGTGGCCACATTCAACTCAGTCAATGGCCGCGTCAGTGTCATATGATTCAACATGCTTGCTGGAGGATGTGTGTAATGCAGCTGGGTGGAAAGAAGCCACCACCTTTATTAAACAATATAAGTTAGACAAGTATAAGTCTTCCCAGGCGGCGTTCGGCCGTCAGGTGCTGCGGGCTGTTGTTAGTTAAATGCCCACCCAAATGTCAGCTTGGGAAAATCCCAGGCGTAGTGGATTGATCCTCCTGTCAGCCCGAGAATGAAGAGTTGGTACTTACGTGAACGATCATTCTGGGATGACAGGAGGAGCAATCCTCACCCACCACTAGAATAAAGATTGGGAAGTATAGGTGGGCAATTAGGACTGTAAAGGTGCGCTGGAGAAGTGAACTGCCAGGAGAGGGACAGGAGTCAGTTTAACGGTTTTAGAATCAAGCTCGAGGATGGCTCCTGTGTCAGTATGGCATGAGGATCAAAACCGCAGGCGTAGTGGATTGCTCCTCCTGTCATCCCAGAATGATCGTTCATGTAAGTACCAACTCTTCATTCGCCTGGCACTGCAGTGGTTTCAGCACCCAGTGAGACTCCGCCAGGTGAAAGTATTCACAGACATTTGCAAACAATGCGGTTTACATTAGTGCCTTCGGTGGCAGAGTCCACCAGGCTGTTCCAATGGGTAGAGAGAGAAAAACCTGAGTTCACTCACGGCGGTGCACATGAAGGGAAAGACGAATGTGCAGGCAGATTACCGGAGCAGGTATTGGCTGCACCCTGGAGAATATTTTCTCAATTCAAGATGGAAACAGAGGTGCAGAGGCACACGATGCTCTGTCAGTGAAGTGGCAATCGGGCCTGCTCTATGTGTTTCCGCCGATACGGATCTTGTAGAAGGTTCTGTCAAAGATCCGTCAAGAAAAGGCATCAGTTGTTCTGTGCCTTACCGGCCAAGAAGGCCATGATTTCCAATGCTGCTGCAAATGGCTAAGATGCCTCCTTGGAGGTTGCCACTGAGGGAGGACTTACTTACCAAGGGTCAGTGTTCCAACCGGACCCCAAATGGTTGAGTCTGGCAGCATGGAAATTGAACGGAAGTTTCTGATGCGTCAGGGGTATACTGACAGTATGGTTCGCACCTTGTTGGGATTGAGAAGAGAGTTCACTCAGAGGATATGTGATAGGACTTGGAAGTCTTTCCCAAAGTGGTGCAAAACCGGTCAGGGGGCAGAAGAAGATGTGCAGGTCTTCCACATCTTACATTTCCTCCAAGATGGCTTGGAGAAAGGTTTGCGTCCAAACACCTTGAAAAGGCAGGTGACGGCGCTTTCAGTTTTTCTGACTGCAGATGGGGAGTCCTTCTCTAAACATCCCCATATAAAGAGATTTCTTAGAGGTGCAACCTCTAAGTGAACAGGTTTCCTACCTGGGACCTTAATCTTGCACTTGATGCCTTAACATCGGCACCATTTGAACCACTACGGAACGCCTCTTTGAGATTCCTGACTTTTAAGACTGCATTCCTGCTGGCGGTGACATCAGCCAGAAGGGTATCAGGGTTGGCAGCATTGTCTGTCAATGAGCATTTGTGCAGGTTTGACCAGGACAAGCTGACGCTGGGGTTCGACCCTTCCTTCCTGCCAAAATGTGTGTCATCAACATCTTGACCAGAGGAAATACATTTGCCAACTTTTTGTTCAAAGCCAGTGCACGCTTTGGAAAAGAAGTGGCACACGTTGGATGTAAGGAGAGTAGTAAAGTCTTACATTAAGAAAAAAAAAACAAAGAAAAAAAAAGAAAGCTTCAGGCGTTCAGACGCCTTGTTATTGTCTTTCCAGCCAAAGACTTTGGGGCAGCGAGTCAGGCAGTCAGTGATTGCTGGTTGGATTAAATCTTGCATTTACCTTTGTTATGACTATGCTAAACAGCCTCGACCACAAAATGTGTGGCCGCATTCTACAAGATTGATGGCGACATCTGTGGCATAGGCATATTCCTGCTTTCTGGAGGATGTGTGTGGGCAGCAGGCTGGAAAGAGTCCTCCACTTTCATTAGGCATTACAAGCTGGACAAGTATAAGTCTGCGCAAGAGGCTTTCAGCCGTCATGTGCTGCAGGCTGTGCTTTAAGAATGTACCCGCCCAGAGAACACCTTGGGCAGGTCCCATGTGTTGTGGATTGCTCCTCCTGTCAGCCCGAGAATGAAGAGTTGGTACGTACATGAATGGTCATTCTGGGATGACAGGAGGAGCAATCCACGCCCACCCGTAGGCCTAGCATTTGGAGTATAGGTCTGGGGTGGAGAACATATGGAAGGAAATATAACAATTTTCCATGGCATAGAAGATGTGACTAAGGCAAACAATCAAATAGGTACGCTAGGAAACAGAACTGACAGAGAGGGACAGGGAGCAGTTAACGGTTGTTTTGAAATGGAATGTTGATGACTCCTGCTTCAGCTGGCGCGAGAGATACAATCCATGTGTTGTGGATTGCTCCTCCTGTCTTCCCAGAATGACAGTTCATGTAAGTACCAACTCTTCATTCTGTTCTTATGTACATATGAGTGTCAGTTAAAATAAACAGCAGAGGGGTGCAAATTCTTTACAAAAATTTCCAGTTACATCCAAGGGACTTTTTAGAAAAACAGTACTTTTTCATTACATGAAAAAATACATATTGCATTGATAAGCATTCTGAGAAATCCAAAAGAATTATACTTTAGAGATCAAGCACTGAGTGGAAACTTGGATGATGCAGCACTTTATGCTGTGACAGTTTAATGATATCTGATAATAAACTAGGTGGTAGATCATTTACAACATTAATGTGCTTGACCATTTATTCATAAAATATACAATGATTGTTAGTCATTTTCAAGTGTCACAAACAGCATTAACTAAACCAATCACTTTATGTCTCATCTTCCCCCCAAAGTGGGATTCAAGGTGGCCTTAAAAGCATTTAATCTTTTTGCTCTCAAATTCTAACAATTGAATATATAGGAAAGCTGTATCTTCAGTTGATTTCAATAGGCCAGAAATATTTGCAGCAAAAGAAGGTGTACCTTGGATGAAGTAAGATACCTTTAGAATATAGGAAAGAAATTTTCTGTCATTTTTTGAAATAAGCAGTTAAATCAACTAAATCCACTTCATACTGGTGTATTCATATATTAGTATATTTCACCTGGCTAGTCAGAAACACATGAGGGTACAACAATTACCTTAGTAATTTTCAATGTTAGCCTCCCAGATTCTGTGGGGGAAAACCCAGCCCAGTAGGGGAAATGCCCTGGCATGACATGCAAACCTATGGATTCATGTGGGAAGGGGATTTAAATATTCTTGCACTCATAAGGTACATATACTTACTAGCTATTGGAAACTGCATATGTTTCTGAGGGAAAGTTGCACAAACCATGCCCTTTCCCTTTCCTTTCTAGCTTTTAAAGCTACAAAGTATCTTAATTATGTTTGTGATAATCCCTAAGGTGCACAGATGATCAGAAATTTTCCATTTTTGAGCTGATCTTGAGCTTCTTGAGCTGATCTTGACTAATGTTTTAATTCTAAATGGATAACAACTACTGCATCTGCTGGTGTATAAGACTCACTTTCTTCCTTGAAAAAATGCTGTTTGAAAATGGGGTGTGTCTTACATGTCAGTGTGTCTTATATACTGGCAAATAGTATTTGCCAGTGTATATATAAATGGTGTGCATCTTATACATGGGTGCATCTTAAAATGCTGGAAAAGACGGTAAATATAGGAAGAATTTGATACATTGTGGGATTTGTGGTGTCAGATCAACATGTCTGCTGTAGTCCAACAGACCATGTATTCAATCTTTTATTTAAAAAGGAAATCCTGAGAAACAAGTAGGAGCCAAAAATTCACCCACTCTGCTTACCAATCTGCAAAGAACTGACTTATGATATTTTGGTGTAATTTAAAGAGCTATACTTATGTTAAGAAGTAGAATCATACACATCTATGTATACATACTAGCTGGCAGACTGTTAGGCAGTAATGATGTAAGCTAGGCTTACGATCTTGTAATTGCTTTGTACAGTGGCTCCTCCACTTTTTGCAAGAGTTTGGGGCACAGAACCATAATCAAAGTGGATAAACTGCAAATAACTTCCCTCCTGCAATCCTCCTCCCATTGCCTTCTGGTGCTCCCCCTCCCATTCCTTTGCCCTTTGCCCTGGTGAGTGAGCCTTCCTTCTCAGCACTGGGGCCAAAGGCAAGGGAACAGGAGGGGAGAAGGAAGGCATGCGCTGCTTCCCACTCATTCCCTTGCCTTTTGCCCCAGTGCGTATTCTCAGTGCTGGGCCAGAGACATGGGGATGGGAGGGAAGAGCTCCAGAGGACAGAAAGAAGGCGTGCATGTTCCTTCCCCCACCATTCCCTTGCCTTTTACCCAGGCACACTTGCCTGCCTTCTCTGCACCTGGCAAAAGGCAAGGAAATGGGAAGAGGAGAATGGGGGGCATATGCACACCTTGTGAATAATCAAATGTGCAAAGGTCAAACACGCTAATGTGGAGGAAGGACTGTATTCATGTTTCTGCTCATAGAACCATTGTATCAGTGTTCTGTGGTGCTGGTGAGCAGGGTGCTGAGGATGATATGACCAGCCTCCTCCTGCTAGGGAATGACAGTGCTTCAAAGATTTGTAACAGAACCGCATAGAAGTCCCTGCTTCTGCTCCTTACCCCCATTGGTCTCTGACAGGAGGGGACTAGTCATGTCATCCTGCAGCACCCCACCTGCCAGCCCCACAAAACTGTATCACTCAGGACAACTGACTGGCTTTTGATGTGGCTTTGGTGGTTGGATCAGGACATTGAGCACAGCTATGATATTGTAGGTGTGCCTCCAATGCAGGACTTCAGTCATTGTCCTAAATCAGATTATCTTTATGTATCAGTTTGGGAAGAAAGAAAAGTGAGAGAAAAGCAAATATCAAATAATTGTATTTAATTATAAAGCTACTTACCAAAGAGGAGTCCCCATTGGTGTAGATCAGGAATCCTGCACATTGCATTGCATTTCTGTAGTCCTGATTAAAAGGTGGAAAACCTCTCAAGGCAATGGGCTTCACAGCTATTATATAAGGGTCTCTGAATTTAGTAAATATAGAATTAACACCTTATAACAAAAATGTAAGATTTCTTCCCACTTTTTTAACACTTAGGACTAACATATGCATACGTGTCTTCAAGTTGCCTGTTGATTTATGATGACTCCATGAATTTCATGGAGTTATCTTAGCCAAGGTATACTCTAGAGCATTCCAAACTTTTCATGTTGGTGAAACACTTTTTAGACACGCATCACTTTGTGACACAGTAATTCAGTAAGTAATTCAGTAAGCGGAGGCAGCTCCTCCACCTGAGCTTGGCCCACTACAGCTGCCATACTCACTGGGGTTTTCCTCGGCATGGGGTGGCAGCAGAAGGAGAGGCAGCCCCTCCATCTGTTACTTTTGCGCGACACGCCTATGCACTGCAGATGACACACTAATATGTTGTGACATGCGGATTGGGAAGCTCTGGTATACTTAGAGGTGGTTCTGCCAGCTCCTTCTTATGAAATATAGCCTACAGCATCTGGGAATCATTAGTGGTCTTCTACCCAAGTACTAACCAGAGCTTAGCTTCCAAGACCAGAGAGGGCCCGGTGCCTTTAGGGCATTTAGGCCCGTAATGTACTGGTCATAAAACAAATTTCTCAATGTTGTATTTTCTGTTTGCACAAGGGGAGATTTAGTTTAGTGCCTCAAATTTACACTGTTACTATGCGTGTCTATTTATGAAGTACACACTGTAGTGAATGGAGAAAAGGAGGATGTGCAGCAAATTGTGAGTTTAAGAACTGGGGCAGAGATAGAAAAGAGATTGTTCCAGTCTTTCATCTGTTCTTGCTTATTTTTCTCTTGCCATTCCTATATATATTCCCCAGCTGGGCATTAGGTCCATTGGTTCCTAGAAGCTCTCTAAGTCCTATTCAGATATTCAAAAAGTGGCCAAAATAAACATGATCAGCAGAGGGGGAACAGCCTATATGCTCATTGTCACTCTTCTTATATATACAGTAACAATTTACATGCGGTGGCTCTCTACTCCATTTTTCAGTGTTCAGTAATGAGAATAATATCTACAGATACAAGAGACATCTCCTTTTCAGAAACTGCTCTCCACATGAAGACAGTAACAAAACAGAATATTTGGCTAATTTGCTCCTTCTGTTCATGCATCTATTTTGACGCCTTTTAAAATGTCTCACTAGGGCCACTGCTTCTACAAAAACTTTCATTCTTGGAGCTCTCAGGAAGGATTATCATTCAAGATCCGTGTAAACAATCTCCATGGAAATGGTACATAGAAGGGAAGAACTAGTAATACATTAAACATCTGCCAGAAGACTTGTTGGATATGGGATTTTCCTGGGCTAATTGGCCATTCAGTAGAACCTGTGTTTCCTCTAGAAAGGGAGTCAAAGGAGATAAACATTTAATAAGAACTATTAAGCTAGGACCCCGCAAATGAGATAAGCATTTAATAAGAACTATTAAGCAAGGACCCTCTAGAGTGCTACAGCAGCAGTAGTAGGTTGAAGATTTGTTGCAAAGCTTATCTTTCATTTGCACAATTCTGGCTCCAATCCTATGTATCTTTTTAGGTAACAGGATGGGTTAGCTGAGTGATAAACCAAGTTTTACATACTTACCCAGTCCTACAGGGTTTTCTTTGAGATACAAGAATTAAAAAATCATTGGGCTTATTTCCATTAATCGATGAGGATGTTATTTGGTAAATTTTGTCCTCTTCAGTCACACTTTCTATGACCTTACAAGTTCTGCATGTAGAGCGGACAAACAGAAATGGAACTTAGTATCTGAGGTATCAAGTAAGTATCAACTAAAAGGCATGTTCTTTATAATTTCAGTTGTACTTGGAAATGCACAGGCTTTTTTCAAGTTATTAACTGTTGAAGCTAGTTTACAGTGCTTTTTGTTTGAGCTTTTGCTACACATATTTTCATTTTTTAATAGATTTCAACAGGATGGCAAAAAAGGAGCAAAAAGTGAAGAATAGCTGTGAAGCCCATTGCTCATTACAAATCAAATATATTAAACCTGCTTCTGTTAACCTGTGTCTAAGCAACTCTGTCTCAAAATGTTTTTGCTCTTTCCTTTTTTCCATTTTCAGATGCATTCAGCTAGCATTTTTTTAAAAAGAGGTAATAATTTACTTTATTAATAAAGTCAAGTTATCTAATCCTGTAGTGACTCACAGCACTTCTAGTTAATAAGCAGTATCTATCATTTTTGAGACTTAATAAAAATGTAGTTTTTTATGTGTGGTTCAGAAAGGCCACTGAGTTCATTGGGACTTTCTCCTTAATAAATGTGTTTAGGTTTGCAAAGTAAGTTCAGTATATTGCAATGAGTAAAACAGAAACCAATATAATTATCTTGGGATCTAAGGGGCAAGTTGTGTTTAGACTAATGCAACACTTTTACCTCTGATGAACCCAAAAGAAAGGGAGGATCATCTTCAACACTCTATTTCCTTGCTTGATTAAAATAGCTCTAACTCAAATTAAAATTAACTTCAGTAAACTCATAGTCACATATTTGGTTATATGCCTTACTGAACTGAATGCTACCTCACAGTAGATATGAATAGATTTGAACTGTGGGGCTGTAACACTAACACATTTGCTATGAAGTACATCTTTTAAAGCATATAATTCTGTCATCTCCACACAACTTACACTTTTGATTTGGATGTGCAAATGTGTAAGTGAATAGTCGTTCTCAAATGCTGAATATTTTTGGATTAGGTTATCTGATTTTTGAGTAAATAAAAATGATTCTCAGATGTTTACTCATGATTTGTTTTTTTTCCCATAAAGCGGCTACCAGACAGATATTAATTTCTCTTTTTGTTGTATTGATCTATCCACTTTTTTCATCATAAGATTTTATTTGCACCAGTTCAAGGTGTGTTTTATATAAATTAAACGCTATTATTTTACATTTGGCATTCAGCCATCTTTCTTGCCACCCTCACTGAGCAGTATGAAAACCATTTTGACTTTTGGTCAGTCAGGTCTATCAAAGCCAGTAGCTACTTCAATTTGATTAAGAGAACTAGCACAGAATTAAAAATATAAAATGATACTTACAGGTAGTGTTTAACCCACAGCATATGGAGTGTGAAGTCCGATAAAATAAAGAAAGTTAGTTTTGAAGGTATCTGTACTTGCATTTCAACCTTAATTGACAAAGCATCCATTTCCTCTAGAGTGAATATTTTTATCTGGAAAATGTATGCAGAATTATTTGAATTCAAATTTAAAAGTTTTGTAATTTGTTCTGATTTTTTTAAAAAGATTCTTCGGGAATTATCTATTCTCACAAAAAAAATGCATAGGGCATTTCAGAGGACAAATATAACACAACTGAATAGAATATAATACTGTGCTAAATTATTATTTCATAACTCATTTTCAGTGATAGACTGAATATAGCTGGAAAACAGATATGAAGGGTAAATAAGAGCAGAAAGATGCTTAGAGAATAGATAAATATAACTCAGCAATGCTGGTATTAGATTTGATGCAGCACTTTTTCCCTGGATGAAAAGACTGTTAACAATGATAGGCATAATACTGATTGTAATTAATATGAAGAAGCATCTCCATTTTTTATATCCCCCCTATTTTCATTTAGACTAAGATTTAAGTAAGATTAACTAAGATTATAGTCTATGATATTTTACTATAATATCATATTATGTTGCTTGATGAATTGAATTGTTTTTTATGGACAGCACTAAAATGTTGAAAATACAGTCAGCCTTCCACATTTGCAGGTTCACTTTTGCAGATTTGACTATTCACGGATTATTTGCTGTCAACTCTGCTGCTGCTCTATGCCATTTTTAATAGGGATTGCAAGCCTCATGAGGCTTGAGAAACTGTGAACGAGGCTAGTAAGTCTGTATTAAAAATGGTGTGGGGCAGCAGTGGAAGTGGCAGTGAGCTCCACCAGCCACCCATTTCTGCCTTGTAAAGGAACCTTGATGCCTCAAAGGAATCCACATGGTGATCATAATTTTTTGTGTGTTAAATTTGGTTTGGGAGGGCCTAGAGTCATTCATTGTTTTTTCACTTTCACAGGGGTCCTGTGCCCCTAAACCTAGTGAATGTGGAGGGATGACTGTAAATAGTAATGAACGGTTATTAAGGATACAGGACACTCATGTATCCATGAGAAAAGGTCTCAACAGTAACTTGGCATCTGGTGTGCATTTATCGTACATACAGCACTTGTTTCATCTACAGCATGCCTTTACAGTCACTGCATCACTACAACAGCCAATAGTGCTCCCCAAACCTATCATTTCAGCAGTGTAGCCTCACCACAAAGCACTTCACTAGCAAGAGAGGGCTGGGAGCACCACTACACACTGCCGCATTCTCCAGTGCATTGGAAATCCTTCTGTTAGCAGAGCTATGCTGCTGAAAAGGTAGGTTCTTCTTCGTGGTCTCTGTGCCTCACACATTAGGAGCTTTCGCGCCTGCGTGGTAGCGTTCGGAAACTTCTAGAGCTTGTTAGCTTGGCGGGAACCCCTCCCCCACACCGGTACTGCGCATGCTCCTCCCGGAGAGAAACGGTCTCTCCTCAGTTCTTTTCGTCCGCCATCGCGTACAGAAGGTTCTTTGGCTTGTTCCTCGCTATTCGTTTGCTTGGCTGTTTTTCTTCACGGTTTTTGGAATATTTCGGACTGTTTCTCGACCTTCTCTCGGACTTCCCCTCGGACTTGGTAAATTCGGACTTTTTCCACGTTTCTTCCTTCCATTTTCGTCGTCTTATGTCCGCGCTGTTTAAAAACTGCGTGTCGTGTGGGCGTAAGGTCGCTCTTTCCAACGGCCATAAGGAGTGTCTCTTCTGCTTGGGCGAGTCTCACAACACTCGGACTTGCCCAATTTGTCAGGAGTTCACTTCTCAAACTCTCCGCAACAGGTCTTCTAGACTAAAATCTTTCTGTTGGGAGCAGTCTTTAAAGGCGAATGAAGAGACCTCCCAATCCAAGATGGTCGACAAGAAGACGACCACACCATCGACGGTATCGGCGGCTGCCGTTCCATCTACTTCGTCGGCATCGGGCTCGGTGCCGGCGTCGAGAACGCCCATCGCAGCGTTACCAAGGATCCCGAAGCTGTTGGCGGCTGCCAAGTCAGCTAAAGGTTCCTCGACGACGAGGAAGGCTGAGGCTCCGGCCAAAGAGATGCCTCAGAAGAAATGCCCTGCTCCGGACGGAGACAAGGGAAAGGAGAAGGAGAAGGACAAGAAGAAGAAGAGGAAGGAGAAGAAACACTCCCCGGCTGAGGACGTTCACCCTCCCACTCCTCCTCCAACTCTTGAGCCTTCAAAAGGGCGAGGCGAGCCGGTCGATCTCTCGGACGACGAGATCGAAGATGCTCCCTAAGAGCACCCGGACTCGCCTGTGGAAGAACCTCCAACCCTGGTGGAGGAACAACGCCACCACCCTTCGAGCCGCCGCAGGTCGGCTGACCTGCAGCAGGGACCATCCCGGCAAGTCTCTGCTTCCCCGGAACGGCGCTCGATATCGGCTAGATCTCGGTCACGCTCTTCGGAGCTGCCGCAAAGATCGCCGCCTCCTCGGGAGACACAAGAGGAACAGCCTCACTCTTCTGCCTCCAGGTACACCTCGGCATCCTACATGGCCAGGTACGCAAGGGAATCTGAGTGGAGAGAGCGTCCGGTGTCCTACCGGTCACATTCTCCATCGTACCGGGATTGGTACCATCGTGACCCGAGATGCTGGGCGACCTTCCGGAGGTCCCGGTCACCTCAACGGCAACATCGGTCCCGCTCCCGCTCACCAGAGAGAGAGGAACGTCGGTACCGTAGACACCGAAGCCGTTCGCTGGCCGACCACCGCCGCTCTTTCAGCCGCTCTCCCTCGCCTCGATACCACAGAGCGAGGGAGCCTTCACCTCGATACTATGCAGTATCGCCACCGCCCAGGGTTATGTCCACAGCAACGCGCCCTGTGGAATCTGTGGTGACCAAGCAGGCCATGGCCACGACGGCCTGCCAAACAACACCTGTCACCACCAAGAAGGTGAAGTCGGTGGTCACTGCGCCTAAATGGGACGCCGCCATGGTCCCCGTTTCTGTCGCGGACAAACCCAAAAAGGCACAGTCGGTGGCCACGACGAAAGAGCCAGAGCGGGAGTGGCGAGAAAACTCACCCAACTCCGAGTCCTATGACTCCAGCGCCGAGTCTGACGTCTCGGAAGCGGCCTCACAGGAGTCCCCTCCTCTGGGATTCGGAGAACCGGGTGCCCGATTCAGCTCCAGAGGACGTGCAACAGTTTTCCGCGATGCTGCTTCGGATGGTCACTACACTTGGCCTCAAGATTGCCAACACGGAGCCGGAGGATGATGACCCGGTCTTCTCGATGGTTGAAGGAAGGCAACCTGCCACCGCCCCGTTGCCTCTCCTTCCTCGCATCGCTAAAGTTGTGAAGTCCGCGTGGGACAAGCCGGCTTCGGCACAGCCAATACCGCAGAGGCTAGAACACCTGTACAGGGTGCAGAAGGATAACGCCGGTTATCTCTTCAACCACCCTGTGCCAAACTCTGTGGTCGTCTGGTCGGCTCAGACGAAGGGGAGCGGCAGACAACATACCACCCCACCGGACAAGGAAGGCCGTAAGTTGGACGCCTATGCCAGGAGATTCTACTCCGCCGCCTCCCTCCACATACGGCTGTCCAACACGCAGGCTTGCCTCGCGGCATACCTGTGCAAGGTCCTTAATCGTCTCTCCCCGGCCATAGAATCGGTGCCGGAGGACATCCGCCAGGCTACTGCCATGATTTTCAACGAGGCTGTAGCAATCTCCCGCCAGCAGATCGTCTCCTCTCGACACGCTGTGGAGATTGCATCGAGAGTCATGGCAGGATCCGTCGGCTTGCACCGCCACGCCTGGCTAAGACCAGAGGACATTCAGGAGGACACTCGGAGGAGAATCGAGGACCTCCCTTTCGATGGCGAGGGCCTGTTCAATGCGTCGACCGATGAGGCGCTGGACAACCTGGTCAAGGCGAGGCTGACGGCAAAAAAGATCGGCCTTCACCCAGCCTTGCAGGCCCTCTACTTTCCGCCAGTTGTGGCGAAGGTCGTCGACCTCGTCCTTCCAGAGATCGGCCCAGTCCGGTCCCTCGAGGCCTTCTTCGGGGTCGTCTGCTAGACACTCATTCAGGTGACGCCCCACCTCGTCAAAGAAATCCTCCTCCGAGACAAAGTCCAGGTTTTGACCTGTACAGCAGGCCGCCTCAACAACAACCTCTCTTCAGCCTTCCACAGCCCTCGGAGACCGCCCGACCCTAGCTCGACATCTGTCGGAGTGGCAACATGTCACTACGGACTCTTGGGTGCTTTCCATTGTCCATCTTGGCTACGCCATCGAGTTTCAAGATATTCCGCCTCGAGGCGTTTACTACTCCACTCCGTCGAGCTCGGTCCTCCTGGAAGAGATCCAGTCCCTCCTCGAGAAAGGAGCAATCGAACAGCTCCCGTCGAAAGCCAGCTCCACCGGCTTCTTCTCCCAGTACTTTACGGTACCGAAGGCCGATGGTTCCCTTCGACCGATCCTGGACCTCAGAGGGGTGAACAACTACATCCTCCCCAAGAAGTTCAAGATGGTCACGCTACCGTCGATCTTGCCTTTTCTCCATCGAGGGGACTGGCTCGCCTCCATCGATCTCCGAGACGCCTACTTCGACATCACCATTTATCCGCAACACAGACGATACCTCTGCTTCGCAGTCGACGACATCTGCTACCAATACAAGGTGCTGCCGTTCGGACTCTCGACTGCCCCAAGGGTCTTTACCAAATGCATGGCCCCGGTGGTATCGTTCCTGCGGACAAAGGGTGCCTCTGTCTACCCGTACCTAGACGATTGGCTGTTGGTGGCGTCCTGCAAACAAAGACTTTACCACGACGTCCACATGACATTGACACTCCTTACCCGTCTCGGGCTACAGGTCAACCCGAAGAAGTCTCACCTCGAGCCGGCGAGGACGTTGGACTTCATCGGTGCCTCTCTGGACTCCATGTCCGCCACGGCGTACCTGCCAGAGACTCGGGCGCAGACCTTGATCCAGGCCGCCGTTCACGCATACGCGGCGTCTACCTTGTCAGCGAGAAGGATCCAGCAAATCCTGGGCTACATGGCCTCAACAACAGCGGTCACGTATCTCTCAAGACTGAGGGCAAGACCTCTTCAACACTGGTTCGTCCGCATATTTGATCCCCTGCGAGACGAACAGAGCATCCGACTGCAGCTGCCAGAGGAAGTCCGCTCATCCCTCCAATGGTGGCACTCACGAGACAACCTGATGTTGGGGATGCCCTTCCAACGGCCAACACCAAAGGTGACGGTAACGACCGACGCCTCCCTCTACGGATGGGGTGCCCACTGCGGCGATCTCAAAGTCCGCGACAGATGAAACAGCGATGAGACGGCTCTTCACATCAACGCCCTCGAGCTGCTGGCCATCTCGAAAGCACTCCAGGCGTTCCGCCACGTTGTCACCGGGCGTACAGTCCTGATCCTGACAGACAACACCACTGCCGTCTGTTATGTCAACAAACAAGGAGGAACTCATTCCACAACTCTGCTGAACATTGCCCTCGAGCTGTAGGACTGGTGTGTTCGCCTACAAATACATCCTGTGGCTGTTCACCTGGCTGGGCAGGAGAACACCACAGCAGACGCCCTCAGCAGGGACACCTCATCCCATCACGAATGGTCTCTCTCCGGAGAGGTGTTCAGACTGATTCGGGACCGCTGGGGCGAGCCATCGATCGACCTCTTCGCGACCAGGGAAAACGCAAAGTGCAGCCGATTCTGTTTGAGAGCAGGCCACGATCGGGCCTCCATCGGGGACGCCTTCCAGTTTCCGTGGACCGGAGAACTCTTGTACGCGTTCCCGCTGCTCGGCTGGACGATATCGAAGATCCTGGTAGCCCCGTATTGGCCGAGGCAGCACTGGTTCACGTCCCTGCTACAAGCCGCACAAGGCGACCTCCTCTGGCTACCACCGACGCCGGACTTGCTCTCCCACTCCAGCGGCCGTGTCCTCCATCCCGACCTGCCACGCCTGGCCCTCCATGCCTGGAGGATATCGCACTAGACGATCCCGTGCTCGGCAACGTCCTCATTGCGGCCAGGAAAGATTCCACCCGTCGCAACTACCAATACAAGTGGCGACGTTTCCTGGCCTTCGCTGAAGAGCGGCGTGAGCCGGTATCGCCCGCCAGGCTCTCCACCGTCCTCCACTTCCTCCTTCACCTCCGACAGCACGGCCTGGCCTTTCCGTCCTTGAAGGTGTACCTCTCTGCGATCGTGGCATACCAACCGCCACGATCCTCGGCATCAGCCTTCTTCAGAGACGATACCGTCAAACGGTTCCTGAAGGGATTACAACATCTATACCCACCGGTATCGCCACCGCTACTGCCGTGGTCCCTGTCGATGGTGCTATTGCAGCTTACGAAGCCGCCCTTTGAACCTATGGCGATCTCGGATGACAGGCTGCTCACCTTAAAGACTGCCTTTCTTGTGGCTGTTACCTCGGCAAGACAAGCAGGTGAGATAACAGCCCTTCGAGTAGATGAGCCCTTTCTCGTCTTTCATCGGGACAAGGTGGTCCTCAGACCTGACATCTCGTTCCTGCCAAAGGTGGTGTCCAGCTTCCATCTCAACCAGGACATCATCCTGCCTGCCTTCTTCCCGGACCCGACGACACCGCTGGAGCGGTCCCTTCACTCCCTGAATGTGCGTCGGGCCCTGGCCTTCTACCAGGACAGAACTGCTCCCTTCCGACAGACACCGCATCTCTTCGTTTGCTACAGGCGGCGTCGGAAGGGCCACAAGGTGTCCACCCAGTGCTTCTCCAAGTGGGTGGTACAGACTATTCAGCCGGCGTACGAGCTCGCGAGGAAGCCTCCGCTAGCCCTTCTTCGAGCCCACTCCACCAGAGCTGTGGCAACTTCTGCGGCCCTCCTGAGAGGAGTAGACCTGCACGAACCCTGCCGTGTGGCGACCTGGTCTCAGCCATCGACCTTCGTTCGCCACTACAGGCTCGACTGCCGGTGGCGCAGAGATGCTCGGTTTGGACGTGAGGTACTGGCTTCCGTACTCTAGGACCTGACCCGCCATCCAACCGGTAAGCTACACAGTCTCCTAATGTGTGAGGCACAGAGACCACTAAGAAGAAGAACAGGTTGCTTACCTGTAACTGTGGTTCTTCGAGTGGTCATCTGTGCCCTCACACATACCCGCCCTTCCTTCCCCTCTTCTCAGGTCCCTGTAGGTTCTACGGCGGACGACAGAACTGAGGAGAGACCGTTGCTCGGTGGGAGGAGCATGCGCAGTACCGGCATGGGGGAGAGGTTCCCGCCAAGCTAACGAGCTCTAGAAGTTTCCGAACGCTACCGCGCAGGCACGAAAGCTCCTAATGTGTGAGGGCACAGATGACCACTCGAAGAACCACAGTTACAGGTAAGCAACCTGTTCTTTTCTAGAAATAGCATCAGGAGACACAGCTATGATGACAGAACTCCACTGTTATAGCAACATTTCATGATGTCAGACCTTGCCTTATATTTTCTCTCCTTTACATACAAGCATTTCTGCAAGTTAAAAAGTTCCTTGAGAAGCATTCAAGTACTTTCTAAAGCTGTCAAATGTATTTCTGTGATTCCTCTTTTTAACATATAGAGACAAAACGATGGTTTCGTTTTTACTAAACCATCCCAGCCCCATCTCGTTCCTCTATAATTGCTAATTAGCATGTTTCTAGAAGACAGGTTTTGAATGTCAAGATTCTAGCAGTTAACATGTGACAGTTTTATTCCTGAGTATTTTGCATTCTGTTTCTAGCTGGTTGAGAGAAGCACATGTTCACATTAATTCCTTTAGGCCAATAAAAGGGAAAAGGTATATGGAATTCTTGCACAGTTCAATACCTACATGGTCTCGTGTGCTTGTTATTTCCCATCCAGATTTTGCTGCCATGATAGTTAGTGTTGCAACATTGCTTTTGATTATGTTTACCTAAAATGTAAAATAATACAGTAACTATACTACACAGTAACTATACTAACTAAAATGAGTTAAAGAAAATGCAATTGCTGTGATTTCTTTAATGTCTGGAATGCAGTAATTCACAGTTCTAAAACATATTTTTATTTCCAAAAAAAGGTAAAAAAAAAAAAAGAAGAAGAAGAAGACTTGAATAGGATTGAATTTGCATCTTGCATAAGATGCACTTAACAAGATCAAATTTTTGGAACCTATGTTTATGGTGGTTGTATTATTGCAATGACTGAAAGCACCCTCCCAAAGCTATCTTTAAAGCCAGGCACCCTCCAAATCAAGAGAAGAATTTCCAAGGCACTGAATAGTGGGGTGCTCAGTAATGACATTTCCAGCCCCCTCCCAGTAGCTAGGTGCCTTGCAACAGGCAGCAGCACAGCCACCTCTAGTAAAGCCCCTCACTGCTGCGAGAGGGCTGGAGGTGTTGCACATTGCCTTGCCCTCTTGCACCTGGAAATCCTTCTATTGGTGGGGATGCACTGCTGAAAAGGTAAGTTTTGGGGGCAGCATCAGGAGATGTAGCTGTGACAATGGAGCTCTGTCATCATAGCTATGTCTCCCAGAACAGGATCATGGACAACATGTTATAGTTCCCCTTTCCCCTGTAAATCTATTCCACAGGGTTTCCCAGTCCTCAAGAACACCTTTGGGGGCACACAGGGGGTAGGAGAAGGATTTGAGCTGCCAGCAGTGGCCACTCTCCTGGTAGAACACAATCTAATTTAGGATATATCACTGTTAGGCATAACCTAAATATTGTGCATGGGGGATGCATATACTGAAGTCTCAAACACAAATGATTATGGGACTGCAACCACCAGTATTCCTCATACTAAGGCTGCTGGGAGCTGCAGCCCAACAATATCTGGAGGGTTACACAATTGCTACACCACTATAAATCTTACTTGGTTACTTTTGTCCCAGAATTCAGGAGTGTCACTGTCTTCTTCCTTCAAGAGATTGTATTTTCTGTAGTTATAACATGTAGAAAGATGACCAAAAGAAAACTAAGGAAATCACCAAACTTCTAAACTCCTCTTTTTAAAATAAATTACAAAAGACTATAGCATTCAACCTCTTCCAAACACATTTCAACTAAGCAGTTCCTTTTCATATGCCGATCAATGGAATTAGCAATTATTATTGCAGAAAAATAAAACTAGATTTGCCAGGTCTATATTTAGAGAGTAGCCTAGAAGGGGTGAGATGGGGGCAGAGGGAGAATCAAGATCACATCCACCAGCAGATGCCAGTGGAGCCTTTTAAAAGACTAATTTGCAGAACAGGATGAGCATTTGGGAGGGGGAGCAGTGAGTTTGGTCCAGATAAAAGGGAGTCAGGTCAGGGCTCACATTTGAGCAGTTGGAGGCCTCTGCTTGCTTTGGTATATGGTCCCACTCACTGCTGACAGGTAGCCCCTAATGGGCTTGCTCAGATTCAGTTTGGCCCTTGGGTCATAAAGAGCTCTCCAATATTCATTGGCTTTTCATACTGTATGCATCTGTAAGCTCTATAAATGCAAGCTGTGTCCTGCAAAAAATACCTAGATGTTTGCATGCTTGTGTTTTAAAACAGTGCAATCATACATGTGCATTTGTACTCAGTGTTTCTCTTGTTCAATGCTACTTAGAAATAAGTACATGTAAGACTGCAACAAAAGGCACTGAAGAAGAACGCAGTTGGTGCACCTTTTCCTCTACCAATTATTTTGCTACATTCCTACCTGCCTTACAGTCATATCAAGTGTGGGAAAAGACTGAGAAGGGTAGTGTGAAAGGAGGAGCTGGGCAAGCGTGGCTGCTGCCAGCCAATCACAGCTTAGGGAGGGGGAGCTACAGGGCAGAAAGGACACAAACCTGAGGCTAGTCTTTGACAGAAGGCAGATAGGGGAAAGATGGCATAGAGATAGGGAAAAGCTGTAACAGAGATAGGACAGTCAGTCAGCAGAAGAACTGAATAGGGTTTTGTGAAGCTATGAATAATTAAATAGTTCAGGGGTTAATGCTTGGATTAACTGCATATTAATAACTTTTACTTGTTTATTTTCTTAGTAACTGTGTCTCGCTATTTCTGTTAAGTTTTGATAGAGAGTATGGTCATGCTTATCACAGAGAACCCACAGAACAACACATCAACACATCCACTGGTCCACTTAGGGGGTCACCTTAAGGCCCACATACCCAATCTAGGGAGTGATTAAGAGGGGGAGAGGGGCAAAGTGGGTGACAGAAGACGAAGGGTTTGGAACTGAATGGATCCATCACAGCTAATATTGAAAGAAAAAGGCAAAAAATATAGCACCTACTTCCTGTTTTGGGCTGTAGGTGTTAAAACTTTCATTTTCAGGCAAGAATGTGGCAATCTTAATCAAACATCAAGTTATTTTTGTTCTAGATGTTTCTGACAAAATTAATAAAAAGCAAGACACCACTGGATATGAATGTTTGGGAAAGGCAACATTGGTGGTCTTCCACCAGCACAGAAGAATTTCATTCCCCCTGTATCTCAGCTGCTCTTAGCTCTGAAGAGCTTTCCAACCCTCTGGAGAAAGTCTTTGAAGTGCATAGGAGGCTGCAGGATCACCACTGGATCCTGCTCCATGACAGCTCCCATCATTCCCTACAATTATCATTCTACATGAAGGAGTAGGTTCCTGAATTGTGTGTATTCAAGATGAATTTATACTATACAGTTATATACTAGATGGATTTGATGTATAACCCTATTTATATTAAAATAATAATATTTCACTCTCTATCATAGGATTGTAGGACATCCTACAATTAAAATCAATTCAAACAATATAAAAAAATTAAAATTTAAAACTGTGAAGAGAAGTTTAAACAGAATAAAACCATACTTCACAAGTTAAAAGAAGCTGAAACAATTTTAAAAGCATGTGCATATACAGTACATGAGGATATTATCATGACATATTTTCATAAATTAAATATGGTCAGCACTACATCAGCTGAGAAATAACATTACTTATACTGTTAATGGTATTTTAAATATCTTTATCTTTCAGAATTGTTAATACCTGGTTAATCTAATTTTCTTGCGTGCAATAGCTCCGTGGTATCTCCTTAAACCATCCTTTCCAATGAGCAAAGCAAGAAAAAAAAAAGATTTGTTATAATCCATACATTTTTAACAACTCTGTCCAAATTAAACATATTGATGTTTCATTATCTAAACGGCAGAATAACTAACAGATTGTACATAACAACTTTTCAAGAGTATGATGCAAATTTTTCTGGTTAAAACATCTTGGACAAAGCTGGCCCATTAAATAAAACATGTACATTTACTACAAAGTAATTTGAAAAAACCTAACTCTGTTCTGTCCTAGAATCAGATATTTACAAGATCTTTTACTTGTGAATGACATAGCATGTGTGTATGTGCCCTCAAGTCACCTGTCAACATATGGCACCCCCATGAATTTCATAGGGTTTTCTTAGACAAAGAATATTCAGAGGTGGTTCTGCTAATTCCTTCCTCTGAAATACAGCCTACAGCACCTGGTAATCATTGGCGGTCCCCCATCCTGGTACTCACTAGGCTGATCAAGGAGGATCTGGTGCCTTTAGGGAGTTTAGCCCAGTGAATGACACAATAATTCACAGTAATTCAAACATGACTTAAATAATCACGTTCCAGGTAAAATATCAATCCAAAACACTTTAGAATCAGTGGCTCAAATGAGAATTTGTTCAAGAAATTGCCTTAAAGTGTTGTTTAAATCCACACTTCTGTTGCTATATCTAACACTGATAATGTGATGATGTCTACCTACAACTGTTCTTGCCCTATTAAAAAGAGCTCACCTTTGTTGAAGGTCTCACTCTAGGGACAAGGAGAGGTTCTCCATGTTCATTTAAAATATTGAAAATTAGGAAAGCACTGTTAATATGTCGTGCTTGACCTTTGCCCCATTCATCACAGTTGTAGGCTTCAACACGAACTCCAACCTCAATACTGGGGGAAAAAAAATCAGTGAATTTAGCAGCCAAAGTTTAGCAGCATCCAGGAGGGCATTACAAGGCATTAGAGGAAAAGAAAATTTGGAAACTACTTTTTTGGACTGCAGTCCGCTGAATCCCTAGCCAGCCCGGCCGTGGAAGGGGTGGTTTTTCAGGAAGCTGTGGTTCAAGAAAGCTATACTTCAAGTTCTATGGAAAACTAGTACTATAAGGAAAGGTTGACTTGAAGAGAAAACTGAAGAGGACATGATAGTGCTCTTCAAACATCTAATGGGCTACTATACAAATGTTGACAAAGATGTGTCTAAAGGGCAGGACTAACATGAACTGCCATGAAATTACAGGAAGACAGACTTCGTTTGGCTATTGGGGAAGCCTTTTGACGATAAGAGTAGTTTCAACGTGAAAGCTAACTATCTAGAGGAACAGTAGGCTTTCTATTACTGGAAGTCTTTTCTAAAAAAAAAAGCCTGGATAATCATCAGGGAGGGATGTTTTAGTTCTGGATTTCTTGTACTGGGCAAGTGATTGGTCAGGAAGCACACTTCCGTCTCTATGATTTTTATCACATTATTATACAGATAAGTTATAATTATTTTGTATTGCATTTTAATTTATAAGCCATGAAGAGTCTCAGTTTTGGAGAACAGGTGGCTATTAATGAAGTTAACAAACATTAATAATACTAATAATTAGCACTTTGGGAAAAAGCAGAAAACATTCTCTCCAGGCAGTAATTCTATGCACCCTTGCTTGGGAGTTTGTCTCACTGAATTCAGGAATTTATTTCATAGTAAATCTGTATAAGGCTTTCACAGAAAGTCTATGATATCAATACCACTATTATTCAATATTAATAAAGGAATACACGCTGTACTAATAAATTATATCAGTGTACAGAAATATATTTCATGTGGGTGGACTTTTTTCCTTTTAAAAAAAAATCAGCTGTGTTTAAGTCATTAGAATACGATATGTTGTGGTGTTTGCCGAGACCTTAACCCCATGTCAAACCAGCATGCTGTAGTGGTTTGAGCACTGGACTACAACCCTGGAGACCAGAGTTTGATTCCCCAGTTGGCCATGGAACCAGGTGAACTTGGGTGTGTCACACACTCTCAGCCCCCAGAAAACCCCATGATAGGGTCACTGAAGAGTTGCCATAAAGTGGGAAACAACTTGAAGGCACGCAGCAACAACAACAGCATGTTCCTGTATGAACTCTATGGCTTTAAAGACCATAGCCAAAGGCTACATTCAGTACATTTGTGAACTTCCAGAACTTCTTCCCTGTAGCTGTCTGCATTGCCTGAAAACTAGGCACATTTTACAGATCTTCAGAATAAGTTCTTGGGGGTGATTTCAATGGAGAGGGGGACTGCCCTCCTCCTCTTTCAACTGGAATTCATTGCTTTGCCAGTAGGTGTTTGCCAAAGACCCCTCCCCCAATTCTCTAAACACTATCACTTCCATTTGTTGTTGTTGTGTTATCTGCCATCAGGTTGACTTTGACTTTGAGTGACCCTTTGAATGAGAGACCCCAAAGACCCCTGGTCATCAACAGACCTGCTCAGCTCTGGCAAACTCAGGGCTGTGGCTTCCTTGACTGAATCAATCCACCTGCAGTGTAGTCTCCCCCTTTTCCTATTGCCTTCCACTTTCCCAAGCGTTATCTGCTTTTCGGATGAATTATATTGCCTCATGATATGTCCAATGTACAACAGCCTCAGTTTAGTAGTTTAAATTGTGTTAAAACGATTGTGCTATAGGTTTTTAAATGAGCATACATAAGTAAAGCAGAACACTGATGTTGATGATGAGATGGTCAATGATAATATACATGGATAACAGCACATACAGATCAGAGATTATGGGCCTTTTCACACTACACCGTTATAGTGCTATTATTCCACATTCAACATCCTGTGGAATTCTAGGATTTGTAGTTTACTGAGGTCAAATAACTCTCTCGCTGGGAATTCTAAATGCCCCTCCCTAAATTCTAAATGCCCCAGGATTCCACAAGATGTTGAAAGTAGAATAATAGCACTATAACAGTGTAGGGTGGAAAGGCCCTACAATCTATAGTATTATATATAAGGATAACAATAATCTGAATAGAATGTTTTTGACACATAACAGTATCATTATAAAATATATACATTTTTATTTGCATATTCGTACTGAAATCCTGTAAAACAAAACATCGTTTTAAAATCAAAATCATTTTAGACAGTGCTACAAAGTTAGTTACATAAAAAGAGATATTTACCTTTTCTCAAAAGTATTGTTAACTATAGCATTGAAAACTAGTCGGTCACCAACAGTTGACGGTCCACGAAATTTAAACATATCTACAGATTTCAAAGTTGGATGCATATGACACAGGCGACTGAAATGAAACAAGAGTAAACGATAACAAAATAAAACGTACCGTATATCATCTTTTTTACGTTTTTATGTTGTTGTTCATATCAGTGTGACTAATCAAATAATAAATTCCAAGTTTAAATCTAGTTCTTATTTTAATAAAAGTTCTGAGATGAAAATGACAATTTTTAGAGACTCAAACGAACAAACAAACAAACAAACTACCCCTGATTTATTATCTGCCCTTGTGCAGTGCAGCCAGTTGTATGGTATGCCTACAGATTTTGGTCAATAGTGTTCACAGGGCCGCATTAAGATTTCATAGGCCGTTGGCACTCTTGTATTCAACTCCCTCAACTCACTATTTTGTAGGCACACAAATCCTGTTTTCATAAGCCCTAAAATTTTCATAGGCTATAGGCACTGTGCCTGACGTGTCTCATGATATAGTAGCCCTGCCTAATTATATGGTATCTGTGAACATGGAAATATTTTTTTTCTAAACACTCTGCTCAATCTTCCAGTAAATATATTTTAATAGTATATGTCTTCTTAAAAAAATGCTGAGAACCTGGCATTCTTTTATTATAGTGTAGATAGCAGTGCTGTAGGTGTAAAATTTCTCTTTACCCTTTGTTTAGCTATAAGATATTACACTGTTTTGGACTACTATTTATCCTCAGCCTTAACTCAATTATCCTTTATGATGTACCAGAATTGTTAAGCATGTACAATTATCTGTTTCTAATTAATTGAATTGTGCATCTTTATAATGCATTCAAATTACCCTGGTTTTTCATTAGGAATAATTTGCTCCTCCTATTTAAATTGCTAAATATCTCATTTGCAATACTTACAATAAAGACACAAGCAGATTAATGTCAAGAATGGAGGGGAGAATGAGTTAGAAGTTTGGAATTAAAAAAAAAAACCTATTGTGGTTGGTTTCCAAACAAATAACATTTTACTAGAAAGGTTAAACCATCCATGTTTTAGACATGGTATAATATACTTGGAAGGAAAGACCAGGTCTCATTCTAGTGGATTTCTGTTGAATGATGCTTCTTGGTTAATATAAGAATATTTAAATTTTGAAAAAAGAGGTTGCACAAGTAGAGGATTTAATTTTAGACAAACCTTTCTGAGCATTTATTCAGTTTGTCCTCTGAGAGCTGCTTCTTTTAAAATAAACCTCATTCTCATTCCTTGTAAGTCTGTGGCCATAGCAACTCTAACTGGCACCTTCAAAGGTCAAGTCTAATTGTGCCTTGTTTTACAAAGTCTTTGCAGCAAGGTCAGCTACTTGTCAAGCAGAATGGACAAGTCTCTGTCACCATTTAGCACTATTTTAACAAATAAAGGAAATATTTGCAGTTTGATGGGCATTTTTTTACATGTAAAACTGAGAAGCCCCATCACGTTTTGCTGGAGCAGTTTTATCAGGTGGTATGGGTGTTTATAGATACAAATATATGAAAGGTATGCTTATACATAAATGCTATCACTCAGGTCATGACTGTGTAAAACCTGTGACAGATTTGCAATTTTAATAAAATGAGCTGTTTGTCTTGCAACAAAGCAAACTCAGTTATTATTGGTATAACTTCAGGTTACAAATCAAAGCTACATGAATAATCAATGGGAATGACATATCCAGCATCCTAGCAATGAATCAGGTCCACTGGTGTGTGAAGGGAATTCTAATAGAAATTCATGTCTCACACACAAAGAGAGAGAGAGCTACATGTACCAAGCAACAGGGGGATGATGGAATTCTCTGCATGATTAGATGAACATTAAAGAAGTAGACAAAAAAGAGGGTTGCATTATCCACTAGACTTGTCCAGTAATAACTGTCACAGAAGAATGCACAATCTCTCCACGCAAAAAGAATACCTTGCTGAAATAGCAGCTACTGTCTCCATCCAAGCCATAATTTGGCCACCAAATGTATTTCCTTGATGATTGGCATGAGGAGGCAAGACGAGTTCAATGCTCTGCACATGAGTAACATCTGTGGAAACTGCATCTTCCTCTTGATTGCACTTTTGGCCTAAAATGTATAAAGTTGCTAAATATATCAGAAAAACTACTGATCAGGCTGCAATTCTTGACTCTCTTATTTCAGTCTTCATTCTGAAATCAATATGCCTAATATAGTTTTGAATTTGTGAGGTCTTTATCCCATAAGAAAAATCTTATAATGCTAAGGCTGTGTTTAGACGAGCAGAAGAGTTTTAATGAGGAACTAATTGGTGGTTTTTACTCATGAATTAGAATTACATTGGTATTAATGTACACTTTGGAGTAAAACCATTCAAGACTCCTAATTCAGTAGCAGAAGGAGAGAGCTATCTCCAAGAAAGAAGAGACTGCTATGAAAAAGCAAAGACAATGGGGTTTTTACATGCTGGTCACTACAATCTGTCACATGACTTAAGTGTTTGGCTTTTACCCCAGTTAGATCTGTTTTACAATCCCCGTGTTGCAGTTTGGATGCATCTCACTGATTTGTACTTTGAACTTGCTTATCAAGTTGTAGAATTTGTATGTAGAAGACAAATTCCAACTTGTGACTTCTTCATGAACTTTACAGATATTTAGTAAGAAGCTATCTTAATACCTACTAATTTCATCCCATCTTGTTATTTGTCCCTGTAAAGAGTGATCCAGTGCTGGCTGTGGATATATATTTTTAAACAGAGGAACAGAGAGTACATGAGCTTTCTTTCTGCGCCTTGTATAGTGAATCGGTGCCAGTTTCCTAAGCTGAAATGCGATATTATACCATATTATACCATTGATCTTCACTTAAGCTACTAGAAGAAAACTGCTAAATCTACTAATCTGTTCAGAAGCACTTTTTAAATTGCCATGAGTTCAAAACATTCTTCCATGTAGATAGCTTAGATTTATGGAAACAAAAAAATGTATGAAATTCTGGTGGCTTGCTAGACAAAATCCTACAATAGATTGATATATTTGTCCATGCACTTAGAAGAAATAAAAAGTCTACCCAAAGCTTGGGAAAGTGACTTTTTCAGAGCACAACTCTCAAAATTTTATAGCCAGCATAACTATATTTTCAGAGAGACCGAGATAGACAGAGAAAGAGATGTAATAAAAGAATATTGGGAGATAACTACAGACAAGAAATTTGGAGGCTACAAAGACCCCTAAAATATCTAATGTATTCAGCCTGGATAGTGCTGTCCTTAAAACTCCTTATTTCTTGGGGGAATGAGATAGATGCAGGACTATGTTTTTCCTTTACCATAATCTGTGCCACATTCTTTCATCAGGTTGTTAAGGACATTTCCATGATCCAACCGGATCTTCCTTCTTTCAGCAGCCAGGGTGTGTTCTATGAAATCTTGTGCAGTGAGAAGTTTTACTTGTTTTAAGTCAACCTAAACATGATGTTAAAAATTGATTATCAAGCAAGAGCAAAATTCTACTTTGAACCTATTTAACAAAAGTAATTTGTAGAACTTGTTCTGTTACTTTTGTATGAAGCTAAATTCATGCTACATAGAAAGATGCGCTTGTCAATTAACGTACTGATATACATTTTCTCACATTTTACAGATTTTCTGGATGTGGCTGTCTTTTAGATGTGCAAAAAGAAAAAAAAAGAGGCAGTTGGGTTAGCTTTTTCAAAAACTCTTTTTTAGAAAAGAAAACTGGAAATATAATACTGTCATGGGTTCAACATGGTAACACTGTGACAATTACTTCCAGTACAATGATCTTGTGTTAAATCGTCGCAGCAAACATCTTTCTTGCATTTTTGCCAGTATATTATTTCTACTACATACAGAGAGAACATTGTTTTCACCTTAAAAGCCATAATACTGCAGAGTTTGGAAAAAGTACTTTTCTGGGTTACAAGTTTCAGATTCTCCTAACTAGCATGGCTAGTGTTTCCAGGCTCTGCAGTCTCAGTACAAACTGCACATAAATGAACTCAGTTTGCAGCCCAGTCTACAAACTCCTTAAACAAAATACACTGGCCTAAATTAGGGGAGGGAAACTGTTGGAGTCTGGGGGCTACACTGGCTCCCCAAGGGGTGGCTGCATAAACCTCTGTCCGATGAAAACAAAAATTTCCCTCCAAAGAGTCCAGGAAGTGACTGCCAGGTCAATTTCCAGGCCACTTCTTGTTAGAAAAAAAAGGGGTCTTTCTAGAACTAGGAGGAACAAACAGTGATGAAATTGCCCCCATATGCCCCCTACATGGTATTGGAGAAGGGATTGAAGGGATGCTAGAGAACAATGGGTTCAATAAAACCAGCCAACAGGCCATATTTCTCCCATCCTGCCATAACTGCAATGTAATACTGGTATAGGTTGCCATATTCCACTTTATCAAATATATTCTAATTATGAAAATTTCTTTAATTTACATTCTAATTATAAAGTTTCAGCACATTAATGGTTGCATATTTTCTTCCATTATATTTCATCCTTCATACCATACCATCCTTCAGTCACAACTGATCTGAAAGTACCAGTGCAGAGTAATGATTAAAGTGCTGGACTTGGAACAAGAAGACCCATGTTTAAACCTCTGCTTGGTCATTGAATTTCGCATGGGACCTTGGGCCACCACAACCTCTCAGCAAATTTGCTTTACACATCTCTCCCTTGCTTCTAGCACCTCTCCATTCTCAAAACTCATTTTGCCTTATTTCACTCCTCTCTTCACTGCACTCTCCCCTCTCCACTACTTATTCCCACACCTCGCTTATTACGCTCCACCACTCACCCTCCTGCTCCCTACATTGCATCACCTTACACCCACACATGTCCCACCCTTGGCTCCTTGCATCCTGACATTCATAGAATCACAGAATTGGAAGAGATCACAGGGGCCATCCAGTCCAACCCCCTGCTATACAGGAGAACACACATCAAAGCACTCCCAACAGATGGCCATCCAGCCTCTGTTTAAAAACCTCCAAAGAAGGAGACTCCACCACACTCCAAGGCAGCATATTCCACTGCCAAACAGCTCTGATCATCAGGAAGTTCTTCCTGAGGTTCAGGTGGAATCTCCTTTCCTGCAGCTTGAACCCATTACTCCTTGTCCTAGTCTCTGGAGCAGCGGAAAACAGGTCCACTCCCTCCTCTACATGTCATCCCTTCAAATATTTAAACATGGCTATCATGTCCCCACTCTTAATCTTCTCTTCTGCAGACTAAATGTACCCAGCTCCCTAAGCCATTGCTCATAGGGCATGGCCTCCAGACCCTTCACCATTTTGGTCGCCCTCCTCTGGACATGCTCCAGCTTGTCAATATCCTTCTTGAAATGAAGTGCCCAGAACTGGACACAGTATTCCAAATGAGGTCTAACCAATACAAGTTATGATATGTCCAAAATGCAACAGTCTCAGTTAAGTAGTCTTGGCTCCTAGGGAATGTTCAGGCTTGATTTGCTCTAGGACCCTTTTGTTTGTCACTTTTGGGAGTCCAAAGTAGCCACAGAACTCTCCTCCAGCACATTTTACATGAGTTGTTTCTCCTCCTACCAGCTTTCTCCACTGTCTAGCTTTCACAACCATATGTAGAAATTGGAAATACAATGGCATGGACACTCCTGACTTTGATATTCAATGATATATCTTTACATTTCAGGATCTTTTCCAGTCTCCTCATGGCTGCCCTTTCAAGTCCTAGTCTTCTTCTGATTTTTTGACTGTAGCCTCCATTTTGATTAATGATTGAACTAAGATGCAGGAAATCTCAACGTTTCCATTGTCTACTTTAAAGTTATGCAAACTGTCTTTTTTTTTATGTTCACCTCTAAGTCTGCCTTTGCTTTCTTCCTTGCTTTTCTTCAGTAGTTGCTCCAAGCCTTTGCTATTTTCTGCTAGTAGAAAGGTGTCATCTGCATATCTAAAACTGTTGATATTCCTTCCTCCAATTTTCACACCTCCCTCTGCAGAGTCTAATCCAGCCATGTAAACAATATATTCAGAGTACAAGCTAAACAAATAGGTTAATAAAATGTAGCCTTCCTTGACCACCTTGCCAGTTGGAAACCATTCATTCTCTCCATATTCTGTCCTGATGGTGCCTCTTGTCCTGAGTACAGGTTACTCATGAAGATAATCCAATGTTGTAGTACACCCATTTCTTTAGGAGTGATCCACAGGTTTTCATGATCTGGATACGCCATCAAAGACTTCACTATAATCTCTAAAGCACAGGCTGATTTTCTTTTGAAATTCTTTGGTGATCTCCATTATCCAATGCATGTTTGCAACATGATCCCTCATGCCTTTTCCTCTTCCAAATCCAGCCTGGACATCTGGCATTTCTCACTCCATATATGGCAAATGTCTTTGTTGTAGAATTTTGAGCATCACTGCTTGTGTGGGAGATTAATGCAAAGATGTGGTGATTACTGCAAATGCTGGTGTCTCCTCTCTTGGGGATCGGAATGCATACTGAGCATCTCCAATCTGTGGGTCATTTTATTGCTTTCCATAATGTTTGGATAACAGATTTTAGTTAGTATTGGAGTGGATTCTGTCTCTCTTGCTTCAAACATTTGTTCCTGGTGATTTATTTCTTCCATGTGATTTGACTGCAGCTTCCACTTCATTTTCTAAAATTGTAAGATCATCTTCAAAAGGTTCTTCCTTGAATAAATCTGTTGTTCTTTCATTTCTTTTAATATAGTTCTTCAGTGTATTGTTTCCATCATCTTTTTACTTCTTCATGATCATGCAGTATGTTCCCTGGCTAGTAACAGAGCATCTCCAGTCTTCATTTAAATTTCCCTTTGATTTCTCAGATCTTGTGGAAGGGTTCTCTTGTTTTCTTTTTGCTTTTGTCTCTGCACTGGTCATTATTGTTGTTCTCTTTGTGAGCAAGTTGTTGAACAGTTATGCTTAGGATTCTGACTCTATCTCTGTCCCCCTTTACTTTTGCTTTTTCTCTGTTCTTAACTGCTTGAAAAGCTTCATCTGTCACCCAGTGAGGTTCTTTTCTTTTTGGCTGCAGATAGTGTCTTTTTGCATACCTTTTTCACAACGTTCCTGGCTTCAATCCAGTGTTCTTCTTGCTCTTGGTCGTATTGCAATTTTTTACATTATCCTTAAATTCTACAGGGATCTTCTTCAGGTTGTATTTCCGCACAATGACTTGACTTAGTGTTCTTCTTTAGCTTTTCTTTAATTTTTGAGAAGAGCAGTTCATGGTCCATGCCACAGTCTGCTCCTGGCCTTGTTTTTGCAGACAGAATGGAGCTTTCTCCATCTTCTGCTTCCAATAATGTAGTGTATCTGATTTTTGTACTGGTCATCAGAAGATGTCCATGTATACAATCTCCTCTGTGGTTGCCTAAAGAATTTGTTTGTGATGAACAAATTACTCACTTCACAAAATGCAATCAGCCACTCTTTTGCTTCATTTTTTGATCTTAAGCCAAATTTTCCTACAATATTTGATTCTGTTCTGTTTCTTGCTTTTGCACTCCAGCTGCCTATGATTATCAACATGTCCTGTTCTGGTGCGTGATCAATTTCCTCCTGGACTCCAGCATTGAATTTTTTACTTTTTTTCTCCGCTGCCTCTGTGGTTTGTGTATTAACTTGGATTATGGTTATATTGATAAGTTTTCTCTGAAGTCTTATTGATATTATTCAGCCACACTTATATTCCTTGACTGCTTGTACTACATCTCTCCTCATTATTAATGACACCCCATTTCTTCTTAGATTTTCATTTCCTGAATAAATACTGTATTCTTTTAGCTCACTCATCCCAAGTATTGCAATGATTATATGTCTCATTTACTGTGTCTGGCTTCCCCTTGTTTACGCATCTCACTCTTCGTGTTTCTATACGTTGTGAAGCTTTGGACTTTTCTTTCACTTCTGAGACATCAATAACTGAACATCCTTTCAGCTTGAGCCCAGCTGTGTTGTTAGCCACAGCCATACTCGTACTTGTCCTCTACTCTTTCCTAGTAGGTCACTGAGTGACTTTCAACCTTGGAGTTTCATCTTCTCGAACTATCTCTTGTTTCATTTTAGACTGACTCATCATAGGATTTTTAAGGTAAAAGGCTTCAGGAGTAGTTTACCATTGCCTTCTTCTGTATAGTACTTACAAGCATTAGCTATGGTGCCAATGTCACTGTTTTTGAGAGATCTTCCACCAATCTCACTTCCCACTACTGCTGCTGCCCAGTAGGTGTTTGGCACATTTAATCTGATTCCTCAGCAAAAGCCTGCCTGACTTGGGAGACTCTACCAGCAGTACTGCTACCATCAGCATGGCCACTTGGGCACACAATCCCACCACCATGGAAAGGTAGTGCCATGGTGAGAAAGGGGCTAGAGAATTACTTTTAAAAATGAGAGCTTTGAATCTGGACCAGATGATATTCCAAATGGGCACTGGGTGACATGCGTAGAATCCAGGCAAAATGTGGCCAAATGGGCGAGGGAGACAACCCCATATTAGTAGTACATTTATAGAAGGATAAGCCCCACTAGCACAGTTGTACTGGCTTTTACTAATGCACAGCTGTTTGCACAACCACGTCCACAACCACTTAGAAAACACCTTTGAAAATGCGTACCAATAGCAGAACAGCTATTTCACTAGCCCAATGACACTGTTGGATAATGGCCTTAGACCTCAACATCGCTTCTTCATCATATATGGATAAAGCGTATATTCACATTACACTGAACAGACAAACCAAACATTGAATACATATCTCTTCTGCCTCCTCTCTAATACTGTTTTCCACTGAACTCCCTAACTCCTGTTATTTATTGCACAAATGTTTGTTTCCATTTTGAGGAGAAAGGTTGCTTTGGGAGAGGATGAAAATGGCATGGGGGAAAAATGGCATGAGGAAAAACATTAATTCCTTGTACCTCACAAACTAAGCCCACGATCAAATTAACGGCTACTCTGAAAAATGAAGATAACGATAAGTGGCAATGCATTTAATATTTCTAATTTGATTCCGAGAAAGCCAGTGAATCAGACAGGTGTTACTCGTGAATGTTATTTTTTTTTTTAAAAGAACCATTCTGAATCCAAATGTGAATTTTGCTCAGTATACTTGCTAAGATTGCATCAGTAACGTGTGAAGTGCTAAAAGCAATTTAAATACCACATGTGAACACAGCCTGTTAGTACATACACTGACTACACGTTATCCCGGAGAATAAATACCCCAAACCTATGTTTCCTGAAACAGTTTGAATGTGTTGGCAGAGAAACCTTGAAAGAGTAAAACTGGCTGCTTTCTTTTTGGTCTTAACAATTCTCTCCCAACTGCCCCCTCCCAAAACAATTTTAACTCCTGCTCACAGGCCCACTTCTGGATACAGAATTCAACTATGAGGGGTGAAAAAGCAGTCCAAGAGAGGGTAGGAGGCATTTGTGGAGAAATGGTAAGAACGGGTTAAGCATTACCCCTGACATCCCAGTTCTACCCTACAGGTTACTCTCTACCCCTGTGTTTGCCTAAAAATGAAAACAAGGGCCCTTTTCGCACCTTACCTTTTAACGCTGCTGGTTGGGGTCCTCACACAAGAAGCCTGGGCAAGAAGGCTCTCACAAGCCTCCTGCTTCAGCTCCGCAGCTCCTTCCTGCTCACGCAAGATCCCCGCCCGCACCCTGTCCCTTCCTTCCGCAGTGCAGCCTGGGAGTTGGAGGCTGCACTGAGGAGAGGATGCGCGACTGGCCTGGCTCCAGAGGCTCTGCATGGCAGGTGAGTGCAGCCCAGGCCCGTGAGCGTTGCGCAAGCAGTGGTCATTTTCGGCTAAAAGCTGAAATGAAAAAATGTGTGTTCGCTGCGCGTGAGGGCCTTGAGCATCGCGTAAATGGGAGTGCGTCATGCAGACCGCTCCTCACATTTACATGATGTTCAAGAGGCCCTTTCGCTTGCAAACTGCTATGCGAAAAGGGCCAAGGAGTTAGGGACCATCTAGCTCTGCTGAAAGGGCAAAGTCCAGTGTCATGCTAGCAGACTTCTGCTTATGAAACAGGATTTTCCTTTATTCTCCTTTCCACTTTAGCACCCCAGAACTCTTTCTGCAAATCCCTGCTTCACATATACATTGATGGGGTCTGAACTGACAGCACCTAACTAAAAAAGAAATCTGGGAATTGTAGTACGGTAGATAGCTTTATGTACACGCAGCGGCAGAGAAAAAAACAAATTGGGAATGGGAACGAGGAGACGGAGCTAAAAGTCAGAGATCTGACAAGTGCCAGCAAAAGACCCTTTTTAAAGGGAAAGTAACAGCAAAAAGAAAACCAGATGAAACTGAAGGTTGATGGGGTTGGCTTCAAAAGGTCTTTGAAATTCAAAGGATGGAATACTTAAGTGAAATTTGGAAAACAAAGAGGGTAAGTGTGAAGTGTGAAGGGGGTTTGAATGAGTGAAAAAGTGCAAGACTCTAATCTGAGAAAGAGAAACACTTTTTTAAAATAAACTCCCTTCCATTAAGGATAAAGGGTAAACTTTGGAAGACTTGCTAAAAAAGAAAGACTTGCTAATAAAGAAAAAATTAAAAGTATAAAAAGAACATTAAAACAATGGTAGAAGAAGAGAGAAAGGAAGAATTGAGGACAGTGTTAAAGACATTGCTGAGGGAACTGTGGAAAGACAGACAAAATAGAAGATATGAATGGACAGAGACAAAACAGAAACAGAGAGGAATACAGGATGCACTTTGGAGATTTTAAACATTGCTGGGTAGTGGATTTAACTTCTTGAAGAGAAGTGAAGAAAAATACTGTAAACTATTGTATATTAGTAATGGATTAGCTTCAGAGGGAGGCAGAAATTGTTCCCCTGGTATCGATTGTGGAATAGCCTCTGAAGGGAGGTGAAGCCTTGGGGATTTTAAAGGTTGCTGGGCTGTGGATTTAACTTCTTGAAGAGAAGTGAAGATGGGACAGAGATTTTGAGACTAATTCAAAAATCTGAGAACTGAGCATCAGAGTTTTTGGGAGGAGTAAGAAGACTGACGGACTTATAAGGAAGATTGGAGCGACAGAGAATTAAAAGGGAAAGTAAAAAGAAAACTGGAGGACAATACAGATTTATATAAGAATAAGAGTGGTTGTAATATAAATGTTGCAACAGATTAAGAGTGTATAAAATTTTCTCCCTCTAAAAATCTTGATAAGGAATTTTAAGAAATATTAATAACAGTATTTGTTATTTCTCTATTGGGGGAAACTATATTAGATAAGCAGTTTTAGATTTGATAAATGCTGAAAACAATTGTAAGATATTATATGTATATTGTGAATGTTAAATATCTTACATGTATCACAATAGGTATTAGCATAAATAAGGTTGGAAGGAGAGAATAAAAATATTTTAGGACAGAAGAAGGAGGAATGGCATCAGGACAGCAGAAGAAGACAACACAAAACACAAATTCAACCACAAGTTTTGGAGAGAAGAGGCTCTACTGGATCAAAGACAATGGAGATAAACAAAATGTTGGAGGAATTTCAAAAAATGCGAAATGAATTGATGGAGGAAATAAAAGTAAACAGAACAGAAATAAAATCAAGTAGAGCAGAAATAAAACAAGATTTAAAAAAAGAAGTTGAAATACTAAATCAGAGTCTACAAAAGTTGACAACAGATTTGCAAACAATTGATCATAAGGTAGAAGACATACAAGGGAAAAGCAAAAATTTGGAAGACCAGCTGGAACAGATGATGAAGGAGCGGCAAAAAGATAAAGAAACAACAATACGGTTGGAGATGAGACAATGGAGCAGAAACTTAAAACTTAGAGGGCTCCAGGAGAAGAAAGAAGAAAACCCTATCCAAAGAATAACTGATATTCTGGCACCATATATAGGCTTAAAAAGAGCAAAGTTTGAACTGGATATTGATAAGGCATTCAGAATTGAATCAGTTGTGGCCAAAAAACGTGATCTCCCACGTGATATAGTGGTTTATTTCACTAAAGAAAAAACACGAGATTTGATTCTGGAACAGAACTTCAAAAAACAAACAAAACTAATAGTGGATGAGAAAAAAATAAAGATTTTTAAGGATGTGCCACCAAGTGTAATAAGAAGTAGAAGAGAATATGCATTTTTGACAAAAGAATTACAAGCAAGAGAAATAAGGTACAGATGGGAGGTACCAGAAGGCCTTTCTTTTTTCTATGAAGGGAGAAGAAGGAAGATAAACTCAGTGCAACAAGCTAATGAATTTCAAGAGAATCATTTGAAATCAGCAACAGCAGAAGCAAAAAAACTGGATGGAACACTGGAAAAAACAAAAAAGGACATGGTAATGGCAAAAGATTCGAGTCCAGCGTCTGAAGAAGAGGCAAAACCGGTAGAACCAGAAGAGAAAAAGAAGAAAAGAAAGTAAGATAGTAAAAACAGTATGAAGATAGTAACTTGGAATGTCTGGGGAATAAACTCACAAGCAAAAAAAAGACAGATTTTTCATCAAATAGAAAGACTAAGACCCCAAATAACAATATTATTAGAGACTCATATAAAGAAAAATCAAGATAAATATTTATACAACAATATGGCAAAGTAAAGAAAAGGGCAACTGGAGCAACTCCCTCATGATGAAAAGTTACAAGGTTCATGTCTGTTTAACTTAGGAAAAAAGAGAGTAAGGGGAGACATGATAAGAGATGTATAAAATTCTATAGGGGGTGGGGGGTGGAGCTGAAGCAGATGAAGACAAAAGCTCTCCATCTCATAACATCAGAACCAAGGATTATATGCTGAAGCTAAAAAGTGAGAGATTCAGGACATGCAAAAGGAAGTACTGCTTAACACAGGGCAAAGAGGAAATATCACTCTTTGTTGTTCTATTGGTGGAAGGTGTTCTGTTGGCCAGAGGGTTTAGTTGGAGACCGTCAGTAATTTGAGTGAAAGGGATCATAGATGTATACTATTCATTTGCAACACCAAACTGATAGTTTTATATTTTTGCTTATATTTTGAAAGGAGCTGTAAAAGTGAACATCCTAGCCAATATGCATCCCCAATAATTGCCCGCACACAGATTTGCTGTTAATAAAATTGTTAAGACAATCCTGATTTTTTAAAGAAGAAATATATTACCTTTTCATTAGAGCCTGGTCTTGCCACATATGTAGAGAAAGCCACACTAATCAGTTTCTGAACATCAGTAAGAGGATCCTGTAATGTAACTTTTACACCAACCTATGTATAGATAACAACAGCAATTTTGAACTCTGGGTAATTTCATCCCTCAAAAACAAGTTTATGTAATGATAACACCTCTTCTATTCTAGCAGGTAGATTGAGATATTAGGATTCTTTCTAGAATGTGCTTCTATATCTGCCATGAACACCACTATCTACAATATCACTGTTGAGAATAAGGAGTCACATCCCTCCTCCTGCGCACATGATGTTGTGCTCCTTCCTTATACTAGTGCTCAGCAAAGTTGAAACTAACTAGTCTCAAGGCAAAGGCATAAAACAACTTGTCAGTTTCAACTGTGGAAAGATTATTCGGATTTTGCCTTGACATTTACCCAAGGAAAATCTTCCAGATGCTGCTTTGAGATTTTGGCTTCAGACTGCACTATGAATCCCCTCTTTCCAGGGGTTTTCTTTCTTTCATTTCTAGAGTGCACACAAGCATTTTAAAATGGGATTCATAACACATTTTTCTACAGCAAACCTATCCCAATCTATAGCATGTAGACTAGATGTGCCCCAACTGTAGAAGAATATGTGGGTTATAATCCCAAAAAAGGATGTGCTTTCAATCAATTGTTTAGAAAATCCTGCAAATATTTATGGGCTTTTACTCACTTAAACCAAGTCAAATTTTTAGAAGTGTAGTTTCTTACCTCCATACTGGTAGTGAATGCTCGATTTACCTTTGCATTAATGCTGATAATTTGTCCAACTCTATTAAAAAAAACAACATATAATGTCATTAGAAAATGCAAAATATTAAGAGTATTTGAGGATTTTACTGCATGTGAGCTAACAGTACCAATATTTATGTATATAAATAGCAGCTTTTACAGTTATTCCTGATGGATGTTCAAGAATTCTATCTTGCAGCCAGACTATACACTACTCTTTGTATGCAACGTGCAGTTATGCCTATTCTTTTTGCATACTCAAAATTATATGGAGAGAATATAATCTAGATTGGGACAGTAGCATGGGGTGGCAGTGGGGCAGCAGAGAGGCAAGATTTAACCCTTTGGTTTTTCTTCCTTTGCAAACTGCAGGTGTAAGAAATGTCTGTGTGATCCAGACAGGAAACATATCATAGTACAAAGTGCTGAAACCTCTTCTGCTCTGCTAAGGCCCTGTCCTGAAATGGGTCCCTGTGTTTAATTCGCTGTAAGAAGTAAGGGCAAGACATAGCTCCATGTATTTTGGCTATGAAAGACAAGCAAGGAACACAAACTATAATTTATTTTTTAAACAAATTTATATGTCTATGTAGTTATCATGTTGCCCCTACTGCATCAGGGTTGGTGCCCTGGTAACACTGAGGATTCCTGTACATCAGCACAATGTAAGGCTTATGGGCAAAGGGTTATAAGTGAGTCCCATTGCGTTCATTGGGGTTTACTGAATAATATAAGATTGCAATCTTTGTGTTAAATGTCAATAGTGAATATATCACTCAGACTGCAAATGGTACTTATATCTGTAGATCCATCATTGCTTCATATTAGTAGTAAATGGAAGAAGAGGAACCTTGCATTGCATAGCTGTGACACATCCACATCTATTTATGCTCAGTTATATCCCACATGTAGCATATGTCCTTGAATCCATGCCTTGAATAAGCCACCTAGAATCCCATTTTGAGGAAAAAGGTGGGATATTAAAAGAAGCAAGCAAATAAACAAACAAACAAAATGGATGATTTGCAGATCAGGACTAAAACATACTGGCAGTTTAATATCTGGCATGAAGTAGTATTTGCTATTTTTGTGATGTCATACTATTATAAATAAATAGGTGGTATCTTGGTTTTCAAAATTAATGAATATTTACACTAATTATGGCTGCTTAACAATGGAAAGCAAACTTCATAAAACTGTCAGATTTTTTTCTCACTTTAAAAATAAAGACAACCAATGGATAGGCATATAATCAGTTCTCAGAAGGAAAGAAAGAAACCTCCTTATCTTTGAAAAAAGATTCCTTTCTCAACTCCATGAATACAAAGGGAGGAAAATACTTTTTATTGTCAGTTCTAAGAAAAGAGTAAGAAATATAACAATTTAATTTACAGTGCTCAAATACTCACAGTAAATGCTTTATTCACTCCTGGAAGTGACAAAGATCACTATTCCTGCATAATCTTCTGGACTCTATCCTAGCTTATCAAGTCAAAAGTAACCAAAGATGATTTTTTCACAAATGCAGGGATTTGTGTCTTAGCAGACAAGTTTTAGCAATTAACTGTATTCCTGTAGGGGACTCACTAATCACTATCACCAGTGTTATCTAAACTGGTTAACTGCTTTCAAACAGGAAAAAAAAAGAATGCTATGATAAGGTTTAATAACAACTATGCAAAGTTGTACCTGGCAGTCTCTTCAAACTGTATGTCATCCACTGATGCTGTCACACAGGGTAGGCCAGCATGTTTCTCAGCTTCAAAGAAGAAAGAGAGAAGGTGGGAGAAAGGACAGTTACCAACATCAGACAATCTCCTTCAGTATGTGTTTGCCTTTAAACACAACAGGCTCCACTATCTTTTCAGGCCCACTTTATATACATTATTTCTGTAAAATAGGACACACTGTTATCATATATCTATTTTATTTTGCTATGTTTTAAAACTGCAATCATGGTGGCTAATAATTGGTCAACTAGTGATGGCTGCAGCTTCCCAAGGACTTATGGCCACGAAAATGGAATTTCATTAGAATGATCAAATAAATTATGCCCTCCTAAGGCAGATGATGTCTCTGTGATGTCAGTTATCACTATATGAAAGACAAAATCAGCCATCTTTTTACAACTCAACTGAAATATATAGTGTGCAGTTTAGGATCACTTTTATTTTTATATTCAAGTAAGCATGTGTAGCCCCTGTTCAAATTAGAATCATTGTGTGCAGGGGGGAGTCACAAGCCTTCCACATGAAAATCTGCTACCTTTCAGTAGTTTAAATTGGAGTGGATGGGAGACATTTTGTAGGTGTTGTTATGAACTGCTGAGCTGTTGGAAATGAACCAGAAATCTACCTCCTCCACTTTGTTCCAGACCTTCCTAGCTCTCCATTAATAACAAAAATAATGTTCTAGATTGTGCCACACAGAGCTCCATATATCCCTGGTGAAAAATCCAGATGATTTAGCCTCCTTTGCAGGGGGAGAAAAAGCCACAGTTCATCAGACAGTTGGTTAGTCAGTCACACACACTGCTGTGCCTGGATGCAGTCTCAACTGAGAGCTCTTGTCTCTCCAGTTTCCAACTGTAATTGCTGACAATGACTGGAGGGAAAGGAAGAAGCATTTAGGCTCCCTCCATTATGCCTTAATAGGGCCTAAATACCATAAGGGAACCAGATCCTGTTTGATATTGGAAGCTAAGCAGGGTCAGCTCTGGTCAGTACTTGGATGGGAGACTGCCAAAGAATATCAGATGCTGTAGGCTACATTTCAGAGGAAGGAATTGGCAAAACCATCTCTGAGAATTCCTTGCCTAAGAAAACCCTATGAAACTGATGGGGTTGCCGTAAGTCAACAGGTGACTTGAAGGAACATACACACACAGGGAGCTACAGCTGAAAGCCTCCCTTCCTCCCACTACTTCTTAGCCACTAGAGCGAGATGAAGCATCAGCCCTTCTGCTGTGCTTAAATCAAGCTCTGTGGCTTGTGGAATGTAGCACTGATGAACTAAATTTACTACCTGATGAATACTGTAACCATTGTTGGACCTTACAACCAGTGATAGACTTAAAACTATAGATGGGACGAATCCAGAATTTTCCGAATCCGAATCCCTGGAAGGTTCTGGGAATCCACGAATCTCGAATCTTTTGAATTCTTTTTTTAAAAATGAGTTTAAAAAGCAAGGGAAAGAAGGATAATCTTGGGCAAGACACACTCTCTCAACATTAACAAAAGCCAGGTAAAGGCAAACCTCCCTCTGAAAAACTCTGGCCAAGACAATTGTCATAGTTTTGCCTCAGGATCTCCCCAGATTGAAAACAACATGAAGGCTCTTTGTACACAAGCAGGAAAATGTGGATTAATCCCACATTTTCCTGCCTGTGTAAACAGGGCCACATACTACAGTACAGAGCTAATGCAGGTCAAAACTGGTTTTTCTTTGCATAGCTCCTTCTGGAATCGTGGGGTTTGTAGTTTGATGATGCACCACTACACTTTGTCAGAGAAGGCTGTGACACCTTGTAAAACTCCAAACCCCAAAAATTGTGTTGGAAAAAGGTTTGCAAGGTTGCTATGCAAAGGAATGTTTCAGCTGTTCTTGAAATCTCAAGCCTGTAGCTTTCAGTCAAGTACCGAACTTAAATATGAAATGTTCAATTTAAATATTTTAGAATACAAGCCCAGCTGTAGTTTCTGAAATTGTTAGCAAAGGCCATTATTACTCCAAGGGAAAACTTCACCTACTTACTGTCTTCCCTAGTACGTATGGTCTCTCAAGTTTTCAGACTCCCAGGTTTTTAGGCATCCTGGTCTCCAACAATCTATTTAGTTGGCGGATTCGAAAGATTCGGTTTGCCTATTTTGGTACAGGGATTCAGATTCGGGAATCTCGAATCCTTACCCACAATTCAAGGATTTGAGGATTCAGTTGGCCCATCCCTACTTAAAACTTACTGGTAAACTTTGTAAGCAAGGTCTGAGTTTGCTCCACCCCACACCCTTGTCTCCCAATCTCTTTTCCTTTTCTTTCATTTATGTTAGATTGGAAATCTGCAGAAAGAGACTTAGTGTTTGATATTTATGAGCCACTCTAGGTGAAAAGTATGGTAAAATGTCTTAAAGATGTAAACAGGATGAAAAAGAGCACTGGAGACAATAATGTGTTTACTTGCAACTACTGGTAGCAGACCAGGAGGCTTCTCGCATCTTACCCGTTCGCGTGACTGGGGAGGGCGTCTCGCGCGAAAAGCCTCATCCGGAATGCTGCTGCTTCCCTGCTCCTTCGTCCCGCAGGTCGCTTCCTAGTAGCGCGACCGTTGCACTAGCTCCCCGCCCCTTCCTTCTGCAGCACAGTCTGGGAGTTGTAGGCTGCGCTGGGGGAGGAAGCGCAGCTGGGCCGGCTTGTTTGGCGCACCGCACGCAGGTAAGTGCGTGAGGGCCCCACGAGCACTGCGCAACCACACAGTATTTTCGGCTTAGAGCCAAAAATAAGAAAATGCACGTGCGTCCCACTTTAGGCTCCTGAGTGTCGCGTGAATGGGAGTGCATCGTACAGACCGATGCTCCCATTTACGCGGCACTCAAGGGGCCTTCGCGCAAAAAAAAACTGTGCGCGAAAAGGGCCTAGATTATGAAAGAGAGGAAATTGCACCACAATGATAGCTCAGTCTCATCTGTCCTCCTGAAAACTCCCAGCTATCACCTACTTTGCTCCTACATATTCACTCCTTGGCAACACTGAACTCACACCCAAATCTTCATGTAAACTATTTGTTCAGGAAAACAAACTATATTTCTGTTTAAGTATCAACCAAGGAACATCAACCTATTGTTTCTATTAGCAAGCAACTACTTTAAAAATGGAATATCATCCAGCAGCTGTTAATGCTACAGTAGTCTCCACAGAGAAATGTAGTGGCAAGCAAAATGTATACGTTCACTCATTCTCTGGTTCACATTCACAGAAAACTGAACAGGCAAATGCATGATACAAATCATATTTAGAAGCCAAATACTGAGATTCTACTGACCACTGTCCAAGTGACTCCTAGTTACATATCTATCTAAAATGCATAGAATGGCTGTTCTCAGCCTTTTTACCATGAAAAAGCCCTTTAAAACCTTACAAGTCTCAGGAACCCCTGTACAAAAATTATCGTATCTATAGCTCAAAAAGGGTTTATATGTAAAAAATCATGATCTCTCATGCAACCCCTAGCAAGCTCTCAAAGTACCCTAGAGTTCCAGGGAAATCTGGTTAAGAAACCCTGGCATAGAATATGACTTAAAACTTTTTACTGCTTCATGAGTATGTCATGTAGAGCTTGGGGAAATTACGTTTCGGTATAAAACTCCCAGAATCTCCCAGACAGAATGAAACATTGGTCATCCTGGAAGTATATATAGGAAGTTATAAGCCAAAAAAATAACTCTTCCAATCAATAAAGGAGCAGTAGATACAGCTATTCAGAGGTGTAATCTTCAGACACATTCAGATATATAGATCACAAAGAATTATATTTTATTTTGTCTGAAGTTACTCACAAACTGTGCTAAATCCCTGGTGATACTTTACCAATAAGCTGCTTTGCACAACAAATATTCCAACAAAGTTTACTTGAGAACCAACATGGTATAGTGGTTTGAGCATTACTCTGAGGACCAGGGTTTGCATCCCTATGAAACCCATGGGTGACACTGGGCAAGTAACGCTCTCTTAGCCTCAAGAGGAAGGTAAAAGCATACCCTTTCTGAACAAATCTTGCCAAGATAATTCTGTGATAAATTCACCTTAAGAACACCACAAGTCAAAAATGACTTGAAGGCACATAACAACAAACTTCACTTGCCTTGTTGGTGAAATGGAACACTACAAAATTACACCACAGTTGTAATCATAATCTCTACACAGATGGAGCAAGATGCACACATGTACTCTGCTAATATTTTTCTTTGCTCAGGAACAAACATAAATAAATGGCTTTTGAGACTGACTCGATCTCATAAAAGACACCAGTTCATCCCAGGTTACTGAATAGCCAGTTTCAATTTCTCTCTCTGGGAGTCACCTATACAGTGCACTAAGAGACACTGAGCTCTTCCAGAATGGTCTAAAGAACTGTGACCTCTGAAAGACTGTTGGTAGTTGACACCTCCATTTTAATTTGTTTTCTGTCAGAGGCTCTTTTCTGTTTTTTTTTTGTTTTTTTTTGAGGGGGGGTTAATTGTTGAACATAGAAATTCCTTGGATCCTCACCACAAAGTTTTCAAAATTGGGAGCATGGCGCACCGAGGTTAGGGATATGGTCCTACATTTTGAAATGGTCTCCTCTCTAAATATAGTAGTTTTTCTCTTAAAGTGTTAACACCATTTCAGCGCAAAAGTGCTATTTCACTATTGCACAGATGTACTATAACTCTAAAAAACAATTAAGGAGAAAAAGGGGGGAAATAGGATAAAAGAACTATCCTTGCCTTTCTCAGTGTCCTTCTTGATATTCCCAGCATGCAAACACTGCAGCCTGAATATCACTGAGAAAATGGTCAAAAAAAAAACCAACAACAACCCTCAGCATGACCCACAACAATAGATGCATATTTGCCCTTGAAGTTTTTTTTTTTTTTATCTAATGTCTCTCAATTTTTTTGAAAAAAAATCTATCAGAGGATGGGAAAAAAGAGTTGCAGCTGCTGGCGGGACCTGCCAGCAAACAGCCTGTAAACTGTGTCTCTGGATGACATTACCAAATGAAGCATGGCTGTTAACCAGTAAGAACAGGGCCATTTAAACACTGGCACCCCAGTTACGGAACAATCTTCCCACAGTGTTATCTAACAGAAGCTTTATGGTATTCTTAGCAAAATACCTTTTTACCCAGGCCTTTAAGATAACATGTCTTGTAGCCTTAGCCGCTTATCTTAAAATCCATGTCTGATATCCTGTTCAATATTTATGAGATTGTATGCCAGACTTATGATCTTGTAACTTTTTTGATACACATTTAGAGTCATTTACGACTGTGCACGATCCCCAAAATCTAGCTCTTAAGCCAGGCGGTGTCCAAACTAAAGGGTTTCCAAGGAATTTCAAATCAGTATGCTTGGAAATGATGGTTTTAGAATTCTCGCAGTCATGGGGTGTGTTGAGACAAGCAGCTGTAGCTGAAACCCATCTCAGCATGCCCCACAAATGGGAGAGTGCTGCAGTCATCATTTCTCAGTGCTCCAATCTGCAGGGCCTTGGAAACCCTTCAGGTGGTACGCTGTGTCTAAAGAGGTTGATTTTTGAGGGACAGCACTGGCAGAAGCAGCTCTGATGGAAATACTGGGGGCATTGCAACCCACAGAATACTTGGCACACTTTCACCTGTATTTGTAGTCTACTCCTTTTTGGTGTAGTGCCACAGTTTGAGTGTTGGATTAGGACTCCAAAGTTTGAATCCCCACTGACTGGGTCATCCTGGGAAAGTCACATTCTCTCAGCCTCATACAGCCATGGCACACTTCCTCTGAATGAATCTTGCCAAGAAAATCCGAGGAGAGGGATGGAAGTCAGCTTGAAAGCACATAATAAACCTTTCTGTATCTGGATTATACTATAGTAAAGTAATAATTTAAAAGAGTTATTGGACAGAGGCCATTTCTGCAGGACACTATCCCGCTATTATTCCACTTTCAACATTCTAGGGAATCCTGGGGTTTGGAGGTCAGGGAGGGGCATTAAGAGTTAATTCTCAGCCAGAGAGCTCTTTGGCCTCAGGAAACTACAAACCCCAGAATTCCAAAGGATGTTGAAAAGGGAATAATAGCACTACAACAATGTAATACAGAAATGGACAGAAAGTCTGAGGCTGAGGATAATTTTCCCCACAGAGCTGTCATCTTGTCATCTTTCTCCTAGCTGTACTCCCTCCTTGTATTTAGCTAGCAAAAAGCCAGAACACGGTCCTTAAATTCATCTCTCCTGTGGACAAAAAACTGCATCATGTGTCATTTTCTGGGGAGTCCGTTGCCGCTAAAACTACAAGGAGTTGCGTGGGACATGAAAGACCAACCCACTGGTCTCACGGACAGTGTATCCCGTGCATCCACTTCGTCACGAGCGCCTCTGTTGGCCATTTCCACACGAGTCTGTTGTAGCGCGATGATTCCACTTTCAACCTCCTCTGGAATCCTGGGGTTTGCAGTTTCGGGAGGGGCCGGCCGGCCCCTCCCGAAACTGCAAACCCCAGGATTCCAGAGGAGGTTGAAAGTGGAATCATCGCGCTACAACAGACTCGTGTGGAAATGGCCAAAATGAGCCGGTCTTTCAAGACACGCAAGGCTCTCCGTGGTTCCTCCCCACCCTTCGAAGACAGCGAAGCCGCCCGCCCTCATACACACCGGCCAGGCGGGTCCGGGGAGTTTGGCAGCTGTCAGTCCAGAAAGGAACCTCCCCGAGCTCCAACTGATGGAGGAGGGGGAAACAAAAGGTTCCCCGCCCAATATACTCGCCGTATGGAAACCCACCATAGAAGAAAGAGGAGGGGACTACAGCCAAGGGGGCCGGTCGCGCTTACCAGCCAGGCAGGCTGTGGTGTCGATCCATTTGAGGAGCTGGCCGGCGCTGAGCTCCCCGCGGTGGTTGGCGTGCGCGGGAAAGATGGTCTGGCACATGTGCACTTGCGCGCCCACCATGGCGCTAGTGGCTGCCCCACACACCCCCTCCTCCTCCTCTTTGCTGTCGTTTCTCCGCTCCTCAGAGCCGCATGCGGTCATGTCAGCCACTCCGGGCAACATCGGCGACTCAGCCGCCCGGACCTTTTTATTCCCGCTCCCTCCCGTCGCTCTCGCTGGGCTAAAGTGTAATTAGGTACAGGGTGCGCTCTCAGGCGTCGAAGGGAAACTGGCGGCGCCCCGGTCTTGGCGGTGACCCAGCCTCCTCCTCCTCCGTCAGCCGTCTCCTCAGACCGAGCGCCTGGCCACAGCCTTGGCGCCATTTTAGGAACTCACGGAGGAGCGAGGCGGGAAATCCACCCTTTGGGTAAGGAATGGTTGGTCCGTGCTCCCAGCCGGCATCCTTTTAGGCTGGCGAGGGCTTTGGAAGTAGCGATGTGATAACTTTTCTCAACTCTGATGTGGTGTTTTCTTCACCATTGCTTTTTAAAACGCTCTCCTTCTGCACTACACTCCTATAGCGCGATTAGTCCACTTTCAAGATCCCCTGTGGAATCTTGGGGTTTGCAGTTGGCCCCTCCCTACACTGCAAACCCCAGGATTCCATAGGATGTTGAAAGTGAAATAATCGCGCTATAGGAGTGTAGTGCGGAAATGGCCAAAATCGTTATAAAAGTGTCACAACCACGGGCGTTGTAATTTCATATCACAGATTTCGTTCTTTCAGTTATTGAGGCCAATAGATTCCCAGGAGACAAAGAATACTGACTGCCAAGAAAGGAGGGGGGGGAACCATTTTGAACAGGGCGTTGCGTAAGAGCCACCGTCTACAACAGAATTGTAAAAAGCCAGCTCTCCTCTACAGAAGCTTCTTTGTCAGGAAAGGTCTTGGGAGAACATAATGTGACGGCTGAGGTTTTTTTCTTTTTCCCGTGAAAGCCCTGTCCCAGATTCTTAATAGCTGGGAACTGGGTTTGCGAGGGGAGCAGGTTTCTAATGCGTTGACTGCCCAGGGCAGGTTGTTCCTGGGCAAAGGTCACAGAGTTTGTCTCGAAAAATGCTTAACAAAGCTAAACTGGTGCAAGTCAAAGCTAACAGCATCTCAGTCTTGTTGAACAGAACGGATGTATGGGAGGATTTGTTTGAAAGATAGAGTCATACCTCCAAGAGATTAGCACGGCCACTACCAAAAATTGTATTTGCAGGGATAAAATGGGAGCTGACATTTCCAACAAAAATTAAGTTATGAACCTATAATAATATTTACCTGGGAGCCAGCGTGGCGTGAGTGAACCAGGGTTCCAATCCGCTTTTCCATGGAAACTGGGCTTTGAGTGACCTTGAGCAAGTCACACTTTCTCAGCATTAGAGGACAACTATAGCAAACCCTTCTCTGAACAAATCTTGCCAAGAAAACCCCATGATAGGACTGCCATAGAGTGGATTTGGCTACAAGGCACATAGCAACAAAATCTGAATAGAATTTATTGCAAAGTAGACATATACAGAATTCATTTTTGGTGTACAGTCCTGTGAACTTGGATGCAGAAATCCACTGAATTCAACAGGACGCATCCCCAGATAAGTACAATAGGACTGCAGCCCCAATCAGAACTTGGAAAAATTATTTCTCTACAAGTCCTAGAATTTCCAAGCCAATACGTGGCCATGCTGACTAGAGATTCTGGAAGCTGTGTGTGTTTCAGCTTTTGTGCATTTCTCTTATCAATTTCTTATTTTGAATACAAAAGGAGCACCAACTGAAGGGAAAAATAAATATAAGCAGAATCTACCAAGTATGGAAGGAAGGAAGGAAGGAACAAACCAGAAGACCCTTGGGCAACAGTGCTTTTCAGTAGCATGCTGTTGTGTTCATTGGGTTCATCTAAAATACGACAACTCTTCAGAAAGCAGCCAGACAAATAAATAAGACATACAAATCAATACTACACACATTTATAGTAAACAAAGACCTTCTAAAATAGTTCTGATCGAATTAAGCAGAAAAAAAAAGAAAAAGCAAAATCTTGAGTGCCTAACACTTTTATGAGCACCACTAACACGACAAAAAAAGTGGCAAGCTTTCAGGTTCACCAGGATTCTTCATCAGACTATATTGAAGGGATGAGGAAAGAAACAAAATCCAAACAATCTAGCTAGAACAAAATGAAAACATGATATAGAACAGCATAAATCCAAAATAGCTTAACAGCAGAACAGGATACAAATAAATCTATAAATATTTGAAGGGATGCCATGTAGAGGAGGGAGAGGGCTTGTTTTCTGCTGCTCCAGAGACCAGGACAAGGAGCAATGGATTCAAGCTGCAGGAAAGGAGGTTCCACCTGAACCTTAGGAAGAACTTCCTGACAGTCAGGGCTGTCCGGCAGTGGAATGTGCTGCCTCGGAGTGTAGTGGAGGCTCCTTCCTTGGAGGCTTTAAAGCAGAGGCTTGATGGCCATCTGTTGGGAGTGCTTTGAGGGTGTTCCTGCATGGCAGGGGGCTGGACTGGATGGCCCCTGTGGTCTCTTCCAACTCTACATTTCTATGATTCTATAAATGAAAGTAATAATTGTCTATGAAATGGACAGTAGTTCATACAGAATGAATTATCTCATTAGTGGAGCTATAGAGCCTGCTACATAATGATTGTTTTCAAAGTACAACAGCCCTATACAGCGGGCTCTCAGTATTCACTGAAATTTGGTTCCAGTATCTCTCATGGATACCAAAATCCATGAATGCTCAAGTTCCATTATATACAATGGTGAAATAAAATGGCATCACTTATATAAAATGGTGAACAAGTCAAAGACTATGGATGATTGAATCCATGGATATAGAATCCGTGGATATAGAGGGTCAACTGTAAGTGGAATGACAATAGAACTGATGCTCACAGCTGCCTTAACAGGGGAATTAAAATTTACCTCATAGAAGGGTGATCAACCTATATACCTTAATATGCCAATAGTCATTTGTTTTGAAACGTGTTTCACTTCATACGTAATGAGAATATTACTGTGGTTTTTGGATTTTAATTTTGCATTCTCTATTATGCTCAGAAGCTGGCTGATCTCAGTCTGTCAAGTTAAATTTTCCATTTTTGTGTACCTACTAATCTTAATGCAATACTAAGCTTGACCAAAGGACCAAAGGACTGTCTCAGTACAGCAGCACATTTTCTATCCTTTTTTTATTCCACATATTGTATCGGAGAGACTGCTAGATGTCATGTATACAATGGAGGACCCCAGAAATTCATGGAAAATTACTTGGTTTTACTGTGAGTAAAGTAAGTGACAAAGTAAAAAAAGATGGGTGAATAAACAGCTGGCTGAATTGCTCAGGCTTCCTTTATTATACATTCCTTATTATAAATTCTTTTTATATTACTATTATTATGGTGATGGTTCATCGAAACTGAGTTTGACCTACCTGACCAGACCTTCTGCCCATAATGTATCTGTTGTTTTATATAAGATTAGGAACTGCAAAGCGATTGGCATCCCAGAACAACACAAAGTCTAAATCTGCTCACGTATAAGCCTTCTTGAATTCCCTAGAGCAGAATGTGCTCAGCCTGGATAATGAGATCTCTTTTAGGCAGCAGAGAGGAATTCTGCAGTTTGGGGAGGGCACATAGCCCTTCTATAGCAAAGAGGGAATGCTGCTATTTTAAAATCTTCTGCAATAACTAATTTTTAGGGAGGACATTGTGCAGGAAAATTTAGAGTGTCTTTCACGGTGATGGGCATAAGCCTTGAGAGCTGTGTTTCTTGTGTACTTAATAGCTAATATTTGGGTATATTAAGAAAAAGTAGCAAACATGTAGTGTAAGTATGGAAAGAGGGGGAAAGCTTTTAGCATATCCTATGGATATGAAGTAAAAAATTAAAAATCCCCTCCAACTATTGAAGCATTGTTGTTAAAGGGGCCATTCTACACTTGGAAACCCATGAAGACATAAACATGTAAATGTGTACTGTCTGAAAGTTTTCTATTTGCAAACTGCTCTCCAGAGCAAGGCTGGATAACCTTTGTTCTCCCAGAAGTTTCGGATTGCACCTCACAGTCTCCTAGCATTGACAGTAATAACTGGGACTAAGGAAAGTAGTAAGCAAAAAGATTGAAATGCAGAAGTTCTTAACCACTGCTGGAAGGCTTCTGGACTCAACACTATAGAGCAAACAATTCTGAAGGAAACAATTTGCTTTTTTCATATGTATATGGTAATTTTAGAGGTAAATACATAAATATTTTACTGGGGTGTTTGCTTTATGGGAAAATACAAACATATATGTTGGTTCACTATATGCACCATAATATATGATTGCCCCCCCCCCAAAAAAGGGCAATGCAGTTCTAGGCTCCATCAACAGAATTACAGTGTCAAGTTCAAGAGAAGTCATAGTTCCACTTTATTTTGCTTTTGGTCATACTTCACCAGCAGTTCAAGAAGGATATTGATAAGCTGGAATGAGTCCAGAGAAGAGTGAACAAGAGGGTAAAAGGTCTGGATATTAGGCCCTTATAGTAGTAGTATGTTTTGCCTGGAGAAGAAAAGACTTAGGGGTAATAGAATAGCCATCTTTTGTCATGATGGCCTTTGGAATCTCTTCCAAGTCTGTGGTTTTGTGACTATAAGGACACTGAGATTTGTAGCTCAACCTATAGAATCATTGAGTTGGAAGAGACCACAACATCCATCAACTTCAGCCTCCTGCCATGCAGGAATACACAAAGCACCCCTAGCAAATGGCCATCTAGCCTCTGTTTAAAAACTTCCAAAGGGGACTCTACCACACTTCAAGGCAGCATATTCCACTGTTGAACAACTCTTACCATCAGGAAGTTCTTCCTGAAGTTTATGTGCATGCTTACTTGGGTAAACCTGACTGAATGCAGTGGAGATCTCACCAAAGTCATGTAAATCCATATTTTCAGTCTCCTACTACCCTCTTCAGGGCTAAGATGATTGTACAGGAGGAAAGGAAGAGCAGTTTAATTCTTTCCCACGTGCTCCTTTCCCATCAAAAATCACTGATAGTATTTGCCTCTGAAATTGCTAGGTGCTGCAAATATTTCCTGGAAATAGGGAGAATTTTTTACTGTGGTGGGTGCCATTTTTGTTTTCCCAAAATGTCCTTTGAAGTATAGGAGGAAACAAAAAAGGCAGCTGCTAGCTCAGCTGAGCCTTTCCACCTTTCAAAATTAAGTTTCAGGATAGCAGAATTGGGAGTCTCTCTTTTGTGACTTGCTAATGGGAACACGGAAGGTCACTAAAACAAACTCTTAGCTGTAACTGTAAAGAGAAGTAACCAGCAGAATCCTGGTACTAAATTCAGTTTCTGGAAGATTTGTACTGTATTTTTAGATGCCTGTGCTTTCTTTTTTACTACATAACAGAAACTTTAGCCTCTCTAGAGGAGCTCTCCCCTGACACACCTATAGTAGTAGCTCTCTTTATCCTTGTTTGCTTGCTGATCTCTCAAGCCCACTACAGCACACCTCTCCTGCTTCTAAGTTTGCATAGGCATCTCCCCATCAAACCCATATTTGCTTTTTGGATGGCATGTTCCCTAATGGTGAGTGTTTTATGATAGATCCTTTTCCTACACTGGTTCTAGTACATTGTGAGATTCACAAAATCTACTTTATGCATTGATGGAAGGAATGTCATGAACGGAAAAAAAAGTGGCAATAGCCATTTCTTTACCATCACTTGGTGAGCTCTGGGAGTTTCACAGTTAATAGACAAGGTGGGATTTGAAATAAATGCAAATATGCATTAAACATTTAATACTAAGACATTGTTAATGAAGAAAATCTGAAATGCAAAAACTAAACTGGTGAATGCAAGTGACTACCTAGTGATGTTTTTGCCCAATGTAACTGTGGATTAATAGGTTCTGCTGTTAGAAGCTTTCATTTTTCTTAAAAACCTCTTGACAGAAAGAGACTCTTAACCAGAAGATCAAGTATTTGTACATAAACACATATAAAACACACAGTTTGTTCTTCAAACAAGCCTTGGCTGAACTGCTTTTTAAGTTGGACAGGATCCATAACAGTTTGTGATACAGTATGACATAGTATCTGCTAGCCAAAGAATGAAAAAAGACTCCATAAGCATGTTAAAGCACTTTGGTGCACCTAGAGTAGTCCTTGGATTCAGATCATAACGGTTAAAACTTCTTGTTCACAGCTTTCTGGATCTTTTGTTACTCAGGGCAGCTCTTGGATCATGATAAGAACATATCTTTTAAGGTACAACTAGTTTTTGTAAAATGAAACTTTATTCTAAAATGTATCCAAAATTGCAAGACACAACACCATTAAAACAGATAAATACATATTTATATACAGAGAGCATTAAAACACAAAACAATTGTTAATATAATTTTATACCATTTTAATGAGTTTCCATCAACAAAACTTTACAATTTAAAGAAGACTTTTCAGTTGCAAAACAGTTTTAAAATCATATATATAAATTATGTCTACTACAACTCCAATACAGGTAAAGTAAAATACAAAAATAACCAATACTGAAATTCAAATACAAAACCCCAAATAATGTTGCACAGGTACATATGTACACTTGATGAATTCATGCAGTTACACAGTGCAACAAAATTAACTGCTTTAGTTTAAACCTATCACAAAATGGAACAACCATATCTGCAAGCAGAAGAAAATATATTTTTGTAATAAATCATAGTGCATTTAGAAGTTAAACTTTATAAAATGATTGCTGAGTGATATATTTCTAAAATTCCCCAGTTTGTTCAGACATTCCACTTAATTTTAAATTACACTTCCACTAAATAAAAATTTAGAACAGTTTAAAAAGATTTGATGCCAAAACAATTCTGCCTGATCATTTCTACTAGCCAGGTTTTTTGTATCGCTTGTTTTCAAAGAAAATGTTTGTTATACTTGATAAAAAAGAGTCTAGAGTACAGTAGATGGAATTCAAAGATACCTCGCTTCAAAAAAAGATACCAGACATACGGTTTTGTGCATATGTGCACCCAAGCACCCATACACACAAACTATATATGAAGAACCATCTTTACACCTAAGGCCTCAAACCCAATTGCCCTGATTGCACGAACACAAGTTATCTCAAAATAATTTATGGCTTGAATGACATTTCAGACAATTAGGTGAGCAGGTGCAAAGTAGGTTATTTGCCTGTTTGGTGATTTTGCACAAAGTGCAGGTCACGTTATAGGAAGTTAATGTTCAAAGAACTGTGCAGTAAAATATTTAATATGCTCTAAAGTGGTGAAACAGCCTGATAATCTCTTATTAAACAAGTAGAATTGTGTTACGATTTTTGCCACCTAGCTGTAATCTTTCATGTGAGCTGCTGTTTGGTGTGCTACAATCCAAGTGTGTAGATTCCACTGGGATTTATGTTTCACCAGATAGTAAGTAGATCAGACTTTGATAAGAGTCATCTACATTGTCTGAGATTTCTCTCTCTCCATTCTGTTTAATGCCAAGCATGCTCTCAGTGCAATCCAAAATAGGTCTTGTCAAAAGTAAGTCCTATTTAATATATTAAGACTTACCCCTAGGTATATGTAGACAGGATTGGAGCCTCAAAGTTTCTGACAGTAAAGCACTACATACACACAGAAGTATGACATTGATACAGCGTGGTGAGGAAGAAAGCCTTTTAATTGTTGATATTAATGGATGAACCAAGGAAACAGAAAGGTGAGTGTATGCATATATGATTATATATACCATATGACGAATGTTTCATATTGTTCTGTACATGAGGTCACTTGGAAAAAGATTACTGGAACAAAACAGGCCAATTTTTGTATGCACTTTATAATCTTATGGCACTTCTAAGAGGGAATTGATATCCATGATGGGAAGCAAATGAGATTCCAGCTGTCTCAATATTTAAGAAAGTATTTTTGAACAACAGAAAAGTGTGGAGTGGATTTTTGGCTACTAAACATACATTAAGAGGCACAGGAAAATAATAATTATAGATTAACACAGTCTAAATTGTAAATAATTTTTGGCTACATTTATACTACTACTTGTCCAAAATATCCTTAAGCTAGCCATACAGAATGTTATGGGTGGACAGAAAGTGAATAATTAAAAGAATGGGTGTTAAATAACTTATTCATATACTTCGCTCTATCACTTAGCAAACTACCATCCTCTCTGTGCGTGCATGTGCATGTGTGTGCCTGAACTACTAGACAGTATACCATTAAGACTTCACATGTTTTTCTAGAATGGCTAGTACCTTTGTCATGAGTTCATACACAAAAATGTGATGGGGGTCGATGTTTCTAAAGAGAGTTCTGGTATTTATAAGGTAAATTTTATGAAGTTGCCCCTTTCCCAAAATACACTATTATCTATAAATATCAAGTTCGTAAAAGAATGTTATATACATTTTTCTAGTGAAAAGATAAATGATTGTAAATTGTTGTTTAGAGGCAAGCATAACAATTTCACTACATCTGCTGTTTGGGCTCAGAACTCACATCACTATGTTGGAGTTGGAGCTAAAATAGAAATGCTCCTTTCATAGTGTTGGTGTAACTGAAAATTCCTACACAATATGAAATTTCATCTGCATGGTTTGGGTTTTCTCACTTTAATTTTGGGGTGTGAGAAGGTCTACCAGTGATGCCTAAGAACCAGGTCCAAATGTACAACTCTCACTTGGAGATACTAAAAATGACTGATAGATGAATGTCAGCTCTTTGGGAAAGTTAACAGCAAGAAGTGGAAGAGATAATAGTATAATTCTTATGATACAATTAGAATGAATGTGACAAAAGGATGAGTGCAATTCTTGTCACCACCCCTGCAAAGATTTCAGATTTGCTGTAGTATTTTACCATTGCTGTTCTCCAAATATCAGAGGCCAATAAATCATTGAGTCAGATAGTGTTCCACAGTATTATACTTTTAAGAAAAACTGATCTGTAGAACTCTACTAAAGGACAGATCAATACATTAAGAATAATATTTTCAGTTTATTAAACCATTTTGCTAACGTATAATTGAAAACACAATGCCCTCACTATATGTCAAAGGCCCTCTGGGTGACTGATAATTAACTAATTCACCAGAACTACAAGATGCATTTAGGGGAGAATTGTGAGTTCATTCATTCCTCAAATGTGTCAAACTGCAATCCAGGCCTATTGGACCAAAGAGGCTGCTATTAATGGGCCTGGGAACCATCTATCTCCTACAAGTTATTAAAATTTGACTATGTAATTAAAAGCTTAATCTTACTGCAAGGATGGAACGGCATCTTGATAAGCAAAAGCTGGATTTCTGATCAAAGCAGATTGCCTTGCTTCTGAAATTACTCAAGAGGTTACTTTTGGAGATTGCCATTATGAAACTCATCATGAGAATGTTGATGCTGAACCTATGCTTCAGAGTAGTCTAAATATAGTGATATTTAAGAGTCTTCTTTTTGGAGATTTGGTATTTTGAATAGTCTGAGGGTAGAACAAAACACTCTTTTCCAGCATGCCTATTTAGAAAGAAACACTATGAGTTTAGAACTATTTTTGGACAAGGTGTGAAATTTGTTACTTTTTCAACATTTGTTTTACAGTAGTTGGTTAAAGCTTGGTTTACAGTTTTCTATTTCGGTGTTGCTTGTTGATGAATAATATTTGTTCACACCTGGAAGTAACTACAAAGAAACACACCTCACTCACTTAGTTTTAAGTAAGTGTGGATAGCACAGTGGCAGGAATCATGTCATCTTCCAGAGGCTGAACATTGCTCACCATTGGCTATGCTAATTAGGTGTGCTGGGACATCTGAAAGGCCATGTGATTTTTACACTGGTGTATAGAGTTGTATAATTTTGAATGTTATTTTTAGAGCTTGAAGATGGGACTGCACATAACCTCCAAGGAGAAAATGGCTAGTTTCTTTAAGTCATTTGGAAGCAACTTTCAACAATAAAAGATTTGGTTCATTTGGCATTGCTGTGGAAGTACTAAAAAGACTGTTTTTCTGACATGTTTGTGCAGATTTTGACAAATTATCTAAATCTAGATGTGCTGGTCTTCTTTATTCTTAAATTTTAACAGTTAACCTTCCCCTAGTCATACATACCAAAATAAAGCTATTGTAAGCTACAATCCTATACACATTTACTTAGGAGTAAGTCCCACTGAACTTGTGGGATTTATTTCTGAGTAAACAAGCACAGGACTGCACTGTAATAAGTTACAATGCAACTGAACTCTACTTCTTAAAATCTGCAAATTCCAATAAATTACATTGATGAGGCTGGTATGTACTATATCAGAATTTGTGTTGCCAATGCTTTCTTCACAGGTTATAAAGAATAAAATCTGAAACCACTAGATGTGCTTAAGTGTTTAACCATATAGTAACAGTACATTTTGATGACAGAACAGGTATTCCATATATAAGACATATGGCTATACAATCAAAACCACTCTTGTTTTAAAACAAGAACTGACAGTAGTAATATGTAATGAAGAGGTTTTTTACACAATAATTTTACAGCATATCCATAGTTATGGAAGTTTATAATGACAATTAAAAAAAGAAAAATACATTTTCAATATAGAATACCCTACGCAAATGTTAGATTGACAATAGTTTAATGATGCATTAGACAATTGAAACAGAGATAACCTCATCATATGTCACCCTCCCTTTTCCTTGAAACACTTTCAAGACAGAAAAAAAACAACTGTTAACAAAAGCTTTTTTCTTAACATTAGGCACTATGAAAAAGATGCCACAATAGATTATTTTCAAGGGAACACTTCACACGAGAAAAAAAAAAAAGTAACTGACCTAATGAAAATTTACCTATTATCCCTTTAGGAAATAAATTTTGGTAAAGATCTCTTATTTTCTGAAATAAAGATATGGCAGAGAACAAAGCATACCATATTTAAGGCTATACTCTGGTTTTCATTCCTAATCTCCTATTAAATATATTAACACACAATAAAATTGGAAGATATTTTTATGAATAGCTTTTGGGAAAAAATTACTATCTCTTTTATATGTTTAAAAATACAACTATAGTTATAGCAATGCTTGGAGTTCTGCAAACATTTTAAAACTGATACATTTTTTGTCCATGCTTACCCATCAATCTATGGATCCACTTTTCCCATGCTAATATACATAGGGAGCTGGGAGAGGATGGTGATGGTGGGAGAGTTCCACAAGTACACAGCAAATTCTGGGTAGGGCCTTCTCTGCATATTTCCTAAATACAGGAACACTGTGGCTTTGCAGCAGCTTCTTGTCACTGGGACTGGTAATTCATAGATGGAAATTCATTACCGTATGTGGATCACCTCAGTAGATTCAGGCATTTCTCTAAAGCAGAAATGGGCAACTTGCGGCAATCCAAGAACAATGGAGGGCAAGTCTCATCTATCCTGGAAAACATAGTAAGTAAAGAATGGTGGTAGTTGCAGTCCACTAAAATTTGGCCAGCCACAAGTTGCCCATACCTAATTTAAAGCAAAGAATATTCAGATGTTTTTCTGGTATATAACACATCTGTCACTGTTCTTTTAAACCAATGGCATCATTTTAGATTGTGCACTTCTTGGTACTTTTTTCAGTGTGAGACAGGTTTCCTATCAACAATGTTGACTTTCTATATAATTACTGTGAGCGGTTGAAGGCCAGAATACCCACTATTTATCTCATTTGCTCTTTATTGTGCCAGGCAGGAACATTCAGGCACCATCTGCTGGAAAGAATGTTGTTTAGCATGCAGAGCTATTATCCCAACTTTACATTGTATGGGATCAAACCTAACAAGATGGCAAATTCATAACAACTGTTACAAGTTTATTAATAAGGGGAAACAATATCTTTTAATTGATTTTGTCACAACTGCCTGCAGTTCAATGTTAAATTTGTGTTATATATTAGGCAAACAAATACACTGTGACAGTAAGACTGGCATTTCCTCACTAAGGTAAGTCCCACTGGTTTTAGTGGGTCTGCTCTAATTAGGAAAAAAAAGCAAAAAACTAAGTCCAATTTCAGTCCCTACAACAATAGACTCATCAAAATTAATGGGACTTGGATTAACAGATGCCATTCATTTCAAACAGTTTACTTGGGCTAAAATAGATTTTAGCCAAATATGTACAAAAGTACCAACACTTTGCATTTCATTGCATATACTAGGGGAGCTACATAGGAATATAAATCTTTTAAATCCACAATTTAAATGCTTGTTACATCATAAAAAACCAGTGTACATGCAGCAAACATGTATGCCATACTTACTGCAGCAGTAGACATATGGGACTTTCTTGCACAATCAACAATGCCTACCCTCTATTTTCACTTTTGCTAAGAAGTCATATACGTTTTGAGTGACAACAGCATTTTTTGCCTATACATGGTAATTGACCAAACCAAGTTTACTATTTTAAAAAAGACTATCTAGCAATACATTTATCCAGCATGGTATAGTGGTTTGAGTGTTGGGCTAAGACTCTGAGAGACCAAGGTTCAGATCCCCACTTTGTTGCGGAAAACACCTGGATGACCTTGCGCAGGTCACACTCTCAGCCGTGAAGAAGGCAAAGGCAAACCTTATCTGAATGAATCTTGCCAAGATAACCATATGATAGGGTTGCCTTAGTGTAATCATAAGCTGGAAATTAATTGAAGGCACACAACAAAAATATGTTTTAGGGCAGGTGTGTTGCCAGCAAAGAATTTTAAACAAAATATCACCACCAAAACCCTAATGGTGCAAATATTGAAAAGAGAGAATTGTGTCTCTTTCTAAATTATCCTGCAAAATTGTGCAGTAGCTGTTTGACATTCACACTAGCATATTCCTCCACAAGAATCATGAAAGTGCTAACCAGAATTAAAATCACATTTCCCCCCAGCTTTTTCCCCAGACACGAATATTGTGCTCAGAATGCTAGACACTGTAATTCTGAGGTAAGATGTGTCGCATGGACTGTGCCTTACAAATAAGAAACAAACTTGTATAGTAAATTAATATACGGATTAATAAGATATCAAAATATTAACAATGCAAATTTGTTGCAAGGTTATCAGATTTGCCAATCTTTCAACTCTCAACAGAATTTGAAAAGGCTACAAAAACAACAACAACCATAAATTGATAAATAGGAAGCCGCTGTTTGTGAACTTTCATTATTACAATTTTAATGACAAGTGTGGACAGGTGACTGGGAAACAAAAGATAGAACTGGTGAAGGAAGGGAGAAAGAATCAGTGTGTGGGACTAAAGGCTACAAATGTGAAGACAAGGGGCCCTCCCACACTATATAATTATAGCACTGTTTCACTCTAGAATCCTGGAATCTGCAATATAATATGTATTTAGAAATCTTAGCCAGGGAGCTCTAATGTTCACCAAACTACAAATCCCATGATTCCATAGGATGCAGCCATGGAAGGTAGTCTGAGAAGAAAAAGAAATATAGACGTAGTCTAAGAGAAAATATGAACTAAGATGGGCAAGAATGGCTGGTGTGCAGGGAAGCTGAGGCACGGATAACAGCGGAGTCCAAAGAAGTAAAATGCATGAAAATTTATTTTACTGTGACAACCTCCAATGTAGTGGTAGCATCTTTCCACTTTCAGCACCATAAGGTAGGGTGATAGTCATTAGCTTGGATGCCCTTATAGCTATCAGTAATGGCTGATAAAAGGAACCCTGAAATTTAGAAACAGCATGCTAGAAATTGGGAATACATGAGAGGGGATAATTTGTTACCTTCATGGCAATGGACTTTCTGGGAGCACTTAGCATCCACTATTGGGAAGGGAATTTTATTTATTAATGCTGTGCTAGATGACCTCTTGGCTCTAACTCCATAGGGCTGTTATGTTCATAATATTATGAATGTTACAAAAAGTCACAAAGAGTGAGTGGTGGGGGACATCTTGACTTGAAAATGTTGTTGGATATCTCCTATGAGCATCAGCCAGCATAGCCAATGGTGAAGATGTGAGCTGAGGACTAGTAGCATCTAGAAGGCCAGAGCTAGCCCACTCCTGGCCTAGATAGAAATGGTTGTGTGAAGGGGATATGAGATGAGCAGGACAGCAAAGCTTTCTTTCTGGATATCTGTTTTCTAGTGCCTTTCTGGTGATACACTATCCTGTTTTTGAGGTGAGTGATGCTTTTGCCCAATGACAGGTAGGTCATCTCTTGAGATCTTAGCTGAAACACATACATTCTACACAGGCAAACGTTGCAAAAAAGAACTCTAATGATTACATTATTTGATCTGAAAGTCATAATTTTTGAATTTGAATTACCAGAATATGAACATCTTTTTCTACAATTTTGTAACTGTGAAGCCGTTTTTTCCTAAATATTTTTACTTTTAAAAAGGAAAATTCAGAAATGTGGCCATAAAATGATATCAAATTAAAAATAGATATATCAACTTAAAAATAGGTATATCAAAATGAGCACATCTTTATACATATCTATGGCAAATTCTCATAACATGAGAAGCTTCCTTGCATAATTTGTATGTGAATAAAAATGTAGATAGAAATTGCTAAACTAATACTTATTTTGGTGTTAAAATATGAATACACACAACAGTCATAGGGTAGGCCAATAAACTGAGTAGAGTGTTACCCACACTATACAATTACAGTGCTTTGCTACCACATTAACTGCCATGGCTCTCTCCTATGAAATCCAGGATTTGTAGTTTGGTAAGGTTCTTAGAATTGCCTGGCTAGACTTCTAGTGCTGTTGTTCAAGGGATTCTACCAGAGAATTTTAAGTATTTTATCAAGCTACAAATCTCAGGATTCTATAGAACAGAGGCACAACAGTTAAAAGTGGTATCAAACTGCTATAATTATAGCGTGGATACGCTCTAGTATTGCTCAAGTGAATTAATGAAGGAAGAAAAACATATGTATTCCAAGAAATTAGTTATGTACAGGCATGTGTATGCTTTTGTTTTGTGGGGATTTTTCCCTAAAAAGTGGGGGGCAGGGATGGTGTAACTCCAAGAAAATTAAAAAATGCCAATGCTGTAAGCACTTGTGCACTTTCATAGCTAACTGATTCTCCACCTGATATCAGCAGAGCTCATGTGCAAGTGCATCCCAGAACTTGAGCACATTCTTAAAATGAAACCTTTATTATCCCAAACAGTCCCAGGCCAATTTCTTCAAAAAGGTTTGAAGTTTTTCATGTGCAACTACATGAAAGATGTCTCAGTAATGAACAGAATGAGACAGTCTCCTTTTGCACATTTCTTTATGTATCCTCTAGAACACTTAAAGAGGTTTGCTCCACTGAATAAACTGCAGAATTATTAGTGTTGCAAATCAGAAACTAAAATTTATTTATGCTCAAAACTAGTTCTTTCCTATTAAATGGAAAACAGATATTTTAAAATTTGGAACAGTTTATAGTTTTTATCTCAAACTTCTGATTGTTTAAAAGAAACATGACATACTGGCATAAAATAGAATTAAATACATGTTTAGCATTTACCAACAATCACACTTAAAATTCCAATCAGGTTTGAATAGGTACTGAAGTAATATCATGCTTTCCAATTAATTAAATCAAGGAATTACTTTATTCATAATGTTTAAGTGTTGTGTGCCAAACTCCTATTAACAATCTTTATGAATCTCTTTAAAATAATAACTAGGGAACAAATGGACAATACATGAGAGCTAAAGGACTCAGGAAAAGTCAGTGCAATATTTATTGGCTACAATTCGTGATAGCAAGGCAAAAAGGAAAAAAAAAAGAAACGTACAGGTTAATAACTGGTCCCTCTTCAATTTCATCATCTAATTTCATAACCTCACTGCATCCAACATATTGGCATATAAGCACAGTGATGTCACACATGTGATTTTTAGTTATGTGATATTAGTCAAGATTAAGTTAAGTTGCTATCCAGACTGGACCAAAACATCCTTGATCTATCTGATAGCTTTTATCTAGTTATAGTCATCACTAAGTTAAGACCCCCCCACACCATCAACCATTGTTTAACGCTATATGATCAATCTCTACACTTATGTGCTTACTCTTCCTTTCTCTCCTACCTCCTTGCATGTTCTATATAAAGATTTATTTTCTGGTTGCAGGAAACCAATAGCTGGCCATTACATTCAAACTAGCAGACTATAGTTTACACTTGCTCTGCAAATTAGAATTACACATAAATCATGGAAGGAGAGAGAATGTGTGAGCTAAGGCTTAATTCCATATTGCCAAACCATGATTTGATGATACCTGTGAGCCCTTAATGACTATATATAGGTGGATGAAAATTTGTATATTTAAATTAGTGTTAAATAAACATTTTTTAATAAAAAGCTCACTTAGGGAAAGGATAATGAATACTTGAGCTGTGTTCATTATCAGTATTCAATGGAACTAAAGACAATGCCTCTTGGATATCAGTTCCTCCAGCTTCACTCCCTTCACTAAGACCTGTGAAAAGGTGTGAAGGAATTTGGAACATGCTCCATATTAGAGCAGGAGAGTGGTAACTAAAGCTTCAACTGATAAACTGGAATTAATGAGGCAAAACTTAATAGGATTTCAAATACAAAGCTGGCAGCTGCAACACAGAGAAGCAAATGCTTGAAAAAACTATGCTAAATTTTTGCCCTTATGCACCTCTTTCTTCAGATTATGGTTGATGCAGATTACTACGCAAGTACTGACTGAAGGAAAGCTCCCACCACCTTTGGGAATATGCAAAAATTCAATAAGTAAATGGTGGTGGTGGGGAATAATGAGCTTGAGGCCGTTTCTCATTTGCTTACAACATAATTGTTTAAATCTCCTTTCCATCAGTTGGAACTGCGCCAAAAGTGATTCACACCTTTTACTAATCTGTCTCTGATACACAATACTCCAGTCTACATCAGGCATTTAAAAAGTCTTCATACAAATCATGCTTCAGATTAGAAAATTAGTTCCACTGTAAATGTCTACCACTGTCTTTAAAAGATAGACCATATTTCATCTAAACTGTAAGAAAATCTCTAAAGATGTTTTTGGAAGACTCTTACACAGGCACAAACATAATTTCAAAGATTTATGAGCAGGACTGGAAAAGATATTATGTTGCCCCCAAGTTATCCTTTTAAATAATCCAGAAGCGATGAGTTACTGTGCGAGCACTTTGCATACATTTTGACTCTGCTAGAATAATGTCATCAACAAATCAAGAGAACAAGAAGTTCCTTCTCAATTTGACCCTAAAAAAACCACACCGTTTTTCTGCAGGGGATTTGTCACTAAGGTTTGTATACAACTTATAAAGACATGCATGGATGTTTCAACATGCCAAAAATAAATCAGTGCATGGAAATTCATCTCCTATTTTGATTTTGTCTTCTATTTTGCCTATCACTATAAACAACGTATTAGAAAGTACAAAACATCACACACAAAAAATACTATTTACATAGTAGTGTCTTTACGTGTATAATGTTCTAGAAGTTTATGTGGCTAACTGGCAAAGTATATACTTAATGTTACAAGTGAAAAAAGATAGGTACAGAGACAACCTTTTCACATGCATAAAAGGAGTGACTGGACAAAAAAAGGGGGAGGATTAAGCAGTTTTATCTGTTTATAGAAGGCTATTTGAGCCACTGGAGGCCTCTGTGAATGTAAGAGAGGGAAAGAAATGTTCGCAAATTCCAATTTCTCCAGCCACCAGCTCCACCTCTGACACTGCTTCAGAAGTCTAAAACAGATTTGTGAGGAGGGGGTTCAGGAAGCTGCAAAGAGAAGGATGAATCACCAGGAATCATCTTATCTTCCATTCCATTTATAGAAGCTTCCACTGAATCAATGAGCCTTATGTTAATGCAGGAACAATATAGGATATAAGCCATTATTATTTCCTGTATTTTTTGGAGTCAATGAAAAGAAGAGTAGCTAAATTACACACTTCTAAGAGTCATAGCTTCGATATGGGGGTGCGTGTAAGCATGGCCTTGCTCATTCCTACTTGTTTACTCATTCCACAAGACTAACACAAGTAGTGTGTACATTAAAACATTCACAAGTAATGTTTCTATAATACCAACACAATTTAAATAAAGATCTTTCTTTGTCTTTTAAAGTCAGTGACAAGGGTTTTAAACCACCATGCACAGCTTTTCACTTAAGCTGAATACTTTCACTGCTATTTCAGTGAGAAGGTAGGCTGGATAGATTGCAACTAGATTTCTCAATGACCTCAAGTAAAAACACAGATCATTCATCTAAGGCAATAGAACTCACACAACTGTAAGAAGATACTGCAAAATTGGAAATCATGCTTCCCTTCATGCATCAGTACATATGAATAAAAAGGACTTGCTGCCCTAATCCTTCCCCATGTGTAGCACCTTTAAATTCCACAGTCCTTTTAGATCATAAGAGATGTAATCTTGGAAGAAATCTGCCTTAAATCTACATACTTTAAATGAATTTCCAGAGGGGTAGCCATATTCGTTGTTTTTGCTGCAGCAACTAAAAGTCCTGTAATACCTTAAAGACTAACACAGTATTATGGCATAAAGTTTTCTTTAGTTCATAAAAACTTTCTGTCCATTAACATGTACAGGTCTTTATGATGCTATAGGAATCTGTGCCTTCACCTAATTATTTGTATAGCCTTAGAAAAATCCCAAGAGGTCTTATAGAATTATAAACAACATGAAATTACAAATACTTGGGTGAGGAGGGGGAATGATAAGTTAAGGGGACCAGTGAGTGCATTTGGAGAAGAAACAGTATGGGTAGGAAAAAGCTGACCAACTTTTAACTTGTTACAGATAACTGGAGATTATTATGTCATTAGCCCTGGGAGTTAATAGTGGATTGTTAGAAAAAGCATGCCTCAGCAATAGAATCTATAGCTTTTTATTAATTACTACACCTATGGAAGATCATACTAAATAAAATTTTATTTTTTTCCAAGGGCAGAAAGACAAAATCTGCCACTTTTATTGCTGGATGCTACAGCAATCAACCAGAGCCCAACACAGTAATGTTGCATTTCTCTGCATAGATGAAGAAGCTGAGATAAACCCATACTTCCCTTGAAAACAAATATTGAAGGATTTGCACTCCGATCCTCAACACGGATTTACATGGAAGTAAATCTGAATTATATCACTGGAACTTACCACCATGCAAGTTTGTTCAGGATTGCAGTATTAGGCATCTATGAAGAAAGAGGAGCTAAGAACCCCTCTAGGTACTTTTCTCTCACTTTTCAGAATGGTAAAGGACAATTTCACATGCTAAACAAAAGTAATGCATGTCTTCTGTTTCTTGAGACAGTGGATTTTTCAATTCACATGGTTAGCGGTATCAAATACAACTTTATGAAAGCCCTCTTATAAGCAGTTTTATTCCTATCAATGATGTCAGACAATGACAAAAACAGAACTTATTTGAGATCTTCTTTAAAAAAATAACTTACAAAGCAGTGATATACACAGCACAAAACAGTTCAGATGGGGAGAGGGAAGCAGTTCTTTTAATAGTTAAAATGTAAACGTGAAAAAAAATGGAATAAAAGTCCCTATTTCTTATTTCTACTTAAGATGCCATGTGATATTTTACAACGTCCTGTAGGTCTATGTATGTATGTGTGCATAGCTGCGTCTCTGTAACACACACACACATACACCTACCCTACATATACATACACAGATAATTTTGCAGTTCAGACTTGGGCAGCTCCGATATGCCACACATTATGTATGCTGAAATCAGATCATGACCCATTTTCTTCACAAAACTGGAAAGATGGTTGAAAAAAATGTTGGGTCCAATTGTGGCAGAGATCTTTTCTGTTAAACTGTACATAAGGATGAGTAATTTTTCTTCTTTAGTAGCTCTCTGGAGAGGGCCAACTCAGTGCAGCCATCATGAAGAGACTTGGTAATGGATCACACACTCATTGTCATGCTGGGAGAGTACTGAAAAATAGGAATTCACATTTTAGCAGCAATTTAATGGCTTAATAACAGCTGACAAATCATATGATTGTGTGAAAACATATCAACAGGTTAGTAAGCTTTTGAAAGTGACTCAGGAAGAACTTTTTAAAGGTTTATTTAACAATATTGGTATCTTAACTCATCTCAAGGACTCAGTGAAATTAGCAATGATTAAAAGGTGAAGCATAAAATCCAACTATGGGATAATACATAATTTTTAAAAATTCTCTTTCACTGCTTTACTTGCTTGTGATCCTTAAAATCAGTCTAGAAGAAAAGCAGTACTAGTATCCAAACAACTCATAAATGTAATATAAAAAATAGCAATTCTATTAAGTGAATACATATATGAATTTACTCATTACTTTTCACGTTTAAAAACTGAAAATTAAACTAAACTAAAAACTAAAAATTGTTCTGTTCAGTTGCCAAATGGGACATGTTTAATTACAAACCCTTTTTTTAATCATACAGGACTAACCTTTCAAAATTTCAATACGATTTTGTTGATTCTGAAATGATTATACACTGTAAATAATTACACACTATAACTTTTATGAAGATAATAAGTTTCATGGTTACTTTATGGCAACTGATTGTGTGAAATAGTTCTTGCAATTATCTTAATGTGTTGAGACTATGAAATTTCAGGGTTTTGCTTTGACTCATGGAAAACTGAGTTTTTGGTTTAAGCAAAGTAGCAAGTAACTGACATTCATCTCTTCCAGAAACAGTTTCTACTAATGCTTTCATCAGCATTTATTTTCCAACTACAGTGAAACAGAGATTACAGAACTGCTGGAAGACAGGTATCCCTTTCTTTAGAATCAAATGTCTAATTTTAAAGAAGTAAATCTAAGCATATTTTGAAGGAACAAGAAAACATGACCTTGTGAACTTTAGCATAATGTTTATTTGTGAGTGAACATTAGAGGGTTATCTTTATCATGACCTAAATATGCTAACATGAGAAAATGTACTCAGAAAATTATTTTCATTGTACCATCTCAGAACTACTTTTTCTTGATAGATGCAAGTAGCCAATAATCTAATCTTTCAGCTAAACATTCTCTGCATATGTCCTCTGTGAGGCTACAGTACTTTGGATATAGCATGAGATTATGTGACTCACTGGAAAAGATTATTTTTGTTAAAGGTGAAGACAGTAGGAAAAGAGGAAGGCTACATTACAAGCCACAGTCCTAAGTCCACAAGACCTGAGCAAGGCTGTTGACAGCAGGGTCTCCTGAAGGTTTGTCATTCACAGGGTTACTATAAGCTGAACTCAATTTGAAGAGACAATCTAAGCCCAAACTGCCATTCTGTTAATGAGATACAACAGTGGAAGTCCAATTTACTGTATCATAACCTACTTTTTTGGTCACTTGGTCAGAATTCTGTTTCCACTGTGGAACGACCAACCCCAACCCACCTTTTCTTTGCTGTAGCCCCCCAAGATGGTCATTTCCATGTCAGCAGAGAGTGAGGGGAGCAGCAAAGAGACATCCAACTTATCTTCCTCCATCATTATCCTCCTCCCCCCACCAAAGGACTCTTGGACACTTCTAAGGATGTGTGCAGCTAAACAAAAATAGTTGGATACATCTTTGCCAACATGAAAATGGCTGCTGCTGGAGGGGGCTGCATCAAATAAAAACTGTGTTGAGAAGTTGCAACAGAGACATACCTATATACCAGAAATAATGTTAGTTACAGCATAAGGAGAGAAAGCATCAGTGGATTAATCAGGAACAGCATCACACAAAAAATATGTACCATACATGAGTGTATAAAAGTGTTTTGCTTTTAAGGGGTTAGCTTATAGATAGAATTATTTACCATCTTCCAAGTTTTAATCTATCTATGCTTCTATTTACTATACATCATTTCCCCCATTTATTACATAGTATTTATTGGCAGGCTAATAATTGTCTGCTTCACTATAGAAGCAATGCTGATGGAGTAAACACGTAGCCATCTTCAGTAGCACTGGAATTCTTAGATGCCCCTATAACCCATGTTCAAATTATACATAGCTGATAGGAAGCATATGTGTATTTTTAAAAAAATGTTAAAACAAATGAAAACAGCTTTCATGGAAGAAGCAATATTTGTGGCAATATTAGGAAAAAAATGGAACAGTTTCCATGAAAGTAGCATATGCATCAGAGTTATAGTTCATGTTACAATGTCTGAAGGAAATTTTATTTTCACTTTAAACAACAACAGAAAAAGGAACAGGAAGAACAATAGAGATGCTAATTATCCAGGTTATCACTGTGGCACCATATCCATCTATAATTGTTAAATAATTAGGTCCAAATGAGAAAATGTACATGTATCTGTACATACATGCATATATACATGCACGTGGACACGTTTTTCATATTCGAAAACACTTTAGGTTTTGCTGAAAAGCAGACTAAAATTGAAGAATTAACGCATTATAATTAAATACTTTTGTTATCTTATTCATTATAAACGTGTGCATTTGTACACAGGAGGCTAGTGACATGGGCGCAAATGAGGGTATTTTCCCCCAAACAACAATTCTGCTGCTCCAAATGAAATTTTCTCTCAGTCTTCAAACTTCTAGCACTGCAGCATCTTAAAACTTAATTTAACCATTTAGAAATACATCCAAATACATCCAAAAGAAAGGGCAGGCAAAGACAGCAAAAGATAGATACCAAGATACCAAGGAAATGTTAAATTGGAAAATATAAGAACTGTAAGGCTGAACAATTTTCAGTGTCTCATTTTGCGCCAGAGGGATTCCTGTTCATGCCCACTGTCCTTAACAAACAAAGGACAAAAGGCACGGCACAGAGTTTTCAAAGCTTGGTCAGGTCAACTGAAGGTCAGATCAAAATGAAGCTCCCCTGCAGCTGTTTGTTTCTGAACATTACTCAGGGATTCAATAGGAGGTAGCCCTCAAATGAAGAAAAAGACCCATTGTTCTGAGCTCTACAAAGAGAATACATGCAGCAAGTGTTAGGCTGATTAGATGCATGTCCCACCTTGGTACAACCCAACTTGGCAATATCGTCCCATGGGAGAGGGATTCCAGGCTCCTGAGAGACAAGAAACTGTGCTGATGGCAGCACTGCTGCAGGTAGGGTCTCCTGCATCAACAAACTTTTGCTGAGGAGCCAGATTAAAAAACTACTGAGCAGCTACAGCATTTGGAGGAGGAAGTGACACTGGTGTTGCTCTCAAACACAATAGCAGTGACCTATCCCTAGGACCTTATCAGGCACAGGTAGCAATACAAGCTTCAAAAACTGATCAGAACAGTCGGGGCACAGTTATCACTGACCAGTTCTGTGGGGATTCGGCATTGTGCCCGGTAAGGGCCTTGCAGGACTATGTAAGCAAGCAGAGTGAGCACCCTGGTCCACTATTCTGCCATGCAGACTCATCCCCCCTGACCAGGTACCTGTTTTGAGTAGTCTAGAGCCCTCTCCACCTTAGGGTTGCAAGGTGTAAAATTTGGACCTCATTCGTTCTGCACTGGGGCTGTTTCCATGGCTGCCTTGATTAGCATGGATGCCAAAGCAATCCAGCAGACTGGGTGATGGAAGTCCTCAGTTTACCAGCATTACATCAGGCCCTTTCAATCCTAATGATTTCATGACATTATTTTCTTGCAGATTTTAGGCTAGAGCAGAGAAGGCACTGTGTCCTGATTTGTGGCCATAGCTTCATCTACTGGGCAGACTGCCAAGCCCACGGCAGTCAGTTTGGCTTAAGCGATTTGGCCACCATCAAGTGGCTAGGCAGGAGAGGCCTTTGTTGGCATGGCTTGTGGGCCCTCTTGTTCCAGGAGTACCAGGGGTCACTACCCAATATCCTGGTGATTCACCTGGGTGGCAATGCCCCAGGGCTGTTGAAGAGTAAGGCACTTATCCTCCAAGCCATACACGATATGCACCACATACAAGCCACACTGTGCACACTGCATGGGCAGTCATGGTGCCTAGACAGGTACAGTCAGGGGAAGGTGACTCCTGACGTATCAGTATTACATAACACAGAGTTAATAAGGAAATCCAGAATACATTGTGGCAAGGCTTGGGATTATTACACCCCTTACCAGGAAATAATACTTCAAAGACCTGAGCTGTACAGGGCTGATGAGATCCACTTATCACCAGAAGGGAACCAACTTTTCCTGAGAGATTTGCAATGGGGGGGGGCATTTTGGCCAGCCTGGAGGGGGATAAGGATTAAGCTGATGCTTGTCCTTATCTGTGGCAGGTTATGGGAGGAAAAATTTGGAATTTGGTGAACATCTATGGCACCTATTTGTTGAAGGATAAGCCTTTGGAGCTCTCTTTATGTCCTTAGACATGGGGTGTGGGTGGCAATGGAGACTATCCTTGAGGCTGTCCTGGAGGTACTGCAGTCACTTTGGGGTCTCGTGACAAAGAGGGATGTATCCCTAGGCCTGTCTTCCAGAAAACAGCTGGCTGAGGTCACAATCCAGTTTCGTGAATTCGCCTCTGGACCTTGGTGCATCCATGGGAATCCATGGGTCCATGGGAAGCTGGGGGAGAGGATCAAGGGAGACCACTTGCCTCAGCTACTCCTCTTCCCTCTTACATTTCTCAGAATTTAACCTTAAGTAGGCAATAATTTAAGTAACGTTGCTCATATTTAACCGAAGCCTTGTTGCGTGGTCTCATCATTTCATGGGTTGGCCAGCAATGTTCTTGATTTCGATCCAGTGTTCTTTTCATTTCAGGGTGATTATGCTTGATAGTACAAGCCTGTTCTTTAGCTAGTATTTTGACAATATGATTGATTTAATATGCTTCTTTAGCTTTACTCTATTAGCCACAATGCACTCCTGGACTTATTTTAACAGATTATGTGATCTATTTATTTAGATTATGTCATCTACCATCATTTTCTGACTGATGTGATGGAGAAGAATTAATTGGTGTGCCTTCTATGACAAATATTAATACCATTAATTATTTCTAAGTTTACAGGTGTACATATATATATATATGTAGATTTATGTAAACTGTGCTGTACATCAAATATAAGAAACTGCCTTATCCTAAATGGTATTATTGGTCCATCTAGCCTGGTACTGTCAACTCTAGTAGCAGCAGCCCTATAGGGTTTTCAGGCCTGATTCATTCCCAGCCATCCAATCCTGCCTAAGTTTATGCTGGCATGATGTTTATAAGAATGTAAGAACAGCCAAGCTAGATCAGACCAACATCTATCCCTCCTCTTTTTTGATAGTCCAGACCACTTTTTTTTTGTACTTACATGTACACAGTTGTAGTTTATTGGAAAGATACAACAATAAAGGTTTTTTAAAGCTTGAAAATAGTAGAAGTATAGAGAAGACATTCTCATACTGAATAAAGGCAGATATGTGATTTGAAGGTACACATGCATACATACATATATGTACAAATATACATTTGGAGCTCTGCAAGGGGAGAATCTGGGAGAGGCAGGAATTTGTAACAGATTTATTATCGATAAAGAAAAGATTAGGCACACTTCCTTCCATTTCTTCTCCAACCTCAAGCAGCACTTTAGAAGTAGCTTGGTTTTTTCATCAAAAGCCATCTAAGTAATGGTTACATGTATTTGAAAAAAATGGCTACTTTGATCCATAAGCTTATACAAGCTGAAAAGCCTGAAGCAAATATTTATCCTCCTTGTTTGCAAACTGAAAAATGTATCTATGGCATAATCCTATACATATTTTGGCATGAATAACTCCTACTGCATTCTGTGGGGCTTACAGGTGTTACTAAGTAAATTTTGGACTGTAGCCTCAACAACATGTTTGCTGTAATCACAGATATGCATAATAGCAGGAAGTGCACGGAAGTGATGCAAAAATGAGAGTTCTTAAGTGTATTATAATCAGTAACTGGGAAAAGACAGAAAGGCTCAGAAAATATCCACTCTTTTCCACATAGAACATCCAGCCTCCAACCTGTTAGGGCAAATAGATAAAAATTAGACAGTACTGATGCATTTGTGTGTAGTACAGGTTACAACCTGAAACTGTAACTTTAAACAGGAAATTTCTTCACATCAGTCAAAGTTATGAAGCAACAAAAATGATTCATTACTTACACTTTCACTCTGAAAGGGGTTTAGAAAGTTTCCCCCCATTTCACCATCATCTCGAGGGGTCCCTGGCTGATTGCTCATGCTCATATTACTGGGAGAATTCTATTTGAAAAAACAAGGAAGTCAATACGATAGGCTTCAACCGATTTGCAAATGTTTCAGAACAACTTAACATAACTTAAACTGAAAAATGAGGATACTGAGCTGCACATTAAGGAACAAACTACATCTAAGTTACTACAGATTTAATAGCAATATCTGTTGAACTTGGGGTAAGAACTTTTCTGATTCTGCTATTTTTTAAATAACTAGGAGAATTAATTAAGGAGTCAGAAACTATTGTCAATAATTACTGCAAATTATATAGCCATTATAAGTATCTCAGTCTATTTTCTTTTTTGTTGTAGTATTTATACCCCTAAGCTGATCCTCTTATAGAAATCAAGATCCTGCTCTCTGCTAAAAGTAAAATGAATGAAGAGATTATTCTTCCATGTACTAATGGCAGTGCACTTTCTAGTGTCACACTGAATAAGCTTTTGGAACTTTGGCTAACTTCATAACTAGTTTTTGAGGTATCATACTGATGGCAATGCTTCAGGTATTTTGCCTTTTCAGACCTTGCAGGGTGACAAGGTAAAAAACTCTTGAACATATTTAAACAAGTTGTTTGAAGCCTTTGTTTGTATTGCCAACACTGAACACATGCACTAAACACTAGCAACTTGATTATTATAAATCAGTCATAGAACAGAGGATTAGAGTTCATCGTTACTTTCAAGTGATCAATGAACAGATCTCTTGAACAGAACCAAAGGATTACCAAGATTTGATTTTATCATTAAATAAATTATAATCATTTTACCATTAATAAATGCTAATTTGTTTGTACAATGCCCTCAAAGTATCAATAATCTAATAAAAGCTTTTATTGCAAAAAAGAATTACAAAGACTTTAATAATCAAAATAATTGGCTTTGTGACCTTAGGAATACTTACTTTGGAGATACTGTCCATGTCTCCTGAGCCTTAAATTGAAATGAACATTTATTTTACTTTTCAAATTAATCAATTTGAGACCAGTATTTTCCAAAAATGTAAAACATATGGCATTTTTCCAGATTAGTTTAGATCTAGGAATCTCACTCAAACTGTGAGTCTTCACTTTCCTCTTCTAACTGCTATCTGAAGAGTGGGATCTTCATGTGAGCCATAGCAAGACCACATTATTTTGGTGACTCTGACTGACAATGTAAAGATAATAACGAAGACAACAGCAATTCTGGAATTAGTATACCGTAACATTAGATTCCCACATAGAGGTTTCTTGATGGATACAAGCAAACAAAATTCCCATCTATTTAGTCACAGAAAACACCAGAAAAGATAAATGTATGTGATCCCAGAATTCCATGTATTATAGGATAAAAATAAAAGAAGAGGACCTGGTGATTATAACTCCATTTTCATTTTCAGTGAAAGTGCTCAAATTGCAGTTGCAAATGCATGATTCAATTTTACATCAACAATTGCAAAGGAACGAGTTATTTCAATATAAAACACACAGCAGAGAATTTTTTAAAAGCTGGGCTTTATGATTACTCAGAGAGCTGCATTCAGTAATAATCAAAAATGAACCAAAATGCCTCTAGCTTTCCATGGCAAGGTATGAGCTAAAATATTCTGGACAAAATATCCAAACTTGCCTCAAATGCCTCAGTTTCTTCAGTCTCTTGTGTTACAGTCAAGCTCATTACTAATACCCACATCTCAAAAATCTGCAGTCACATTTCTGCTAGAATTCCTTATCCAGTGGTATTACTCTGTTCTGTGAAATAGTGCTCATGTAAGAATTCACTAATACTTTTTGGAGCCTTGTTTCATACAGCTCATCTGACTGGTGTTTTTGTTAACCCTCCCCCTTAAATATTAATAACTTTTGCTTCTCCCATCCCCAATATAATGTATTCTCTACCTCCTGTAATTTCATCATCTTTGTTGTGTCTACTTTTTACTTTAATTTTTGCTTGCAGTATTCTGCTGATGTCAATAGCATACGCTCTTTTTCCTTAACAAAAAGTATGCCTATGTAGTTGATTGGCCAAATTGAGAGCCAATGCATAGAGCAATTATTCTGCTGGTGGTGCCTAGTTTTTGAACTGTGTCCAAAGTAGAAGGACATCCAAATTAATTTGCCACAAGCAGATAGAAAAACATAGTCTTTTTTTTCTGACAAACATGAGGAAGAAGCGACCAGTGAAACATAACGTGCACTTTTTGGTCTAGTTGTTAAACAGGCAACCCTCTCCATTTTTTTAAAGCTTAAGCAGCGTTTCTTGCCCTGTGGCCTTTACTGTATTTGGTCTTACATATCATTCCTCTTCCACCCCATCTCCAACCATCATTCTAGGTGGATACATAAATTAAGTTTCTAAAATTATTCATCATCATATTTTCACAACTAAGATGAAGTCAATACTTCTAAGTTCAAGGAGATTGATGCTTCTAAAAACTTCCAGCTAAGTTACTGGGTCTTTTTTTTCTTGTCAAGGCACCTAACCCAGAACCCTGCATATTTACAGCTTTCTCCTCGTGCAGTTAGGAACTACAATTTCACATATAAAACAGAAAAAAATAAAAGCAGTAGTTCAAATAAGAAAAGTATATTCTGTTTATGTGGTTTGGGATTTTAATAGTAATCTGAGAATTTTTAACTCTTCTGACAGCAAAGGAAAATTTGAAAATATGATGGAAATAATTCAGAATGAGGTTTTCTAAACTATATTATTCCTTGATCCAAAATTAAATAATTAACATCCAGAATAACACCCTTACCTAATGATCCATTCATATGATGTGAATCCATTCCACCTAATCCACCCATAGGGCCATCAGACCCTGGTCCCATTGGAAACTGCAAAAAGTGGAAATTCATCATGCTACAAACATCCTACCAAAATGAGGTAAATAAGCAGTAATGTAGAGCTCTTAAGATTGAAAATGAGAATAAAAAAAAATCTTTAATAGCTTTGGACTCAGAAGCAATGGAGTAAATGCACTGAATTAAAAAAACCTCTGTAAATCAACATTTATAAGTTCCCATAATTCAGTGAGTCTATAGTAGGTGGGACTAGCAAGTGAATTTATCTTATTTTTTCAAAATATTGCTGCTACCAGTATTGCATTGTTACACTTCAGCAAAAAATAACTGGAAAAAGGGCTCGTAATTGACCTATACAATACCTTAAAATTCTCATGTGGGCAATATTTGTGACAACAGGACTGCATCAGAGTAGTCCCATGATGTAGCCTCTGCAAATACTTTTCTGCTAGTGAAAATTCTGGAGAACAATGCTATATGCTGTAGCTTGCATATAATTCATGTTCTTCCACATGAAGATAGATGAGGAGGGAGCAGAGCTTGGGATATTATTTTTTAAAAGTAATCTGTTATTCCTTAAGAGTTCCTTTTAGTGAGTAACTTGTTTATGTCACTTCTTATTGAAGGATTTGTTACCTTACTTGCTACTAGTGGGTTTCTTTTTAATTTATTTTTAATTACATAAATACAAAATGCAAAATAGTAAAAAAATACTCCAAAACAAGTCCCAGAAAGTCACATTTTAGGAGGATGAAACATTACTTGTGCCAACTCCCCACCCAAAGCACTGCATATCATTTTACATCTTAAAAATAACAGCCATCACAAAGTGCCACATTTGGGGTGCCGTAACAAACAAAAACAAAAAAAGTGTTGCTGTTTGAGTACAAGCTATATAATATAAACAGATGTATTGATTTCTGATACTTACATTAGGTCTGTTGGGTCCAGGAGGTACTGCATTCATTAAAGTGTACATATTGTCTCCAGAATTTGTTGAATCTGAAACAAAAATAATGGTTAAGATCAAGTACTTTTAGCAAGGAAAGATCAATGGGTACAAATTAAGTGGCAATAATGCAGTAGCAGAATTAATTCCAGAACTACTTTTAGAGTGGCTTTCAGAGCTATTGTTAACATCCAATAATGAAAGTATAGATATTTTAATAATAAACAATCCTTGGCTAGACTGTGAATGAGTCAGAATTTGTTGGGCGTCTGGTGCAAGGGGTAACAGGAAACCACAGAAAATATTGCACAGTTACCAGCAACAGTTCAATTTTTAAAAACATGGACATACAGATTGCAATCCAGATTACACAGTACTGAAAATCATTAATATGTGCTGGACCATTCTGGCTTTATTAATGTTTCATGCAGCATAGAGCAATGACAAGATGAAGAAAGAATGGGGTTCCAATATGTAAAAAATAAAGATAAACTGGTAGTTTTTCTTTGTGGTCTCTGCAACTAACATGTATGGGCTGTTCTGTGTCTTTCAGCAGCTTGTTCTTAGTTAAATACAACTGGGCCAAAAGCAAAGGATTCTGGTCTTCTAGAATTTGTTTGTTCTTGCTCTTAGCTGATTACACAGGTATCCTAGGTTTCCACTTCAAATTCATGATGAAAACCATTATAGTTAAATCAGAACTGAGATGCCTCTTTTTAAATGATCTCAAAATGTAAGGGCAAGAAAATAAAACCTTTTAATCCTGTTTGATACAATGTCAACACATTAATCTCCACTGTTCGGAATTACAGATGAACAAATCTGTTTCATTTTCTTTTCATCATTTTTTTCAAGCACAGCTATGTTTCATTTGCCTAAAAGTTTCTGAGCTTTTAAATAAAAATTGTCCCCAAATTTGTATGCCTCTTTGTTTGCAACTTTTATTTCTTTCCCTTTCTCTCATTCTCCCTATATGTGTGTGTGTGTCTACCAAACACTTATCTCAAAGAACACATTTTGTATGCAGATTTCCCTAATGTGTATACTTCCATATGCACTTTTTTACACTTGGATCTTACACTTACACTTGTTTATATTAAAATGCAAATCAATTAATTTCCCTATTCCTATATTTATTTGGTCCAAAAAACAAGAATTCAGAAATATATACAACATATTCCTACATGAATGCAACTTATTCCTATAGTCATAGATCCTAAAGATAACTTAACAATTGTGGAAGTAATAGGAAATCCTGGGACTGTGGTTAAAAAAAAAAGGAAACTTGCACACTATTTGATTACCTTGAATGAAAGCTAAACATTTTTATTATATATGATTTATTGAAAATTACTTTGGCATTAGATCAAACGGTATGCCTTCTGATATTATGGTAAAAGAGAAATTCTGAGGGAGTAAAGTGGCAGCCAAATATGAATTATGGAAATACTGACTATATCCAAACTGAAGGAATTTTCATAAAACTGTAATGTTTTGCTACAATCAACAAAACGCTATATTCAGGTGAAGGATGCCCCAAACCCACCTACTTAAGATAAGGATGGGAATTGTTTAGGATGGTAAAGTTGTTGTAACAATGCTCAGATATACTATCCTATTCTTCCTGATGCAAAAATGTATTTTGTTTGTTTGTATATATCTTTTGCTTCTTTGTGCCTTTGAATTTTACTGTGTAAATGATTATTTATTGTAGTGAAGTCAGATTTTGGAGCATTGCTATTTTACACTGCTTTTTCATTCTTCAATTAAATTGGCTACCTGCTGGACTAGGCATGATGGGTGTTCCTGGTGGTCCTCCCCCTCCTGGTGGACCCTAAAAAACAAAACAAAACAAAAAACAGAAGCAATGATTTCATATACAACGCACCCAATATTTTCAAAGCAAGGGAAGAGATTAAAGTACACAAGAACAGGGTTGCTCTCTTGACCGATCAGATACATTTGATTTCATAATTCATTCCACTGGTGAGCTCAGATATTCATGTGACTCATCATGTAGTTTCCCAACCCACTTTCCACCACAGGTTCTGTGCCATTCACAGATTCTTGTTATGTTTCTACCTTCCCCAGTTGGTCAAAAATACCTCGTGCTTTTGTATGAAAGCCACTTGTTCCCATCTATAGCCACTGATGCATTTTGTGGGATTTAAAACTCTAGTTGCCTGCTGATAGAAGCGGCCTTGTTCCTGTACAAAGGCACCAGGGTGTGCTTGTGACTCTGTATCCGGTGTAGATGAAAGAGAGAGCAATTCGTATTTGCAAGGCTGTCCACTCAATAGTGAGCTTAATATTTCTAAAGTATTCCAAAAATTCTGTTTGGAAAACCAGAGCCTATACTTAGAAAGCGTGTGTCATTCTGGACTTTGGAAAGCATAGGAGAAGCCCCACCATTATTAAAATACAGGCAGAACTGTGACAAAAGGTTACCACCCTTCTGGTAAATTAATCTCAGATGTTCTATATCTGGATATCACTTGCAAACTGAAGATCCTCCCTTAAAGCACAAGCCATATAAGTATCATCAATTAATATTTTATGCAAGTGAAGTTTTCAGATACACATTAATTTTTGCATACCTGCTCAAGCCTGAAGGAAGAAAAACTTATAAGCCAATTTCAGTGTTGGCTGATAGACTCGTAACCTCCTCAACTTCAATACTGTGTCAGAACTGGGATGGAAATGTTCCATTTTAGATCATAAAAAAACAGCAAGGAGAGGGCTGCCATGCCAGAAACTCGAATCTGGCAAATCTTTGTCTCTCTAGAGTAGGAACAGAAATCATGCAGTCCTCTCTGCTGAACTGCAACTTGCAACATCCTTCAACATTGGCAATGTTGGCTGAGGCTGATATGGTTCAACAACTTCTGGATGGGTCAATTTTTTTTAATATAACAATCATTATGAAGTAGCTTATTCAAAGGAAAAAGAAATATGTAATTCACTGTTAATATACATTATAATTATTAAAATGTAATAAAAATTATATTTTTAAAAGTAACATCTGACTGGCTACAAGATTCCCTGCCTATTCCAGAAGTTCCAGCCTATAGCCTCTAACAGACTCTCTTCTGCTGTTAAATAGAGATCATAGAAGATTCTTTCTTCCCCCTGTATACCCACTGAAGATCATCCTTCCAGTGTTTCTTGCCAACTGTTCATAAACTAATGCAAGTTCTCCCTGCACCTACATTTACCAGCAAAACCAGAGGGGAAGGAGGTAGCACCCCTCCTTTTTAAAATCCACTTCTGATTAGTCAAAAGTTTTGCCTTTATTTTAAATATTAAACCCAAAATTGGGGATGTAAGATGCAGATGGTTCCCTTGAAAACTTATACCCTTTTCTCCTAGAAAGATCCACTTCACTTCATTTCACTAGAGGTGTGACCAGCTGTAAGTTTTTCATTCCTTACAACTATCAGTGGCTACTCTGGCAGGCTTAACTATTTGTAGTTTTCAACTATTTTTAAGTTGATGTTTTAGTCTGTTTTTAAAATGTTTTTTCTCTCTGTATTTAATGTTTTAAATATTTTTATTTTAGGGGTCTTATGGGGAGCCTGGAGGGCAGAGAGGTAATAGAGAAATGCTTTAAATAAAGAAATATGCAGCAAGATTGACTTATGCTCAACACTGGAAAGAAGGAAAATATATTGATATAAGAGAATAGAAATTAAAAGTCCTGGAGATGGTAGCGACAGAAAAGCTAACTTTTTCATTTAAAAATAAGTCAATCCAGGGCTTTGAAAGAGAATGGCGAGAGGTATTGAATTGGATAAAAGAATGAAATAGGGGAAAAGAAAGAAAGCTGTGAGAAAGGAGGAAGACAAAATGAGGTGATAAAAGATAAAATGTAAATAGTTAAATATAAGCTAAAAGTAATAGTTTACGATTGTTATAAAATAGAGATAATGTAAGGAACTGAATGTTTATGCGGAATGGAATGTTAAACTCAGATTCAACTGGGAAAATTGATGTCTGGAAGCGGGGAGGGTTTTTTATTGTTTTTTCTTTGAAAAGTTTAATAAAAATGAATTTAAAAAGAAAGAAAGAAAGAAAGAAAGAAAGAAAGAAAGAAAGAAAGAAAGAAAGAAAGAAAGAAAAAATAAATAAATAAATAATCAAACTACTCCCCTTTCTGAGAAAAGAGGCAGGACTTCTGGATGTGAGGAGGCGCTTTGAAGGAAAGTCACAAAACCTAGTCACTGAAAGCTATCCTAGATAGAGACTGTATACCATGATGGAAAAAATGGTATCAAAGGATAGGAGGCAGTAGGAGCAAGCAGTACGAAAAGAAAAGGTGGTGGTAAGAAGAAATGGCTTCTGACTTCAAACCCCTTATTTCTCATGGCACAGGCAATTGTTTAGGCCACTCCATCCATAGTGCCTTGACTCCAGAAGACTTCCTCCTCCTCCCTACAAGCCAAGCATTCAAGAAATAGGCAAGTTGGATCCAGCAGCCTTCTCCCACTGTAATTTCCTCCTGTGTAAATGCTCATGTAAAACACTATTAAATGAGTACTGGCCCAGTATAGGATTTCTGTTGGTGAGCAGAGAATATGCCAAGATATTCACAGGTTCCTGTGATCATTATGAGATACATAAATACTCGGAAGAGCTCACTCAAGAAAAGGTTCCACTACTGTCCATCAGGATTAGATGACATCACTTGGCTAGAAATTAACATTGGGATTCATCTCTTGAATCTAAATTTCATTCCTAAAACTGTCTCCTACATAAATGTAATGCAGACAAAGATAAGTGGATGACAAAACTCCACATACAAACCACAGTACTAGACAAATCAGTATTTTTTAACTAAAATCATGTGGCTCTAGGTCCCAGTAATGTTAAGCATTTCTTATTATACATTAGCTTCTAATGTTTATTTCAAACAACTTTTGATTTACAATGAGAAATAGTGACTTTTAGGGCCATATCATTCTGAATACAGGTAAATACAATTACAGCTACCACATTAAAGTCTCTCAGGGTTCATTTAATTACCCTCAGATGCAATCTTCTCCACCTATTTTTTAATAGTCTAAATTTTTATGTTGTTGATGTGTTAATTACCAAACAGGATGCACTGTTTATTATGTGAATAGTTAAAACACATCTGATTATTTTAGCCACAATCACTCCATTATTCAGCAGGGTCAGCATAACTGCATTCTGACCATGTGTGCAATTAACAGTACAATCTACAACTGGCTAAACATTGTTTTTATTTGAATAGTAAAATAAGGCAAGATAAATATTTTAATTTTCTATAGTCGATTTACATATTCTATTTAAAAATACAAACAGAAGTAGAGTATTTGATATTAGCAAGAAGTCTACCAGGTTTTCAAAGGCATGGGAAAGACAATGTTTCAGTAAATTCCCCAGGCCTACTCCTGTATAGTTTCTCCTTTCCCATACATAGAAACCAGTGATGCAAGGAGAGCAAGCAATTTGGCTAGCTGTTTTTTGAAAGCTTGCCCACACCCCCTGTTCCATCAAAGTAACAATGACATCCAGTTCCTGAAAAGGAAGCATACATTCAGAAGCAGAACAAGGAAATACCCATATAGTTTCATTTCACTGATGTTAAGATTTCACATCTTGGAATAAAGATAGTAGAAGGGGCAATCCTGGATCTGACCTCAGAATGAGGGGGAGAGAGTATGTCCCCACATCAGATCTTTGCATGTGGTGGCCAGGATCAACAAGAATGAGGTCCTCCATCCCTTAGGAGCCATGATACTGCAATGCTTTAGCCATCCCTTGTTGAGACACAATTGGTTAGATGAGGTGGTGATTAACAGCCAGTAGGAATGGCAGTTATCATACCAAACCTGTGCAGGTCACTGCCTCTCTCTCAGCGCAAATGTGTGTTATGTGACAACTTATTTTATGTGATTCATAATTCTTTTAAATCACTGGTTGTAAACATTCCTGCTATTAGATCTAAGTTAAGGCTTCAATTGCTAAAACAATTGTTATGTTGATTATGAAAAGATTCCATCACCAAATAGCTTTGAAATCAGGCTTTTCAGACCCATTTATTCTAAATGGGAAAACATAATTTGTTAAGGCAAAACAATTAAATAGAAGGAACATAATTCTTGGGTCATTAACAACAAATTAAAATATTCCACTACATATTATTTCTGACTATGTTGGTAGGTAGATTTTGGGGCATTCAATGCAGTATCCAAAACTCAAGACTGTTATTGTGTCCCTTGAAACAGCTGATTTTACTTCTTCATTATTGAAGACTATACATTGTATCAGTTAAAGAACATACGCTGAAATAAAAACCAGGATTCATGGCAATTTTGACCAGACGGTTAATTGTTCTACTAATGAATATCAACATATGTGCTACATATATATGGTAAACACAAAACAAATCAGATGTTCACTTCTCAATCAATACACATGGGTTTCCCTCAGCATCTGGACAACGATTTCTTTATCCAAATAAAATTCAACATTTATGTTAATGGGTACATACACATATACAACCACACATGCATACTTACTACATAATTGCCAGGCGATGCAGAGGAGTACGGTATCTGAAAGGCAAAGGAAAACAAAACTAAGCCATTTTTTCCTTTTACAAGGAAGAAAACAAGGGTTTCTATCAATATTCATTTAATGTTTATTAAAAATTTTCAGCAAGAAGGGAACTAGCAAGGTCCATAAATGCCAATGAACTATACCCAGATCACACTAAAAAATCTGAAGAATATTTTCTGGTTGTTTTTCTATGTTAGCAGCTGTCTTGTGGCAACAACTTTTTGTAATTATGTATGTTTTATATGATAAATCATCACAATTAAGAATGAAAAAATATTAGCCCTCTATTAAATATTTACTCTAAAAGAAAAAAAGTATTTTTATTAGAGATATTTTACCTCCCGCTTCACACACAAAATACGAAAGACAGTTAAGTAAATCAAACTTGACATGGCAGCACAATAATTTTAAAAAACCCAGTAACTGTATCATTGTAACAGATGAGAAGCAATTAAATTGACTTTCTGGCAAAAGCCCTCTGAAATAGGAAGGCTCTTCTCCTCTGGAGGAAGTCCAAGGATAAGGAAGACAAACATCAACCTCCTAGCTGGTGCAAAGTGAAGACAAAACAGAGACCCGGAGGAACCCTTGAGAAGACCCTCTAATTGTAACTGCCTGAGTTTCACCTCAGAGGGCAGGGAACCACAAGGAAAGATTCCTGAACCAGATGGCGTCCATGTTGATAAAGTTATAAAGTAAACACTGCATATGTTTTTGTTTATTTTTAACAGCACAAAGTAACAACATACAGCATCCATACATTGTACTATATACTCACAGAATTGGCATTTGTAGGGTTTGGCCAAGGTCTACCACCTCCTGGACCCCTAAAACATAAATTATTATGCAAGTGGGTTTTGACTGAATAGGTTTCAAAAAGCAACACTAGTTACTCTATTGTCGAAATAACAGTTTCTTTAATATATTCTATTCCAAAATTAACAATTAAAATAAAAAATAATAAGCAACTTATTTTTAGTACAAGCACAATAAAACAATTAATCCAATTTATATAAAATGTGTGCTACCTGGCTGCTGGTGCTGAAATATGTCTCTTGAACTCTGCAGGTATTTATACCAAGATTCTAGCCTCTAGAATAATTATGTTTGATAATGGACTTATACATCATCTCCAACACACACACACACACACACACAAACACACGAGAATGGTGGATACTGTGCTTTTTGTGTTCCTGGCCATCTTTTTATTTACTGCTATTAGAGATGCTACAGCTCTACCTCTCAATCCCGTAACTTTCCAGAAGTCTGCTGTCTCTAATTCTCTGAACCTCTGAGATGAGAGGAGATGGGCTACCTAGGAAATGATGCACACTCTCTGTTACCCTGGCTATATTTCTGCCATGTAGCTGGTTGTTTATTATCTGTTCTGGTGCTAGAGAACTCCAGCCTACAGAAGCTCTATGTTTTCACTGGACTAGTTTTACAGCCTCACTTTTCCCCATCCAAGAATTGCACTGGCTTTGTGAGGAAACTGATAAAAGCTGAACAGGTAAGCTTTTACCAGGGTTGCTGCTAAACGGTGTGACAGCAAAAGGGCTGCCCCTTTGCAGATAAAATTTCAGTAGGAACATAAGGTTGAGATCCCTACTTGGCTGCAGGAGGAGGAAGAACATGACCAACTTAGTTGTTGCTCATTCTCTCCTTGAATGATTTTATTATCAAAGCCATTATAGCTGAGCTTACTGTGTGGTAGTGAAGGCATACTGTTTCTGAAAGGGGAGGGTGTAAAGGGGAATAGTAACTGGAAACACAGGGAGATGAATCAATTGGACAATTACGGGAGATAAATAGTATTGGCTGTTTCTATAATGTTCCCCAATTCATATAGCCTGGTTGGCTTTTTAAACAGATGCATTGGGTTGAAAATGCATCTAGTGAAAGCTAGGTCAGTGAACTGGAAGAAAACAGTCATCCAAAACATCATCCTAGATATACAAATCAACTAGGCTAGTATTAGAGAGACCTGGTTGGATGAAATATGCTTGGAGTGGAGAGGTAGAATTGCAAAAGTCTTTCACAATTCTATCCCCCTCACTCTGTGCTGTGTGTTACAGTGCAGGTAACTAAAGTTGAGTATCTGGAACAGAACAGGATTTTACTAGGGTACCATCTTACCTATGCTATCTGAGTTGGTCTCAAATATGATGCTTGAGTCCTCAGCTTGCTTCCTGGGAGATTTTAGTAACCATGCTAAACTTGCTTACTAGGAATAGTAATTTTGTGTTTCCTATGGCAACCATAAGCCTGTCCAAAGTTGTATCTGGGTCCATTTGTTCTGCAGGCTACATTCTGGACCTTGTTCTGTTTTTATCCCTGCTGATATATGGGATGATGCAGATCTTGGTATGTAAGAACCCACTGTAGAACCCACTTGGGGTTTAAATTCACCAGGATTAGAAGCATGGGGTGGGGGAAGAATTAAGGTGGTTTGCCTCAGGATTGAGATGGTTTCCTGATGGCTCTAGAGAAGTTTGCTGTTGCTTTGATAAGCAATTTTATTGAAACTTGAGAAGACTTCTGCAATAGGGAAATGCCCAGGATACAATCTTTCCTAAATATTCCTTCCTGTGGAATCAAGCCAGACTAGTCTGCTAGTTTACTAGGGAACTGACAGAAATGAAACGACAGAGAACTAACCAAAGCAATGCTGGCAGAAAACTCAAAAAAAGTCTGATTGAACATGAGCTGGAGCCTATTTAAAGGTCTCACTGTGGTAGTACTGGCAGTTAATATATTATTCTTTTTTGTCAACTTTGCATCTACACTGAGATACCCACTGGAGTTGTCTCACATGTTCAAGAGCCTACTATATTCTGTACCACAAGAAGAGAATGTGTACCCCTCAATGGGCATATGCAACAATTTGCACAACAGTCTGCAGATAAAATCAGTCAGATCCATGGGGGGCACTACAGTTTATGCAGTCACCATGGAAGAAATGCTGGCTGTTTGCCTACCAATAATGGAACCTTTACAATTTGTTCTGCCCCAGGATGTGGACAGGTTCCTTGGGGAGGTGAGAATTGCTACCTTAGCCCAAAAATGGCCGTGGGGGGGGAATTAGTGAAGTGGGGAAGAGACTAGTGAACACCTCTTTGCAGCAAGACAAGTTTCAGTGTGCTTTAAAAGACAATAAGAAGACCCCTGCTTAATACACCCCATCATACTCAGTAACTACAAGCCAACAGTCTCCAATATTCCATTCTTCAATAAAGTATATGTACTTTATGTATATGTGCTGGTGTCCCAGCTCCTGGATGAGATGATACTTCTATTTGGCCAACCGTAATGGACTAAAATATCCGAGCAAGCTTTCAAACAGATTTACAGTATTAGGCAAACAGCAGCTTGGCTAACAAGACAACAAGCATTTTGTGTGGGATTGATAAGAAAGACAAAAGAAGGAGAGCCTGTGTATTTTGTGTTAAGTCTGATTGTTTTGTTGAGCTGTTCAGGGGGGCTTGCTTGTGAATTTTGTGTGTGTTGGTTTGTGTGCTCTGCCCAGGCAAGTATATTGTACATTGTTATGATGCGGTATGGATGAGTCAATAGACTATGAAATTATATTCATCAGGCCCAATGGTCTTAGGCAATGAAAGAAAAAAGCAAATAAGAGAAAGGCAAGGAAGGTTTGGGACATAGCCTTCAGTCACATTTGCTAACTGCTCTTTCTCTTGCTGCTAGCCCAGCAATAATATTTTATTCTCTATATAAGAATCCCCTTTGAAAACTCAAGCCTGATTTTATCCAGTGTGAAGCTCATAGGCTTCATTATAGGAAGAGAGACATTACTTCCTTAGGTCCATATAGTCTAGTCAAGGCGGGAGAGATGAATTCAGGAACTTGATCAGGCAAAATATGTTAACAGGAGCCAAACTAGGTAACTTCAGTTTTGGTTGGAGGGAACAGCCTATCAGAAAATAACATGTCTGTTAAAGATAGGGTCAGCTCTCACTCCATTATAAGTTCCCATTGCTCAATTTGTTATTTTCATAGAGTCAAACAAAAGCAGGGATTGCCATGCTGACTATAAGACAAATTCTAAAATTAATATTGTGGTAATATATTTATTAAGCCAACCAAAAGGCACAACAAGCTCTGAATGAGCTTAGCCAGATGAACCTAATTTGATGATCTGATGACCCTCCTGTCATACCACTTCAAGAAAAACACACAGACTACATAATGGCAAGAAAATCAATTCCCCACCCCCACTTTACCTGCCTGCTTTTGAAAAACCTATTTGCCTGCTGAAGAAACTTATGGCTTTGAAAGTTTGCAAAGACTTTTTGTGCCTTTCTAGTTAGCCTAATAAAAGGTTTTACCAGAGTTTAACTTTCTAATTTTTCTTATGATTGAAACAACTATCCTAGCATTTGGATGATCTGGATTATCCAGATGCATTTCACTCTAGCTTTAGGCCTAGCTATGGAGCAGGTACAGCTTTGGCTGCCTTGGCAGACAATCTATGCTTGGAGTTGGATGGGGGAGTATATCCCTGCTCCATTTGTTACACCTTTCATTGACTTTTCATACTACTGACTGCAGCATATTTCTGGGCTTCTTCTATGACAGCACTACTCAAAGTAGTGGTCTATGGACCAGTGCTGGTCCAAATCCATCAGTTGCTAGTCCCTGCTGAGCTTCCATGAAAGAAACAAGTGTAGCCAATGGGCACAAAGAGAGTACACTGGGGAAAAACATTACTGCTGGTCCTGGACATCAGATAGCCTCAGAAGCACTACTGTATGGGATGGAACATAGAGGTACTGTTTTGTGATGGATGCAATTTTTCCCGGAGGGCAAAGTCAGAAGATAAGGGATTCCTGTCCCATATTCTGGCCATTGGCCTTTGCCCCACCACCGTGCTACATACATAGGTATGTATGAAAGAAACAAGTGCAAGTAGTTGTCTGGAGGTACAAATAGCACCAAACTCTATTTCTCTTTTCTGTTCAAATGAATTTGTAGAGTTAGTAATGGTCTAGATGACAAACTGAAGTTTAATCTGGACAAAACAGAGGTATTCTTGATCAGTCAAAAGGCAGATCAGGAAATAGGGACTGAACCAGTCCTGGATGGTATTACATAGTTTGGACGGCTACATAGGTCTTGGATTCCACTCTCAGACTCAATGGGCAGGTTTCGTAATGGCCAGAAGTGCACTTCTATCATTAAAACTATTAAGCCAGCTGTGCTTGTTCAATGACAAACCTGATCTGGTCACAATGACATATGTCTTGAATACATCCCAGTTAGATTACTGTAACATGCTGGATAGAGGACCAAGTTTTCAAATTGCTGGGTTCTGATGCCATATATAGCATGAAATGTGGATTAATAAACAAAATATCTGTATCTTAGCTTGTGAGAAACTATCTATGTAAAAGCTTTATTTGATGTCAGATAAATAGCCAACATGTTCACATTGTAGTATTTTGTTATATCATTGTTAACTAACTAATGAACCCCTGTAATGATACACACACACCACAGGTGTACACAAACAACACTGCACGCAGTGATACGATAATTATCCTTATTGTAAATGTTGTAGTAATGTATTATGTTACTTACATGTTCATTCCAGGCATTCCAGGACCACCTAAAGCATTCAGAGGGGGTCTCATTGCACCTCCATAGTTCTGCAATGATAACCAAGGGTCAGACTACCACAAAACAAAAAAACAAAACCAAAGAGGAGGGGGGAAAGAAAGGACAGCAGGTTAATGACTTCCCTACACATCCGTTGATTGGATAGGCCAGCGCCATTCATTTTCAGGATTTTTGTGGCTTGACTTTAAGAATGATTATTATTGCTACACTATCTCTAATTTTTTTTAATAGAAAAACTATTTAGCATTTCCTAATGGTCTTATTATTTTATCAAAGGAAGTACAGTAATCACATTTACAAATGTTAATTAATTCAAGAAGATTATGATATTTATGAAAGCTAAAACAATTGTCAGTGAGGGTCAGATTTAATAGCCATTTAATAAAAGCTGACTCATTATGCTAAAAATATTTTAAGAACTTCAGATTTTTTTTTATAAGAAAAATAAGTGCCTTAACTCTCATGCATTCAGATAGGCCATTTTAGTTCCCCAGTGACACATTTTATTTAGGTTGGCCCCAGTCGAGAGAAGCCAACATTTCTTCCATGAAGGAACACAGGGATTAACCGGAGCCACTATGGAAAGTGCTAGAGAAAAAGAAGGGGGGTGAACTGAATGTAAGTTGGCTCCAACTAATGGCAGCCCTACTATAGTTTTTCTTTAGCAAAAGAAATTCAGAGGTTTGTGATTGCCTTCCTCTTAGGCTGAGTGCTGGATTTGCCCAAGATTACCCAGTGGATTTCCACGGCTGAGCAGGCATTTGAACCCACAGCTCCCAGAGTCCTACTTCAACACTCATATCACTATACACCACTGCCTCAAGTTCTTTGTTACTGTCATTTTAAAATTAGTAGCTGAAACAGAGATAAGGCTTGCCAAAAGTCACTTACAACATCTATAGTTTCTCTAAAAATATTTTTAAACAGCTACGTTGGCTAGGTAAAGTTATAATTTGCTTGTGTGTTTGTCATGTCTGATCTTTTCTTGCAAAGGCACGTTTGATTATGAATTTCATTATCACACTTGAATCTACTTTCAAAAAGAAGATTCTTAAAACCAAAATTAAATACAAATCTGATTTTGCAAAAATACCTTCACAAGAAAGTGTACCAGAAGCATGTTATAACAGCAGTCAAGACACAGCAATCTTCATGGCAGAAATAATTTTATAAATTTTGAGTTAATATTCCACATCAAAAAGTAATTTTATTAGCTGATCATTTCCTAAAGTCATTAAAGAGTTCTCCTTTGATATTACTTTATTAAGAACAGAAAATTTAGTTGCTCCAGGCTTTGTGATACACAGGAAAGCATAATTTCATGCAGTTCAATACAGTTTCCTGCAATTAGAAATATCAGAATTCATACTTTTCTGTTTCCTTTTTTAAATTAATTAGAATGTTGGTTCTCTGCTATAACATTGGAGATTATTGACTCTTTTGATGGATATCTAAGAGTTATGTCAAAATGGCTAGAAGTCCTTACTCAAACGTTTGAAGACCATTTAAGGAATATATAGAAAGATCAACGATCTTGTCCAGTCTCTTTCAGTTCACTTGTTTTACTTTCTAAATGTATTTTGCACCTTTCCCAGAAATAACTAATGTGTCTTGAGTAAATGTTAAAGCCAAACAGAAATACTAGAGTCTTGAATTTGGAACAATTTTAGAAAATAAATGCTGCATTTTAATTAAATTTCATGTTGCTGCTTCTTAAATTACTTTTTATAAATGAAGAAGAACAGATGGCTATGGACAAATAAAGAATGAAAGGGCAGATCTTTCTTACCTGAACTACTATAGTTTACCCCAAGAATTGTACTTCTTTATTGACATGGAATTAATAGGCAAATGAACAGAAGCAATATTATTTCTAAGTACAAGATACTGTGAACAAACTACACAATTATGTCTTCATGCCCTATTCATTAGCATTCAAGAACTCCTGCTGACTGATGTGGAACAAAGAATGCTGAACTAGCTGCATCTTGTTCTGACCAAGTAAGGATAGGGCAAAAATAAACTGAGATAAGTAACACCTATGCACATAGCAACTACAAGTATTGCACAAGTCCAATCTATGTAACGGGAATTACCAGTATGTTAAATGTTATCACATGAACTGTAACATCAGCAATATACCTGAGGTCCTAGTGGAACCATTCCTCTAGGAGGAGTCATTCTTTGCATTGGCCCACCCATATTTGGATGACCTGAAAAAGACATGAAATAGGTCTATTTTAGGTCTGTACTTTTAAACTGATCAATCAGATTAATTGATTTAAAGGTTTTTTTTAAATTTAAACCATATTTAAAGTCAGTAGACTCTACCAACTTAATTTTTAATCCAGATATTTAAAAAAAATGAGTTATTTCTTTTCTCATACACAGAGTAGAATATTTCTACTTTAGGTCTATACTTTTAAACTGATCAGTCAGATTAATCGATTTAAAGGGTTTTTTAAAATTTAAACCATATTTAAAATCAATAGACTCCACCAACTTAATTTTTAATCCAGGTATTAAAAAAAACATGAGTTATTTCTTTTTTCATACACAGAGTAGAATATGTATTATAACAAATAACTTCTCATGGCTGACACAACATTTGCATTCCTTATCTAAAAATTAAAGATGCCTTATTTTAAAACTAATTTACTAAACATGCAAATTCGATAAATGAATGAACAGAATTAACTCCAAGCTACTTATTGAATGTTCACATAACACGAACTGTTCCCTGCTTTTTGTCCCCCATGTAAACAAAAATAAGGTTTGATAAGTACTTTTTAAGGAAATGTTATTAATTACAGCATCCAAAACTTACATAATTAATTTATTAAAATTTCTGTAACTTAGTGACAGTACTAAACAACAACAACAACAATAATAATAATATAATAAGACATGTTTCAAATTTGAAATTATTCTGAACACTGCTATGAAAGCAGCTAATAAATTATTTAAACATAAAGTTGTTGATTATTGTATTGGATACTGGATAAAAAATATTGGATCCTGGAACAGTGACAACGGTTCCCAAATGTCCATGAAGAAACAGTAAGTTACAAAAAGAAAAGTGTTGTGAGGTGGGTAACAAATCTGACTCACTAAGTGCTTACAGATAAAGGTTCTTATTAATTCCTAACAAGATATTTGATAAGATACAGAAGTCATTTCTGTTATCTGTCATGATTCATTTAACACAGCAAAATAAAATTATCAGAACTCAAGATGAAAGCATACAGTTGTCTATTTTATACTGAGAGATGATTATGTAAAACAGATTCTCTTTTTCATTCTATGCCCTTAAGATATACATGAAAAGAATGACAGGAACTTGTAACTCACCAAACCACAATGGTGCCCATTTTTGCCCGCCATTCCAACAGCTGGGAGCATTATAACAAAAAGTATCTGAACTGACATGTTTTGATTTATTGAAAATACTGTTTACCTTGTTGCCGTGTTGGATCCATTCCACTAGGCAATAATGGCTGGCTTCCTGGTACACCCCCAAGTGCCTATAAATAAGGTATATCAACAGAAGAAGTCAACTGTATTATACTTAACATAAAAACAAAAATTGTAATTTCACTAAAAGAGTCATGGTTAGAATCATATAAGCACATTCAACCTAAACCTAAATCTAAGATTGACCCTCTAAACTGATTACTTACATTTTAAAGTACATCAGCCTTGATTTTCAGTTCAGAATATGGGTATACTTCCAGTTAACTTTATCTAATGTTAAAGAACACTAAACTACAACCCTGGAGACCAGGGTTAGATTCCCTGTTTGGCCATGGAAATCCAGTGGGTGACCTTGGGTGCATCATACTTTCAGCACCAGAAAACCCCATGATAGGTTTGCCTTAGGGTCACCATAAGTCAGAAATAACTTGAAGACAAACAACAACAACCCAGTTAATTGATTTTGTTGTTGTTATTAGGGGGGAAATGCGCCACTCTTGGATAGTAATGCTGCAAAAGTTCCACTGATTTAAATTCCAATGGAAACTAAATTCCCATGTGAAATTAGGCATACGTTTTTAACCATACAAATGTATTAACATAACACAATGCAATATCTGCTCCTTATATTTAAATGATGTATTTCATTAAAGTGTATTTTCAACATTTAAAATATTATGCAGCTGTCCCTGAAAATTTTTTTAAATAAATTTTCTTTGTGGTCAAAACAAGCAGGGGACATTTTATGATTTATCCTCAGTTAAAGTGGGGGTAGGGGAATGCTAAAGCTTGTATTTGGTAAAGAGGAGGATGCTAAAGTTTGTGTAGCATTTTTTAGGTACAACTGTCCTCAGAAATGCCTACTAATTCTCATGTTACAATATATCACTTGGTTTTTCAACATCCACAGCATTATTTTTTACCAGGAGAAATTGATAAAAAGTAAGACAGGAAAAGTTTGTAGCCAACACATGGCATAATACCCTGAATGAAATTAAGTCAAATATCACTTCTTTTGTAGTTTGCATACAAAAGTTTGCATAAAAATGTAAGTTTGTAGAATTTGGCTTATCAATTGAAGTATTTTTTTTTTGCCATTTACACTTGTTTCACAAAATGCCTGTTACCTGATTTGGTATCCTCAAAGGTGGTCGTGGGCCTCCTGGGTATCGGGGAGACATGAAAGGCTACAAAAACAGATTATTATGTTAAGAATATTGATACACTGAACATGGAATTCTAAATAAGAATGTGGTACTCATCCCCATTTAAAGTAATGATAGCATTTTTTTTTATCAAGTTGTTATTCCACTAACTCTTCCTGTATCTCAACTTTTGTGATCTGCAAATAAAGGCATTCTGGAAGTGAAACTAGCTCCTAGCTAAAATCAGAACCAACAGAATGTCAAGATATGGTACAGATATCATATTAAGCCAGTCGTCCTGGCTTAAAAAAAGCAGTGTAAGCAAGCAGAGTTCTAGATCACTACATGGAAGAAGAACTTTGTGCCCTTATTTCCAGAAATCAGGATAAATTGTCCTCCAAACTCTGGACTACAACAATTGATCACATTGGCAACTGCTGGTCGGAGATGCAACCCAACAATCTGAAGCCCTACTTATTACCTGTTCCTGCTTTATACACTCTCTGGTAGCAGTCTTCTAAGACAATGTGACTGTAAGCAGGGCTGAGAATGGTGCTAAGGCACAACTTGCCATTAATAATTTTTTAAAAAGTTCTGTCTGAGCATAAGTTAAGCCAGATCAGGAGTTCTCCAAATCTCAGATAAGTAAACTCAGGGATTCTGCAGCTCATTCAGCTCTAACCTCAGGGCTTCAGAGACTGCACTGTTTTGCAGTGCCTTAAAGGCATCCCAGAGCTATTTCTGCACAGCTTCTTCCAAGGCATGATTAGTCTCCGAATGTGAAGAAGATAAAACAGGGGAAGGATTTCTATTTTGATGAGGTTTGGCCAGCTGTTCAACAAAGCTCCCCTCATCAAACATTTACATTTGGATATGAAAACTCAGTTCACCAAATTTTGTCTCAGTTCTGTTTATAATTCCATTTCCGGACAGGTGGTGGATAACCATGTTAGGGCAGAAAAGAAGTCTTGGGGTACTTAAAGACTAATGCATTTCACTGGGCATGAACTTTCATGAAGTACATACAAATTACTTCATCAGATGCAATTCCCAAAGTAACTGGGATTCATAACACCATTTCTGTGAGACGGCTTTCCAGAAAAACTAGATCTTGTAGTTCTATCTGCATCTCTGAATTGTACAGTACCTCCACTTAAACAATTCAAATCATCATGCCAACACTTGCTACCTTATCCTCCTGAGCTTTACAAAATGAATGCAGAAGTGTTTACATTACTATGAACATAAGACAGAGAACTACAATAAATATTAAAATCTGGCCAGTCTGAAGACATGTTTTATTGACTATGCAAACAAAAACAATATACATATTATATAATGTTTATTACCAAGAATTGAGTTTTGAAACTAAATCACTAGTTCAACCAGCATCGAAGACCCAGAGAGATTCTCACTGTTCCCAAATTCTCACATTAAATTAGCTGCTATTTTAATATAGTCTGGCATAGAGGTTTTCTATATGAAAAATTCATTTCTTTTAATTGTTCTCTTCTGTAGCTGTAAAGAATAACCTCCATTTGTGAAAAGGTCTACTGTTCTGTCATTTCTTGCATAACCTGAAATACATATCTCCCTATCAAACGTTTACTTAAACCTTAAGTTACATTTCAGAAGTCCTCTTCTACATGCCCCTGCTAAGTGCAGTATGGCAGGCAAGCACTAAGAAGAAGGCCTTCTTAGTGGTGGTATCCTTCCTCTGGAATAGCTTCGCAGTGTCAAGCCTTTTTATCCACACAGGCCCTTTAAACAACTTCTAAAAGAAAACAAAACCTGGGATCTTAACATTTGAATTGCATTTTATTCTAACCTTGGCTGCTGATTGAATATATTTTTCCTCTGATAAAAAGGAAAACAATGTGTTGCATTTTCTTGCCTGTGTTCTGAAATATTAGTGATTGTTATTTTGTATTTCAATATTGTTATTTTATTTTTCGTTTTCTGGAAACTAATACTGGTGAGTTTTGTATGCAAATTTAATATATACACTGTAGTCAGAAAGACAAATCTAGTGTATATCTTGACCTATATGGTATCACAGTCACAGAAATGTGGCTAGCAACAATAACTGCAGAGAAGTTTAACTTCCTTTAAGTGGATAGGTATATATATAAAATCTATGCACTGAGGAAAAATAAAATATTTTCAAAGTAAAAAAAAATCAGTCAATGCAAGAAAGCTGTCAACTGTGTAAAAATCACATCTATATCAATAAGATCTCCTTCATTTAACTGCGTCCTGCATTCGTTCCTGGTCTGAAACGTGCTAAAAACAACCATAAATTCACACATCAAATGTACCAAATAGCTACCCTTTGCAATGCTTGACCTTTGGGACTTCTTATGTAAGATCAATGTTCTTTTCCCCCCTGCTACAGATATGCATGTACCTACCAACCTTAAGGTACTAAAAGATGCACATCTTCTATTCTTAATATCACACAAAAGATTTTAATTCAAATTCTGGGTATGTTCACATGAGCATATAGATCACTTGTGGTACAAGGCTTCCTCACTGAATCTACCATTATATGAAAATCTGGGAGGAGGCCACAATACTAAAATCAGTGTGTGTGGGAGGGGAAGCATTCCTTATTGCAGGATATCCTACAAGATAACATTGGGTTTGGTTCTCTTTTCTTTCCCCACCCACTCCCTCCATCCCTCTCCACACACACACACACACACACACACACTTTTAAATGTTTGCAGAAATCTTTTTCATGCAAGTGAGATGCCATCATCTTCACAGTTCTATTCTTTTATATACTGGATACTTCTTGAGTGACTGAGAGCTTACCACACATTAAAAACAATCCCATAATTTCAGCAGGACTACTTCTTTAAAGTTGTTAACATTGTAGGCATGTTGTGATATCACATTCTGACATGAAAAAGACCTGATTGTTATGGTTCTTGTTGACATTCTTAAAGGAAAATTGTACATTTATATCTTAGTGGATGTTAAACTCTAGGACTAAGTCCTAGATTTAAGTATTTGTGTTGCATTCTCAGCTGGATTTTTGAAAACATAAAGCCTAACATTCTTATTTGCAGGTTAATGATAAGCGTAACGTATTTATACAAACCTGCTCACTTTCACAGTTGAAGACAACCACTTTATATCCTCACCACAGATTTCCCAATAAAAAACAAACAGAAGCTAAACACCTGTGATATAACTATTTTCTTATGAAAGGCCTGTCTCTTCCAAAATCCTGTTCACACCAGAGCCAATTAAGTGCCTATTGGAAGTAATCAGCAGGAGATGAGTTCACCTGCACCCTCTATTTTCCACTCACTGACAAGTAAGATAGTGACAAAATACTGCTTCTGATAGTGGAGGTGACATACAGCCAACCTCATAGTCACTGATGGTCCTATTGTCCATGAATTTATCAAGTCTCCTTTTAAAGGTATCCAAGTCAACAGTTTAACTGAATTGTGCTGCAGTGAATTCCACAGTTTAACTATGTTCTATGTGAAGAAGTATTTCCTTTTATCTTTCCTGAACTTCTCACCTATCCGTTCTCTATCTACTTCCTCCACACTGTGCATAATTTTGTACATCACTATCTTTTCTCCTTTTACTTGCCTCTTTTCACTCTAATCTAAACATCCCCAAATGTTGCAAACCTTCCTCACAGAAGAGCTATTCTACTTGCTTGATATATTTTGGTTTCCTTTTTTCAGAATCAGTTTAATTCAGTTTAATGTAGGATCAAACCTATCATTTTAATACTGAGTACCTCTGTTTCTTTAAGTGGTATTTTTCCACACTTCCAAGTACCTTTAAAAGAATCAAAACACCCCATTCCACCATTACTGAAAATTTAAAAACACACACTAAGACAAAACCAGAACAGAAGCAGTGGTATCAAAATAAAATGGCATCACTGAAAGACTAGTTAAAAAACTCAAGTTTGTTTTAAAAGGCCAGGAAAAATGGAAACACCTACCACTCAAAAGATATAGTAAGTTCTAAATGAGCCTTCTTGAGGAAAACATATTTATAAATACAATTTAACACAGAAACAATAAATAATGCATACTGGATCCAAAGATCCAAAGAATGCAAATGCAGATAGAAATAAAATAATAATATATTAATAGTAGATACAAACCAAATTCTATTACTAGGATAGACTAAATTCTTAAAACATGTTTTAAAAGAAGAAAAAGCATACTAAAAGAGACAAAAATATATTTTACTTCTAGATCATGAATGGGTAACCACTAATATATCTAACAGTTGCATACAATACATAGAATATAGATAAGAACAGGCTGCTCACCTGTAACTGTGGTTCTTTGAGTGGCCATCTGTGAATGCACACAGTTGGGTTAACTATGCCTGCGTAGTGTATTATTCAGAAGCTTTTAGAGCTGTTATGAAAGCATTTTGGTGGTAGCCCTTCTTCCACTGGTACATATGACCAACCATGTTCCCACTCAAACCCTCAGTTCCATGGCTGCCAAAATAGCAGCCCAGGAGCTAAGCATATTGAGCATGAAAGAACTGGGGAGGAAGGGCAACTGTTATGAGTTCACAGATGACCAAAGAACCACAGTTACAGATGAGCACCCTGTTCCTCTTCTTCATTGTCTCTATAACTCGTACAAATAGGAGACTAGTAAGCTACTAACCCAGGTAGTGGGTGAGTCACGTCACATAGGAATACAGTATTGCTCTCCCAAAGGCAGCATCAGCCCTCAACCTCACGCTCAGTCTGTAGTGTGTCATAAAGGTCAAGGGCTGAGATCAGGTAACTGCCCTGCAAATGTCCTCCAAGGGAACAGCCTTCAGAAAGGCTGAAGAGGCAGCCATTGCTCTTGTGGAATGGTTGTGCACAGTCACAGGAGGGTCTTTTTTGGCTAGTTCACAGGCCAGGTGAATCACAGAGGAGACACACTGGAAGCCACTGAGCAGAAACTGGTATTCTTTCTTCTGCTTCAAGTGACAAACAGAGAGTCTTTGAGACTGTTGAATGTCAGCTGTCCTGTTAAAGTAGAAGGCCAATGCTCTTCTAGCATCCAGGCAATGAAGTGTTTATTTGAATTCTGAGGATGGACTCAGCATGAATGAAAGTAGCATGATGTCCTGGTTAAAGTAGAAAGCAGGGACCTCCTTGGGAAGAAAGGAAATGTCTGCCTGATGACAACTTTGTCCCTGTAGAAACATAGACAGAGAGCATTGATATGGAGAGCACAGAGCTCTCCAGCTCACCTGGCCGATGTCATTGCAATCACGTAGGCTGTCTTCCACATCAGGAGGTGGATGTCACAAGTTGCCATCAGCTCGAACTGTCTCTGGGAGAGCTGCAAAAGGACAAGTTTCAGGCTCCACTGGGCTGTGGGAGCCCAAACTAGAGGGTGCAGGTTCTTGTAGCCCTTTAAGAAATATTTAACTAAAGGGCACTGGAGGCAGGAAGGTTTGCCTGTCAATTACAACTGATAAGATATAGGAGCCAGGTAGCATTTGATGCATGAAAGGGAGAGGCTCTTCTCAGACAAAGTAAGGAGGATGTCCAAAAGATGCTGAATCCAGGCAGCATCAGAGGTATGTGTCAGGCAGCCAAGAACAAGAAAAACTTGCCCCCATATGTAGGTGTAGGCCTCAGAGCAGCTGCTAGGAGCAGTGTTTTGAAGGAGTCTAAGGATGGATCCTCTAGGCCATCAGCTCGAGGGTGTCTGCATCAGGATGCCAAGTCCAACTGTCACTGATAAGCTAGTAGATCTGGTCTCAATGGAAACTTGTGATAAACTCTGTGAGACAGGTGGAGGAGACTGGCAAATCATGGCTGCCTTAATCATCAGGGTTTCACCAGAATGCAGTCCCCTCTGTCCCTGGACAGCTTGGAGAGGACTCTCATAATAAGAAGGAACAGAGGAAAAGTAGTCACAGCAATGCTCCCCCAATGATATAGGAAGACGTCGCCTAGTGATCCCTGTCACTTCCAAGTCCTTGAGCAGAACACAGTGCACTGCACGTTCTGAAGAGATGCAAAGAGATCAGCTTCTGGTGTCCCCCAAATGCAGAACATACATCAGAGAATGTCTGCATAGAGCCTCCATTCATGGCAGGACACCAGTGACACGCTGAGAGCATCTGCTAAGGTGTTCTCATCTTCTGGAAGATGAATAGCTGAAAGTATAACGTCTCTGTCCAGGCATCATCCCAGATCCGAGAGTGAGGTGCAGAAGAGTCTTCAACTATGTACCACCACAATCGTGGTGTTGTCTGATATTCCTTGAACTGCTTGGTACTTTATCAGAGACTCAAAAGCATGGAGAGCTTTCTCTACTGTGAACATCTCCAGCACGTTGATGTAGAGCTTGATTTTGCAGACCATCAATTGCCCCTTGATGGAGAGATCATTCATGTGGGCACCTCAACTGATCACAGATGCATCTGTTGTCAGAGACTTCATGGGTTGATGCAGAGGAAAGGGCATCCCACCTAGCAGATTGTTGGTGTTGAACTACCACTCCATAGAGTGATTAACTGTTCTTGGAACTGTCAGTTGTGCCTAAGACAAACCCATAAGGTCATGAAATGTGGAGAGGAACCAGGCTTGAAATGGTTGCAATCGAAGGTGAGCATTTGAGATCACAAAGGTTGCAGGGACCATAAGGCCAAGGAGAATCTGAGTGAGCTTGACAGACATCCACTTGGAATGGCAGCAGCAAAAAAAAGAAAAAAGAAAAAAAAAGCATTACATAGAGCATGAAACTGGTCTTGAGGAAGGAATGCTCTCACATTCAGGGAGTCAAGCACTGCTCCAATGAATTGGATGGTATGGGACAGCTACAAGTGGGACTTGCTGAAGTTTATGATGTGACCTAGGTAGTCAAGCAACCGAAGGATGAGGTGTATACCTGAAAGAAGGTGAGACCTGGAACATGTGACAAGGAGCTAGATGTCTATATATGGAAAGATGATGACATTCCGTTGGCATCACCAAGCTGCAACAACTGCCATACAGTTTGTAAAGACTTGTGGGGTGGTTGACAGTCCATAAGGCAGGATGTGAAATCAGTAGGCCTTCCTTCCTACAGTGGAGTAGAGATAGTGCTTGTGCAACTGTCAGATGCCAATGTGAAAATAAGGGTCTTTGAGATCCAAGGTCGCAAACCAGTCTTATTTTAGAAACAGAAGATAGAGTTCAAAATGACCATATGGAAACACCTGGGATGGATGGACAAATTCACATTCCTTGGGTCCAAAATGGGGCAAAGTCCACCATCCTTCTTCAAAATGATGAAGTAGTGGGAGAACAACCCCCATGGGATGGGGGTTGGTGGTACAGGTTCAATGGTGCCTCTCTGGAGAAGAGTGTCTATCTCCTCCCAGCAGAGGGACAGAAAGATCAGTAATGAGAATTATGCCAGTAGATGGATATTTGGTGCATTCAATTGCATAGTCCCGTTGATGTAGAGGGCTCAAGAATCCATTGTGATGGGAGACAGGCATATTGGTAACGATGGAGTCTGTCGCCAAAAGGGAGAGTAGAAGGAAAGATATCCTAAAAACGTCAAAGGAGACACCTGTTTTCTGATGACTTCTTTTTATAAGACTGGGACCTGCAGACAGACGGAATGGAGGAGTTCCTGGATGGTGGTAGTGCAGGAAAAGAGGCTCTGGACTGTTTCAAAGGAACAGGGCTGTAGGCCTGTTTAGAAACTGATAGGTGTCTCAACCACAAGTATATAGGCCTGGAAGACCAGGAGGATTGAGAAGGTAAGCTGAACTTACAGGCAGTGGTCAACTTCTTCTGGGTATGTTCCAAGATGTCATCAGCATCCTTGTGAAACAACCCAAACTCAAATGGCAAATCCTCAACTGTATTCCTGGTATGCTGAAACAAACTTGAGGAGTGCAACCAGACATAGTAGTGTAAGGCTATGGCTGAATTCAAGCGATTTTGTGCTGCAGGCAGCAACATGCCTTGCTATTGTAAGTTGCTGTGATGCTAAGGGATAATCCTGATTGGAGAGCCACTACCGAATGTTCATCATCCAAAAGTTTCACTAAGAGCAGTGTCATTCAATCCCATAGATGTTGCTGATATGCTGACGTATACACCTTGTAGTTTGTGTTGTGCAGAGCAACAATGCTGCAGTGAAGTAGAATTTTTTAGCAAGGACACCAAGCTTGTAACCACTTTATCAGTAGGGGTTATTACCCTCTTTGAGTTGTCCTTGTCTGTGCAGCCTCAACAATAGAGTTGGGCTTTGGGTGCTGAGAGAGCACTGGAATCAAAAATCCTATATAAAGTTTTCTACCTTCTTAGATGTAGTTCTGAGAGACGATGTATTGCTCCAAGACCAGCTTGCAATTCTAAGGTGAGCTGGAAGAAGGCATACATAAGAAGGTGTAGGAACCTTCTCTTGAAGTCTCCTGAAAACTGGGTCCTCAGGTTCCTGTTCATGTGACTTAGTGTTGAGCTCAATGGACTTGGCCATGTATACCATCAAGTCCACAAGGGTGAGGATGTTGTCTGTGGGTGAAACAGATTTGTGTTCACCATGAATGTTAGGGGGCAACCACTGCTGAACAACAATGGAGAAAGATGAAGTCAAATCCAAATCAGTGTCATAGGACACAATGGACTTAGAACAGTGATGGCATGATCTGCATGGAGATGGTGATGAAGTCGCAGCCAGAGGATAGAGAAGAACAATGGTCTGGAGAAGGCAGTAAAACTGAAGCAACTGTCAGGGCACTGGTGGAAACACTAGTATGAGGGATATGGGTGGAAGCAGTGGTCAGGACAGGAATGTTCGTGGCAGAAGTGGATGCCTGAGGTTCCCTGGTGGAAGAAGTGCCTGTAGGACATTTCTATAGATCACGGAGACAACATTGCCTTGTGAGGAGGACAGTTTCATGTAGGAGACTATGGCCCTTTCCACATGTGGAGGAAGAAACGGGCAAAAAACACGCTAAAACGGAGCTTACCTGCAACCGGGTAAGTCCGTCGCCATGTGGAGCAGCGCGAGTTCGCTGCTCCACACTCGTCGGCGTCCCGCAGTGTCCAAAATGGCGGCTCCCGGCTGGCGGAGGCTCTCCACCAACTGGAGAAGCTCGCCAGCCGGAAGCCCGCCCCCTGGTAGGTTTGCAGGCGCGCACTTGTGCACGCCTGCAAATCTACACCAGGTGCTGCGACGAGGCTGCACGGGGCTGCATGAAAAGTGTTTTTTAAAAAGCATGCGGTCGCTCCTGCATGGATTTGGGTGTGGAACTATGCAAAAGTAGTCCACCCCAATCCACTTTACGGTGTAGACGACCTCCGTCAGAGGTTGCTCTACACCGTTTTTTAACCCCCGTGTGGAAAGGGCCTAAGATCAAAGACAGAGCTTAGTGGAGTGAGAAGGCCTGCTCTGATCTGGCAGTTCGCCATGCCTCACTGTATAGTGGTAAGGGGGAAAGTCCTGACTGCAGTAATACTGAGATGGATTTCAACCCTGATAAACATAAGCATACTGGTAAGGGACCAGACCGTGGCACTTGGAGTAATCAGGATCATAGTACTCCACAACTTCCTCAGAGAGAATCTCCTTCGGAGGGCAAATGGGAATATTGACAGCATTGTGGGGATGGAGCACAGTGCCTATGGTTGAACGGCCCAGACTCACCAGCCTCAGGAGAAAGGCGATGGTTTAGTCTGGATCTATGATGAACTGGAAAAGGTCAGTTGTGAACCCCTTAAACTGATGCAATGGAAGAAAGGGATAAAGCCAAGCACTGAGCTATAGAGCTAAGCCCAGCAGAAGGTGAAGACAGTAGAGGGGCATCCCTGGAAGAATGAGTTCCAGGCGGTGATGATCATGGTGGCTCAGACTGAGCTGAAAGACTGGGAGAATGCTGAAGCCCATGAGAGGGAGAGTTGACTATCTTACCATCAGATATGGCTGATCCTGGGCAACCTCCAGAGAGTGATGTGGAGTTGAGCCAGAGAAGAATGAAATGGCAAGTGGTCTGGCAATACTGGTCCAGATGCAACTGTAGAGACACCAAAGATTCCTCATTCTCCTTGGCAATCAGCTTGGATTGTCCTCTGACCCTCTCTTTCTTTGGCTGATTCAATGTTCGATGTCTTAATTTCCTTTTGTCATAACTTGGGGTGGTATAACATAGAAGAAGATCTTGTTCTGGGTGGGAAACAGGACGTTGAGCCTGTCATTCTCTGTGGGGATCCTCTTAATGGACATGGGGTATAGGTGTACAGGGTTATGCCAAGCTTGGGGGCAAGGACCTACCTCATTCCCAGGTGGTAGGGAACCACACAGTGGCCATGAGCTGAAGTGGCTTCCTCAGTTGTCACCCTGTGGTTGTCTCCTGGCATTTGGATAGAGAGCTTGATAGTACTGGATGCTCATTTGATCACTAGATCTGTGCCTCAAGCCAAGCCAATTGTAAAACTAATAGAATTATGGCATCTTAATCCTCCAAACAAAGTACTGGGTGTGTACTCAATGTTGCCTCCCTCTGTCAAGCACCAATGTCTCACCGCTAAGACCACAAGCAATATTTTCTGTACAAAATGTTGGGCTCTGCATATTCGAGCAAACAAAGTTTATTTTTTTAAAAAAATAATCTCATAGTGCTTCAATCTTCTTGATCAGGCATCTCAAGAAAATCAGCTAGTATTCTTCAATTTTCTAGTGTTGTGTATGTGCACCAAAACACACATACCTAATGAAAATACATCTCCAGGAATAATAATATACATGCATGTATAAACGCCTGAAAGTACAACATATAGAATATTGACTAGAATGGGCAGTGAGGACTCATGATTCCTGATACTGTTGAAGTACAACTGCCATCATCTGTGAACACTGGCCAAGGCTGATCACAAGTGAGTCCAACAAGATGAGGGGCACAATACGTTTTCTACCACAGCACACAATATTACAATATAAATAACTAGCGTAATAAGCTGGCGTTACTCAGGATTTTATTTTCTCATAGGTAACACTTGCTAGAAATACCTTAGGAATTACCTTACCTTACCTTACAAGTTAGATGCGGTTGAAATACACAGATTTGAGATCCTGTGTCTCTCATTCCCCAAACTGCCTTGTCCAGTACCTGTAATTTTTCCCCATACTTCCCAATCCAATCTGTATTCAGAGTTGTTAATATACAGAGATTTGGTTTCCGAGGGAATATATTGGCCTCCTGCTTCTTGCTGTTAGGCCTTGTGTCCATAGCTAGTGGCCAGGCCAAGAGCTCTCCAGGTGAGAATTCTGAAGGCCTCTCCCTAAGTGCCAACCCCAGGATTCTATAGAATCTTCACAGGCAGTCAATCATATGAAGTCTTTGCCTGCCTGACACAGACAAACTCACAAACTGACTTTCATATATTAGATAATACTCTTTCAAATAATATATTTAATTATGTATTTTGAAAATATGGTTATATATTCAAACAATATAATCTTGTGCCATACCTGTTACTCAGTCTTTAAATACAACTTTAAGAACTTACACAGCTTTTATTCAGCCTAACGCAGTTTTAATGTGTTTCCATTGTCTCCCTACCTCCTCATGATAATTCTGGAGCTTAAAACTTCGTGTTTCAAAATCAATCTAATGCTGTTAAACATTAAAAATTATAACATTAATTTGTTGCAGCAGAGCCTAAGAATTTAAACAGTTTAATTAGTTAAATTGTTACTGATTAACTCTTTTTTATTTTAAGTCAGTTTTCAAACTAGGCAATGTAATTTTAAGAGAATGGCATCACACTTAACCCTTGAGACCTGTGTTGTTTTAGGCTCCTTCAAAAAGTTCCTTTTCATCATTTCAAATTTGCCTTCTTCCGACCTGGATTCCCCACCACCACCACATAGATTACAAAGGCACCTACTATGACTGCTTCCTGGGAAGCCTCCTGGGAATGGGGGCAATCCAGCAATTTTAAAACCAATTTAGTTAAAATTTATCACTGATCTGCATCTCTCTTTTCCCCCACTCTGCCATGTATACTTCATTCACTCTTCAAATGTCTTATTTGTTAAAGGTTAGTAAGTACTGGTATATTTCAGTTACTGGACACTGGTCCACTACAACTAAAGAAGTAGACAGCTCCAAAGACCCGTCAGTGAATTCTTAATTTGAAGCAGAAAATTCTTAAATAGAAACATACAGAGACCCTCTCCAGCACATTTTTCTGGAACACGAAATCAGCGCATTTTTTCTTCTTCTCCAGCCATCCTTAAGAAATGTGTTCTGCCAAGATATGGTAAAAGATATGTTTTGCTCATTTGAATCAACTTCTGAGTACCTTTTTTTTTTTTTAAGGAAGACAGAAGTAAGGGTAGGGAGACAATCATTTAGCTAGCTTCAGATAGTGATCTCTACCATCAGGTTCATTCATTCATTCATTAAAAAAAAAAAAAAATACCACCAGGCTATAACATGCTCAAGCAACTTGCCCAAATAGGGGATATTAGTGTAGTTCCACACACCTCTGGGTCCTTTCTAGTAGTTTCCACATACTTTTGAACCTTCTTCAGGAGAGAAAGCATTCAAAGCAGTAGGCATCTCCCAGTGACAGAGTGAGGCACAAGCACCATGGATATCTGCTAGATCTCCCCCTCTGCTATATGTTATCAGCCAAGATGGAAAAGGGTCAAGCTTATATGTGGTGGGATGAATTGATTCAAGCATCTTGTCCACATCATTAGGTTGCAGCTACTGAAACTGATCCCAAGAAAATTGACACTGGACACTCCCCTAGGCTCCGCAATAACTGTGGTATCAATTTCTATATGAGCAACAACAAAGAAATAAAGATTAGAAAGAGGTTTATTGCAGCTTACCCCAAACAATATTATATTTTATGTACAAAAACACACTATGGAAATCAGAACATAACCAATGTTGGAGAAGCACAAAGAGAATAATAATGTATCTTCCATTCCTTATAAAGACTCCTAAACATCTTCCATATAGGACCATTAGAGGGGGCAACAGTGTAAAATATTCAGATTCCTGGCTGCTTAAAGGCTGGGTATCTCAATATGCAAATATATCATTCTTCCTATCCCCTCCCCTATTCTCGGTCACATCAGGTCAGTATTCTATATTTTCTCTTCCACTTTTATTCAGGTGCTGTTTCCCAGTCCCAGGCCCTTTGAAATTTTCTCAAATCCTAATACTTCTCCTCAGACAGCAGACCTTCCTGTTTTATTGAATCTGAAAAGGATTTATTCTAAGAAATTCTAACAACCTCAAGATACTTATGAAGTCCTGTACTAGCTAGGAAATCTAGTAAGCTAAGTCATGGGAGGCATCTAATGACTAAAATAATTAATTAATTAGTTACTGTCAAGCTTTGGGCAGGCCATGTGTTCCAATACTTGCCAGTGGTAAAATCCTGTCTGCATCTCAGGTTGTAGCAGCTCCTTTCAAAATGAGTTAGTGGGTACATAAGTATACTAATGTTATTGCCTGTTAACGTGTGTATTAGTATACCAGCTTCCTTTCTACCTTCCTCATAACAATCCTATTCAGACAGAAAATGCTGCTTAACTGGATTAGAATTACTATCATTCTATGAGTAGTACAACTGTTTCCATTGAGAGATTAAACATTTAATTAAAACAAATATTTTCAATTTTTTAAAAAGGGCTTGTTGTAGCCAGTTTGGAAACCAGTATGGAACAAGATGCTTTGCTGCCAAGTAAATATTTTTTAAATTAATACTCTGTCTTTCTTCTAATATGTGATCCAAGCTGGAATGTGAGTTTTCATACTGTATATCTCATGGATATACCTTGGATCCCATTTGGGAGCAAGGCACGGTATAAATGTAATAAATACATACATTTTACTTATACACACACACACAGGGTTTTTGTTTTGCTTTGCTTTGCTATTTGAAGTTGCAAATATTCCATGATGCTTGCTCTGCAGCCTTGTGGTGGGAGGCAACCTTGAAGGTAATGTCAATGGTAATGTCAAATAACACAAACTCTGGCAAGTTCTATCAAGCTGGTAAGGTCTTACTATGACAAACAGCTAAATAAACAGCATCAGAAGGTTGCTCATCAGGTGAAGAACTGACCATAGCAAGAAAGACATGGGAAAGTAGCAATCGTGGACAGAGAGACTACCTACAGTGATAAAGTCACATATCTTGAAGATGGGAGTGCCTGTCAATGATAACATGATTGGTATACTCATAGTAGTAGTATAACATTCGAAAAATTACTCACAGGTGCTTCTTTGTTACTAATACATATTTCTGTTGTGACTAGTAAGTTATTTTCTACAGATGCAACTGCCAAAATCTTTTGTAGGAAGCACATCTAAGGTCCTACTGTTTTCAAAAGTGTTCTACTTGTTTGAGCAGTTTCTGTACAAAAGCCCAGAAAATAATATCAGACCCTGACCACACTACAGATAAAAACTGAGTGCTCCATGTAAATACGTAACTAATGACAGAATTATACTCAGGATTGCTGTTGGCATCTTGTCATACTATGAGTCAAAATTGCAAGAAATAATTGGTCAAGATGAATAGGCCAAAGATTGTTGAAAGGGAAAAACTGGCCTATTCACTTTGACCAATTATTAGAACAAGGCTAGGCAACTATGGTGTTCCAGGTTTTGTCAGACTACATCTCCCAACAGCCTTGGCCAGTCAGGGGAGATTACATGATCTGCAGTCCAAACACATTGGGAAGCCCATAGTTTTCCATTCTTACCTTAAAGCAAAAAGGATGGAGACTTACTGTCTCAGAAATACTTGTTACTTTCAGGAAACATAAGCAGAAGAGACAGTTTGTGAGAGTGGCCAAGAATAAAAAGCCACTCTAAGCTGACCAGAAGAGGTTGTATAATTGTTTAATCAAGTGGAAGAAAATCAAATGTGGGGCAGGGGGAGCTGATAGGAAATCAAAGAACTCATAATGCCCTGTGTAAATTTTCAAATGCTATACATAGTTATCATGCTGGTTCTTTCTGTTTGTAGCTATGCCTGCCTATTTAAGATCTGCATAATGGGTACATGCCCAAATCCCAAAACAGATGGACCTTACATGTTTTCATAAGTTTTCATGCTGATCAAACCCACATGCTCCATGGAAACTTTCAAATGAATAAATGAGAGATACTGGTCTCATCTTTCACTGTGAATGCAGTGTGAACAACATTTTTATGTCAATCCATAATAGAAGTCCAGTATTTTTAGTCAATTAAAACATGGTTTGAATTACACTGTATTTCTACAAAGTAAAACTGCAATAAATACAACAGCAATAGCGATGCAAAGTGGACTAGCCAAAACATTAGTCAAAGGTTTGACTTGTACAGTAGGACACCTGTATCCACAGATCCATTTTCCGCTGATTGAGTTATCCATGGTTGGTGATGGGCATGCAGAGAACGTGCGTTTGCCCACTCTGCATGCCCCTGCCGGCAGAAACCAGCATGCCCGCACAGGCGGCAGCGGCAGCAGGCATGCAGAAAATGGGCAATCGCCCACTCTGCACACCCCTGCCAGCTGGAACCAGTGTGCCCGCACAGGTGGCAGGCGTGCAGAGAACGGGTGATCGCCCACTCTGCACACTCCTGCTGGCTGAAGCGAGTGAGCAAGCAGAGGCCCCAAGGCATCTAGGGATGTGGCAAATGCCAACCATACATGTTGTTGTGGACCTGATCTAGGGCACCCATGCAAGCTCAGGCCCTGGGGCGTGCAAGGACGCAGCGGCAGCCAGCCCTACACATCGCTGCAGGAGTACTGTACTTTGAAATAGTTTTTTGGGGGTGTTGACAGGGCATTTGCTACTATCCACAGATTTCAGTATCCACAGGAAGCCCTAGAACCAATCCCCCGCAGATATGGGGGTCCTACTGTACATTAAAATTTGCAAACTGACAAGAGACTACTTTCAATTTTTATGTTTGCTAATAATAAATCAAATTGTATGTTACATGTCAAAATAGCTAACTGTAGCCCAAAACCCCTTTTTAGAATATTCTTTCAGGAAGTGTTGATTAACTGTACAAATGAAAGAGCGGGAAAAAGTTGCTTAATCTTTCTCTGTCTGCCACTTTCTCACTGCAACTTGTGCTCCAAATGGTCAGTGAGGAAACTGAGGCCCCTCTAGATTATATATATATTAAAAGACATGGGTCACCTTTATATGCCTGGGAGTAGAATGTGGGCTTGAACTGATTTTTCTCTATAGCAATAAAGTTACATGGCACAGGTTAAGAACACTATTTATTGTTGCTGTGTATTGTAATGGACTAGATAAGAAGATGTGATCAAACACATTGGTCCACACTGGGAAATACAGGTATACCTCAATTAATAAAGCCTGTGACAAGAAGCCCATTTTTTACACCTGCTTAGTTCCTCTTTTCTTCTTTGTCCCCTGTCTGGCTAGAAGTTTTTGGTAGCACCCAGGTTGCAGCCATGTGTCTGCAGGTAAACAAAATTTAGGCTGGGAACGAAAAGCATTCTACTTTTGCTCATCCTACTGTAGCTGTGCATGCCTGCCTACAACAAGCAAGGTAAACATCAGCTACTCCAGAATTTGTTACTGAGCATGTATGAACAGAAAAACAGAGAAAATGGGAAAATAGATAAGCTTGCCTCACTTTCTACCCCCAGCATATCAGCACAAGGCACAGAATTCTATGTTTGGCCACAAAGATGCAAATCACATAAAAAGTTGAAGCTGGTGAAAAATCATCCTGGGGTGTACTTTGAAGAAGCTTTCAAGTCATCTCTAGAAGATTCAAAATATTTTGTTTACTTATGCAAGACTTATCTAATCTGGTTGTGCCACTCACATGTACATATTGTTAGCTTTGAAGAACAAGTCTGTTGAGTTGATCTTCTGTTTTGTAGTGGAGGAAACTGTCTCTGTTCTTTCCACGTTATTCTTGCCTTAGGCACCATATTTTCTGTTAAAGAAATAATGCGCAGGAACACATCTACTTTGTTGACAGACGTATACCTGCCCTGCTCAAATATAACACAGTCCTACCACTATCTTCAGTTGTTCTTACTCCCTGGTTAGTATGCTTATGGTTTCCCCTATTATTCATGCACAAATACTGACTGACAATTAATCCACCTATAGACTCAAAATATCTGCTTGGCACCCACTGTAATACTAGAAGAGGATGGTAGGTAACACTTCCTCTTTGAAAATACTTTTTCTTCTTTAAAGCAAAACATAGAAGATTTGAATTGGAGAAACCATCTGATTGTAGTATGAAAATGCCACTGGGTTTCTTTGTACCAAAATGAAATACAAATGAAAAGAAATAGCTTTTCTTTATATAAAAATATATCATTAACAGGCAGAAGACAATACAGAACTCTTTTACCTAGTGACATGCTAGTTTTCTATGCACAAGTATACTTTTCTAGACAGTAAAAATTTTAAGCTGGGGTGGGCAACTTCAGTGGGTGCAGAGGTTAGTTTCTGGGGCCCCCTGAGTCTGCACAGTTGCTTTCTACAAAAAGAAAAAAAATCAGCTGAAAACACATCTGGAAGTCTATTTCAAGTAGCAACTTGTGAGTGTGTAGGAGTTTGAAAAGATTTAACCAAAATAACTGTTCCTAGAAGCTTCTAGGACCAGTGATTGGTTTTTATGGCTCTTTGAGGGTCAATTTTATTTGAAAAGACTGTGAGCGCAATGGTATGAACTTAGGGAAACACACACACAGACACACACATATATAAAAGGAGCTGGGGCCACATGCAGCTTGTGTGTTCTACTTTCCCCATTCCAGCTTTAAGTACGTAGTCCAAGTATGTGTAGTCCAAGAAAGGTTTGCTACTTCATGATGACACAGAATGAGTGATATACATACAGTTATTTTGGGAAGAGGTTTGAACTTGAACCTCGTGTGTTAAACTTAAAAGTAAGTCCTGCTGAGCTGGGACCACGAAGTAAATTGTGGGCTTAATCTATCCATTCTATCAATTTGGCTACTGTAGGACACACTTTTCAGTTTAATTCTATGCCTCTTAAGTAACTCCTCCTGTCTTCACTGGGACATTCTCATTATCTCTTGGATTGTCAATCCTATAAAGTTCTACTCAAAAGAAAGTTCCAATGAATTCGATGGTGTTGTCTCCCCCGCCCCCGCCAATAAACTAACAGGAATGCAGCCTTGCATGTATAAACAAGAAGAATTTCAGGTTATGCTCTTTCTCATACTAGCGTAGCAAATTAACCTATCTATTAATTCCCAAAGTCACGCCCAAGTAAATTCACAATGGGTTATAAACTCAAATATTTTTGTAACATTTCACTGACTGTGTGATTTGCTCAGACAGAGGTGACATACCTCATAATAGCCTGTCAAGTTTGCTATCAACTGAATATTTTTCTGTATCTATTGTTGGGGAAACAAATAATTTATTATATTTATGTAAACAATCTGTAATCTAAGAAATACTTCTATTATTAATGTGAAGTCAAGGCTTCAAATTGCATCAGCCTGAGGTGAAGTCAGGTAATTCCATGTGAATTCATTCATTTTGCTGCTTGGTTGAATCAAACTGCTTGTACAGCAACAAACATGGAGGCAGTAGCTTCATAAAGACAGTAGCTGAAACATAGCTGGGTTCACTTTGTGTTGTTGTTGTTGTTGTATGCCTTCAAATTGTTTCTGATTTATGGCAATTCTAAAGTAAACCTATGATGGGGGTTTTCTTGGGGCTGCATGTGCGTGATGCATCCAAGGTCACCCAGTGGGTTTCCATGCCTGAAGAGGGAACTGAATCCAGGTCTCCAGGATCATAATCCAAAGCTCAAAACACTACGCCATTCTGGCTCTTCCAATAATTACTATAGCATTTTTCCATCCAGCATCTGTTAATCAGAAGTTCAAGATTACTGCTACACTATACCTCTAATAACTTGCTTAAAAGTAATCTAGTTCTGTTAAAATGTGTCTTCAGCTAAAAACTGAAATTTTCACAGAAGACTACTCAGTGGCACTTGTTTCAACACACTTCTGAACATGGTTTTTATTTCCTTCAGATAGCCTCACACTGTACTTACTATCAAATTACACAGCAAACAAAAGGAAATCTATTAGTCTTCTAAGAACAGCTTATGAATGAAGCATCTATATGAGTGCCTAAGATGCAAGAATTTTGACAGAAAATCTATGTGTGTCACACTTTAGCCTTTACCATACAAATATTCTGTGAGTTTATTTGTATGGTATCTTCTCTCATCTAAAAGAAAAGCAGTATCTTTTCAAAATCTCCGTGTTGCTTCCCTCTAGTTGTTGATTCAAATATTACCTTCCTCTTTCCTTGCCCCTCCTCCACAGGGGCAGAGTATGAAATCTTAGTTTTGCACCATTGATTAGAGATCTTTTTCCCCTTACTTCAGAGTCAAAATTGGGTTATCAAAGACAGATACTCTTAAGTACAACGGAAAATACACAGTGCCTTTCCAGAAGATTAAAAAAATTTAGATCTATATTTGTGCTAGCCACAATCCAATATTAGACAGCGATATTCTGTCTGCATGCAACCTGAACATCTGTTTGTAGGACAATTATTCAATAACCCACAGCAAACAGGAACAAAATTTAGAAACTGATTCATGTTGATTCATTTTCTACCATCGTTAGATTCCCCAATGTTAGGCTATTTTATATTTTAGAAAAATAAATTGAGAATCACAATGCTTGCTGACTATGCTCCTCAGATCACCATATTTTTTCCCCTCAACAATTCATATGTGAGGATTGAATAAAAGATGTCTGGTCAGCAAAGATGAATGAAAAAATGCTTGGTAGGTGAGCCTCCTTTTTCTAGAAGGATATGACCTTGCTTATCCTAGGAGGACGATGATGCCTTTTCTAAAATTCCTCATGTTGGAAGCTGTGTGAACCCCTCTAGCCACCAACACAAAGGTAAATTAAAATATCAAAATTTCAAGGGCATTGCACACTAAGACAACTAACTCATTTTATATTCTTCATTAATGTTGATGGTTATTTTATTAATATATACAGCTTAATCTGCCTTTTCACTGCAAAGAAAGCTGACATTATCACAAGTTATGTTTAGTAATCATATCTACCCACATCAGAAACATTAATATAGCAATAGTGTTACTATACTCAATATATTTCAGGATGAAAAATAAATCCTAGGTTGCTTTTATGGTGGTTTTGTTTTTAAGACTTAATAGCGCGGCTCTGTAAGATCAATTCTGTTTCAGTACAGCATTGTCACAGGAAGAGGAAATGTAGAGAATGCAGTAGCCACTAGATGGCATGATAATCTCATATACATCATATATTTATTCACACATACCTTTACATAAAAACAACATATAAAATATAACTTTGAAAGTTGTTGTCAACACTCCTTCTCTCATCACTATACTAGCATTTCTGTAACTACAACCAGTAATTTTATGTTAGCAACTATCACTGATAATTTGAGAATTGATAGTTTTGTAAAATGTCTCACAAAAAAGGCATCAAGAAAAATTAATTAAATAGATGTGAACACATTCCATATTTTCTAACACATATACATACTTGCTTCAAACCTATATATCCCTGGTCACTAGCAGAAATTATTTAGCTATATGTTATGGTTATATGTGAAGTTCTGTTACAGAACAATCTTTTCCTTCCAGGGTACTGAGAGTTAACTATCTTGTAGCATTTCCTGGGTGAGTTAGATACGAACTCTGTTCTATTCTCTGCATGACTTGCCTTCTACATGGGAAAAATCTATGAGCTGGATCCAAAGCAGCACAGGCAGTGTTGAACTCAGGCTCAGGAGCCTTTCAGTTCCCTCTTCTAGTTACAGCTCCACCCTTCTACTTCATGAACCCTCTAGGCAGGCACTATGAAAGACACAAGAGCTATCACTATCAACCGAAACAAATATTGTCTCTTCCCCCATTCGCCTTCCACTCATGTAAGTGTGTGTGTGTGTGTGTGTGTGTGTATGCATGCATGCACGCATCCTGGCCAAATGAATATGGGTCAGGAATCCTGAGACACAGATACTACAAAAGATAAAAGTGAACTGCTACCCAGGAGTAGCTTCATGTTTATATATATATTTGTTAATCACTGATTGGGCCTAAATATCAGAAAGCAGACACCATATGGCAGTATGCAGTTGTGAAAGTAAATAAACTCTATTTAAATCCAATCTTAATCCTTAATGAATAAGTTTTCTTTTTTAAAAGTTACTATTGGTGCTTTTTGTATTGTTAGCAATATTAGATGCCTGTTAAACAGCTGAAATTTAGCCTTCAGCAAACATGGAAGGAATAAACAATACAAACCAACTAGATATTACTCAGGAGTATTTTTCAATCAGTTTTAATTTTACCATTTTTCAGTATCATTAACTGTAAACTGTTTTTGTTCAGCCAACTTCTGCACACTGAATTTTATAAACTTCTTCACCAACAGAGACGAACTACATTTTTTTAAAAAAAGAGTGTTTTTTAAGACTGTCCTCTGTTTAAAGTCCTTTCAGCAGTTCTTCAGTGTCAAGGAGCTGACAACTCCACTCATATGAGGAAGCTACTGTCTCCAAGGTATCCATGGCTTGCAATAATTTCTGTTAATATTATGATGTTCTTCTGCAGCATCTCTTCCATGTGCAGCTGGTGAAAACATCAAACCACTTGGAGAACAGTGTCTTACAGATTCCAGACCAATATTCCTTGTTATCTGACCTCGACTTGTCAACACTACATTCCACACACCAAGAAAGTAGCAAATTACTTGCTCATGGTGAATGAGGGGGGAGCATTCATGGGACAACATCACACCTGGGTTACACTTAGAATCACTCATATATTACTTATTACTTATGTGTTTTAAGGGGATAGAAGGGTTTGTGGGTGGGGAGGATGCGGTACATTTTAATGTTTTAATGTATTTATATATTTCTGTAATGCCGCCTCGATCCACTGGGAGAGGCGGGATAAAAATAAATATTATTGTTGTTGTTGTTGCGGTAAAGATTGCCCAAGTGTTGATGAACCTTGCTATAAGAATAGTATTTAGCTGCTTTCACTTGATCTATTGGTACAAAGGACTCAGTATTTCCATATCAGTGCTAGCTGTTCCCCATGGCTATGTAGACATGTGGAAGAAGCAGTGAAGTGATGATCATTCACCACTGAAAGCAACAGAAGTTGGTTTTTGGTGACACTCACAGCAAACAAATAAATATAGAAATGAACTCCAACGCTGTTTTCTGGCATTAAATCCCCAAAATATTACATGTACCAATTCACAGCATCACTCAAAGCCAGCAGAACACCTAGCAAGAGCCTTTATACTCTAAAACCTGAAAAATTCTTTTTCAGATCTACAATTCTTATTGCTTCAGATCAGAACTGTGGCAAGGTATAGGTCTCCAAATATCTCAGATCATTCATGAACTTATTCAGTACTCCACATATATTCTTCCTCTATTCTCCTTCATTTTACCTCCTGCCTCTTCCTATCATTGTAAGCAGGTTTCACTAGTGGATTACTCACTCCCTAACAGAGAATGTGAGCTGCGATTAAATTACCATGAGAAAGGTTAGTTTTATACTACTGTCTAATAAGTTCAACATAACTTCCCTCCTAGTCACAATTTTTTTGTTCTTGTATACTAAAGTGACAGGGATCCTGTACACAGAAAAGAAATTTCTGTGACTTGCACCACACAGTGTTATAACCACATAGGTGATTTTTTTTGTGGGAGGGGAATTTGCTTGCTCTGTTCTACTCATATATTTGTAAATATCCCATTCACACACTGAGTATCTAGTTCCTTTAAAAAAAAAAACCCTGCAAAGCTAGTGTGGGATTTCCTGCTGCACAGGAAGTAAGTAGCATGAAATAGAATGAAAAGATGTAACAGGTGATCATAAGAAAATGTCTGCTTTTGCTATTTCTTCTACTTGAAGGCAATGCATTTTTTTAAAAATGGCAATTGTTAAGGAAAAGTATTGGGCAGATTCTGTTCAAGAGATGACTTGGCTGATGATATAGAACAGCCTTTCTCAAACTTTCTACCTTGGAGGAACTCCTGAAATAACTTTCAGGTCTCAAGGAGTCCCTGCATAAAAATTATATCTAGCATTGAAAAAGATGTTTATTTTTTTCAGTCACATTATCCTGTAGAAATTTAGGGTTGAAAAACCCTGATCTAGGAGGTCACAGGTCTGTATATGAATGCAAGTTTACAAACTACTGCACAAGCAATGTACATAACTGCCTATACGGAAGTGGATTATGCACAAAGATCAGTTGTTTTCTTTGTATGCAGATTACTTACGAGGAAAATCAAGAAGCACTTACAGAACCTACTCTGAATGCAGAAGTGGTGAGAAACCCCTGTCTGCTGTAAAATCCCAGAATGCTTTAGAGGTTTCTCTCTTATTTCCAATTCAGGGCATGTGCTAAGTATGTGCAACACTGGTTAGACCTCTTGCTGACCTGTGTAAAATGTGAGGGCAACTTAACAAACACCCAGCGCAACTGTAAAGTAGCACGATCATGGAACCTTTAATGACCTTCCAGGGAACCCTTTAATTCTCTGGAACACATTTTGAAAACTACGGGTCTATTATATTGGTTAAAATGTATTGTTTTATGCCAGTCATGGAAAGGTATAACATCACCTTCCCTTTAAGGAGCCATTAACTGGATTAGAAATAATTGGTTCTGAATTTCTCTGGTAACAGTTAATGACTTTTTAAGAGGGAAAATAACACCAAAACTATGCCCTGACAATGCAAAGAACTTTGCCCCTTTATGGTGACTACTATTTTCATTATATTTCTATAATATCATGTTCACTGACGTTCTTTTCTATGTAATTACACTGGAATCTACCTGGAATCTACCTGTTTTTGTTAAAAGCTAACGTTAGCATTATCATTTTTTGCCCTGATACAATTTCTGCTTTATTGTCTGATACAGTTTCTTCAAATAGAATGAGTGCATATCTTTATGGTCTAACTGGCATACAGATCAATATAGTGAGAAAAGTAGAAGACAACATGTTTAGATAATAGATTTTTGTATATTATGGGATGACAAGGTCCCTGTAGATTTAGTAGTTTTCAGTCAATGACTTGAAATATGCAATTTAAATTGGTCAGTTGACAGTAGTTTATAGAACTGTATTTCGAGAATGAATCAGACATAATGTAAAAACAGTTTCAATTTTACAGAGATACCATGAGAGACAAGATTCTACAAAACAGTTTGAAGTGAGAACTAGTAATGAAGATGCTACTCAAAACAGCAACAACAAATACTACTACTACTACATTTTCAGTTATGTGGCCAGTAATTAGTGGTGGTGGAGCAGGTACACCCAACTCCAAACCAAACTAAGCCATGAAAACGGCCCTCCACATAGAAGTCCATATATGCAAGGGAACTGTGTGGGCTTTCAGATTTTGTTCAACTACTATGCTAGAGTTGCTGGGAGCTGCGGTCTAAAATCTGAGTACTGTACAAGTCTCACCCCTGCATTAGATGCTGCATGTACTACTGCAGAACACAGAACTGCCAGTCTGTACTTTACAATTACAGTAGAGTCCCGTTTATCCAACGCTCGACTATCCAACCATCCGGATTAACCGACGGTGTGACGGTCTGGTGGCGTGGCTGTGGGCATTTCCTCACCCCCAGGCCCACCCAGACATGCCCCGACACACCCCCAGGCCCACCTCGACACGCCCCCAAAATGGCAGCCGCCGCGGGCGTCCAGGTAATCCGACCCTTTCGGTTATCCGACGCTGCGGCCGCCCATTTGGGTCGGATAACCAGGACTCTACTGTACTTCTATATTTGTGACATGTTAGGACAAAAACCAGAAATTGTTTCACAGCTCTGAAAAAATATATATATATACTGAAGATTTGCAGATTTGTATTTTAAATTCATTAATCAGAATAGCACCATGAGTACAGGAATAAACTGATAAATTGTTGTCCTGATGTGAAACACATTCACTTAAGACTAAGTACCATTTCATGGTAGACAAGTATATTTTTAAAGTACAAATAACATATCTGCCAATGGTTAACTGTCTGTAATATGTTTTTTAAAGAGTAAGATGAAATGATGCTCCTAAAAGCAACATTAGTTTTGGTATGCTATGGCATGGATGAGGGGCTGAAGCCAGGTCTCAACTGCGTGGCCTGTTTGGCTCTGAAGGATAGTCCTAGTTACATCACTGTAGGACCTTTAAATAAGAAGCTCTGTGAACCTTAAAAGAATTAAAAAACAACAACTAACTAACTAACTAACTGATTAATGACTTCTCCCTGAAGAGCTAATGCCAGTCAGTGTGGGTAACTGATGAACTGGCAATCTAGTGCCATTCTGCCTTCAGTACTCACATTCAATCATAGTATGTAAAGAATGCATGCCTAGCTTCCTAATAATATCATGCTCTTGAAAACATGCTAGGAGTGCATGTGTATGCTCCCTCCCCATGCAATACTTCCTACAAAAATGACTGAAATTTTGGTAGCAAGATCTCGAGGTGGTTGCCGAAATTGTGGACACAAGGGAGTACAGAAACCCTATATATTAACCACCACCATCTATACACTGTGTCAGATATTTCTTCACAAATTAAAAATCATTTCCATGATCATATTGGATTTTCTCCTTACTTCTCCTAATTTCTCCTGTTTTGTTGCACTAATGATGAAAACTTACTTTCACATTTCAGTACAAATTGAGCAAATGCACAATTAAAGTAGAAGACAGAAAACTGATGTAAGAGCAAACTCTTTTTCCTCATATACCATTTAACTGTTGGCTAAGAAAAAATGGTCAGTTACTATTTCCTGTAGAACAGCTAAAGATGGACATTGCTTCATGAACAAATTTCTAAATCAACACAATTTATACTGGAATCTGGTAATGGAATAACCAGGTTCACTTTATTTCAGACAACAAGAGTAACATTATAAATTCAAATAATGATTTAAACTAAATTTCATATTTTGAAATTTATATACTACTTGATTCTGCATGTAGACCAACTGGTTGCTACAACAGACAACCCATAATGACTTGGAACTTAATATAAAAGTAATAAAACCTACAAGTATAATCCACAAAGCCAACATGCCTTCTGCGTGGCAAGAAAGCAACAGAGACAAATGAACAGCCAGGGACACAACTTAAAATAAAAACACAGCAACGAAAATGCACCTAAGACGAATAGGGAAAGTTCTTCACAATGTTACGGCAGTAGAAGAAGAATAAAGGAATGCACACACCAATAAGGAGATAGTCTCCTTGTGACAAAAGTCTGCGGACTTCAGTTCTAAGGAGGTTCTAAGTAATACCCAGCTAAGTAATACAAACCTTTGGAGAGACCACACACAAAACACCTGCTTACAGAAATACAGGTTTCTTCTTAATTCTTTCACCAGCAAGATTCCTATTTGAATGCTAAGCCTACCATGCCTTAAGGAATTTTTTTGCACACATACTCCTTTAACTTTTCTTCATTTTGTTGTATTACAACCAGAAACTGAAACGGATTTAACTGGGATTCTTATCACTAGATATACGCACAATATTCAACACTTTGAAGGTGCAAAATAGTTTTTATCATGTCACAAGTTTAAATAAACAAATATAAGTCGTCACTTTGTGGTTGCATTCACCACAACCCAAGTGATTAGAAGCACCATTAGCAACAACTGCAGCTGCAACTCTTCTTGAGTAGGTTCCTATCAACTTTGCACATCTGGATTTGACCATTCTTCTTAGCAAAATTGCTCCAGCTCCATGAAGTTGGATGTGAATCACTAATGAACAGCAACTGTCAAGTCATCCCACAGATCTTCAATCACATTCAAGTCTGTGCTTTGACTAAGCCATTCAAAAACATTCAGGTTCTGTTTTACACCACTATAATTTACTGGCTGTTTCAGGTCCTTGTCCTGGTAGAAGGTGAATGTCTCCCCCAGTTCCAGGTCCTCTGCAGACTGAATAAGGTTTCCTCTAGAACTGTAGCTCTATCCATCTTCCCCTCAGTCCTGACCCATTTTCCAGTCACTGTTGAGGAAAGCATTCTCACATGCTGCTCCCACCACCATGTTTCACCACGGTGGTGGCCTTCTTAGAGTAGCTTTACACTACACATCATGTTTTGTGCCAGGGCCAAAAATTTCAGTTTGGGCTTCATCAGTACATAGAGTCTTTTCTCACTTTGCCATGCTTTCTGGAAACTTCAAATGAGCTTTAAAATGAGCTTTAAAAGCCATTGTTTGAGCAATGGCTTTCCCACAATTCCTTCAGAGAGCCCAGCTTTGTAGAGCATTTGAGTAACAGTTGAGACTCATAGATAGTTTCTCCCATTTCACTGCAGCTCTCTCCAGCTCCTTCAAAGTAAACTGCTGGCCTGTTGGATGCTTCTTTCTCCTTATGTGGTCACTGAGTTCTATAGAAGGCCTTCTCTAGGCAGAGTCAAGCTTTATTCTTTTGATTTTGTAATAATGGAGTGAATGGTTCATCATTTGGGAGATTTTCTTTTTTAAAAACTCACCTTGACTGGTGCTTCTGCACAACTTTATCCCAAACTTGTTTTGATAGCTCCTTGATCCTTCTCATGTGTTTTTTGTTGAGATATACTTTCCAAACTACATCTTGTGTGACTTCTGGAGGCAGTGGATTGCACCAGAGCTCATTTAGGGAAATCACAGTAAATGAAGGGGGGGTTCATTACTTCTGCAAGGCACTGTACAACCTTATGGATACTTATTTGCAGGTAGGTAACATTAAATATTAAGTATTTGATTTAACAATATGCTCCCATTTTCTTTTAAATGAGATTTTTTTTTAAATGGAGCATCAGAGAGGACATTAAAAAAAAGTGGTCACTTTTTCCACCGGGGAGGAAAAAAAAAGGAAATTAAGCCACACACATCTGTTTGATAATTCTAATTAGATACTTTTTAAATAAAATAACATATGAACAACGATAAAATCTATAAAACAGAACAGCCTTAACTAAAAATACTTTAATTATTTATAGCATACATATAGCTTAATTCTACTCCTCTAGAAAGACCACCTTCCATCAACACACACCATAGTTGGATGAGCATAATTCCACAACATGTGACTAAGGAATTCAAAAATTCAACTGCAGGTGAAATTTCAAGACAGTTCTTATCTACATACCTATACAAACTGAACTAAAGGTAAAGCCATCCAGAAAGCTAAAGTCATCCAGAAAACAGTACATCGTAGTCATGGGCAGTTCCACAACTTAAATGACTCCATTTAAAAAAAAACAAACCTTGCACATCATACCAGTACTGCTCTCTTTTATCCATTTGGAAGAGAAACTAAGTGAAATAATCCTTGTATTTTGCAAGCACCTAGAAAATTATACAAGATACAAACTCACTCTGCCCACATGTTATGTAACATGATACAGATGTTTTCTTTTATGTTTTTCAGTGAGAGAAGTGTCCCATGATAATTTGATTTCCAACTGATTGTTTTTATCAGTTATTTTAATAGAAGTATACACCATTTCATTTTCTTTTCAAGTAGATGGCGGAAGTAAATCCTTCCACAAAGGAATACTGTTTCTCCAGCTGTTCCTGTGTTTTAACATAACTGATACAAGGGCACACTAAGAGGAAACCAATAATCCAGTTCACATAGCTTCCTCTTAATTAATACGTAAATCAACTGAAATAATTTATCTGAACTTGCATAAAGCAAGTAATCTACTCATCTTCCACAGCACTGCTAACTCTTAAGGTATCAGAACAATACAATATCAAGTAGGAAGAATCTATAGAGAAGATAAAAGTAAGCAACCAGTTCCTTGTGTTAGGATAGAAAATATTACCTCTACTGTGGTATTATTTGATTATGTTAATTGCTGTACATCCAAAATTCTATCATAGCTTTTAAATATGGTCTGCTTCACAATTTCCAACTTGTGACACAAAACAACATTAGATTGCCTTTGCCAAACTGTCTTCAAATAATATGCATTGTATACATGGCAAGATTTGATGTGGTACCCTTCTCTGGCAGTGCCAAATAACACTACTGACCCAATTCTAAGTCCTAAAGTTCCTATAATCATAATTTTTCTGAATACCTGAAAAAAACCCGGTGGTACAGGACCTACTGGCATGCCATCTCCTGGGGGAATGTTTCCTAGCACTGGACTGGGAGCTGCTGCAGCGCTCTGAAAAGAACAAAGGAAAAATAAACCTTTGTCATTGCACAATAGGCATACAACCAAATACTACTTTGACCACAGTGTGTCAAGGCAGAAAGCAACACTCTCTGCTTGACATTTTTCATAGTCTCCTCCATAGTTTTAAACCATCAGTGCTCTTTTAAAAATACAGTTAAAACACTTAAATTCAGTTTGAACTGAAGATTTTTGAATAAATGGTTGCCTTAGACTGCTACATAGGATGCAAACTTAGGGATCAAGAATCTTAACACTCAGTTGACTTAACTGAAAACTAGTTCGGTCATGTGTTTGCCTATGGTTCTGTTATAGCCAAACCTAAATATCAGCATACTCTCAGCCAAAGGAATCAATATTAAATGTAAGACATTATGGAAAAGAGCCTCATAGGAATAAGCACACTTAAAGATTAAGCTACGCAAGGCCTGCCAGATCCACAACTGGATCTCCTACATGCTCTTCTTTGCTTGAAAGCAGTTGCAACATGTGGTTGGTATCTACACTGTGCCTATCCTACCACTCATGGCTAATGGAAGCTTTGTAGGTGAGAGGTGGTCAGCAGATTAGTGGAAAGAAGGACAACTGCTTTTCCCCAGAACATAGCTGTGATCCATCTCAGAAGCCACTATTGATTTAAATTTTAGTATGACTCTTGTCATACTGAATTCATTTACAGCAGGAGTTGGCAAGGGATTAATTTGACATGTTGCTGGGGTGGGCATATGAAAAGAAGAAATCCCCTCCCATTTTTCTTCTCAGTCATTGTAAACAGGTTTTACTATGCATTAAAATTGAAAGTTATGTCAGAACATTGCAGATATTTTTACTTAACATATGGAATAACTACTTTTTTTCTTTTGGCAAGATTTTTGTAAATACAATCTGATCATGGCAAAAAGTAATCAAAAGCTTTAAAATAGGAGTGGGCACTGTGCAGGCCACCACATGCCAAACTGTATCTTTCAGCTTTCTTTATCTTTATTTATTATAAAAGCTAGGAGGACAAGGAGTTACAGCTGAACACCAGGAGGGTTGCAGGATTCCTACCCTTGAATTATTTTAATGCTTATATATACACCTTGACAAACATTGGAAAAATTACCTTTTTTGAACTAGAACTGGAACCCTGCACCAGCATTGTCAATGGTGTGCCTTTGGGACTTAAATTCCAGCAACATTAGAGTACAATACAATTCCCACCCACCCCCTTTAAAAAACACTCTCTTACAAACAAACTCATGTTAAGGATACATGTTTCTCTCATGCTTTTTAGGGTGGTGGTGGTAATTTTTTGATCAAACAAAAGAAATTAGGTTTCCAAAGTGAAACAGAGAAAGAAATTAGCTACCTTTGGACACTATTCAAATTGAATAAGAAGGAAGTATAGCTCTTGATAAAATACAAGTAGAGAGCCACTCTGAAAATTAAAAGCAGACTGCTGCTACTTCTATGTATTAGAACTCCCATTAATTTGAATTTCTAAAAGTCTTCCTCCCAACAGAACATTTTGTAATTGTGTGAGGCTAAATCAATACAAAGATGTGTGACACCACAATCCTATGAGCATAGAATTTTAGGAGATTTACTTTCACTTTATTAATGAATTGCTAATATCTGCTCTATGGAATACAACTTATGCTAATTAATGTAACTGGCCACTGGATGTCACTTTTGTGCTCAGTATATAGAATTACCATGTAAATTAAATGTTCATGTTCATGTAAGTTAGGAAGGTTCACATTGTAACTCTGAGAATAGAAGAAAACTAAATTTGATTAGACTGCTCCAAAGTAATACTTTTATTTTTGCCAAAAACAACAAAAATGTTAGGTACTTTCAAGTCATCTCTAACTTATGGTGACACTAAGGTATCATGGGGTTTTCTTGGTAAGATTTATTTGTGGGGGTGTCATTCCTTTCTTCTGAGGATTGGCCATGGAAACTCATTGGGTGCCTTGGGCAAGTCACACTCTCTCAGCCTCAGAGGAAGGCAAAGGCAAGCCCCATATGAACAAATCTTATCAAGAACACCCTGTGATAGCTTCACCTTAGGGTTACCATAAGTTGAAAGTGACTTGAAGGAACACAACAACACAATAATAAACATACATGCCGAAGAAACGAAAACTAGAAACTTTTTTTCCATACATTGCAAAATACACTACATGAGATTGCATTGCTCCCAATGTAGTTTTTCCTTGCAACCTGATATAAATATAATATTCAGATCAGGGGAGGGAAAATTCATGTTAAAGCAGATAAATTCTGACCAGTGAACCTGATGTAGCCCACAGATATCCCCATCTTGCCTGTGGAGGTCTGTATGCCCATCCCCCTTCTCAAAATCAAATCTTTTAAATGCAGCCCTGGTATCTCTGACTATGAATCAGAGATAATGGAAATTCCTATCTTAATTACATTCCTACACACAGACACATCTAGCAAGAGAAGAGAAGGAGTAAAGCTCCTCCTTAGCCTTTCTTATTTATTTCTCTAACTGGTGAACTGTTGACACATGATTTCTATAGCATATACTACAGTATATGAGAAAGAAAAAGAGCAATGGATTGAGGAGCCAAGTAATTTGGCAACTTTGTCCTCTGGTAGACAATGATATGAAATGTGTAGTTGAAGATATTTCATAGCTAATCACCCTTACCCAGAAAGCTAGTAAGTGTTGCATTAAAAACACTAACAGGTAAGACAAAAATGAGTGACAGCATGATTCAATATTGCTTATTCCTTCCTCTGTCAAAGAAGCTCACTTCCCTGAAAATTCACTCTGTCTCAGCAAGGGTCACAAAAGATGACTATCCAGCAAATAGTCTTATAATCACTTGTATAAGTAAGGATCCCTTTCAGGGCAGAATGGGGACACCTGTACAAAGGATGAAATTATATGCAATACAAGGAAGCCAACATCAGGAAACCAATAAGGAAAGTGAAAGTTAAGAGAGACACCCTTCAGAAGCATAGTATGCTGTATGATTTCTGAAATGTTTTAAATATATTGGTACCACAAAGACGACCTATTTCCAGTCAGAAAGCCATTATTAACAACCTGCAGGTTTCACAATGGAAAATCTAAAGAGTGAAAAAATGGTTATTCTGTTCACTGACATTAAAGCTTAACATTGTTAGGCTCCCATAACAGGATTCTATGATGCTTTATACATGCTGTAAAGCATCTCACACCAAACCAAAGACTGGACTATCATTCTTAAAAAGTAATGTGCTACTCAATGTTTTTAACACTAAGATGTTAGTAATGAATCTTTAAGCTTTAAAAATATAAAAACTGCTGAAGTTCCCACCAAAGCAACATTTTTAAAGTAAAGAATTGTAACCATATTAACAGCTGTTATGTTATTTTTGAAAAGGGACATCATGCCCTTGTTTGCAAAAGGATTGCTGACATAGCCTTGTTACTCAACAATTTTGCATTCTGAGTAACATTGTTATTTGTGACATATTCCCCAAGATCTAGCACGTTCATGCATAATATTTAATGATTAAAGCTTGTGAGCCAAGGTTTGCTATCATATATGCTAAGATGTAATTGGCCAGTTTTCACCACAATTCTTCCTATAGTGCAATGATGTGACCACTCATGATCAGTGGTGTACTCAATGTATTTTGACACTTGGGGCAGAACATTTTTACCACCACCAAGTAGAGGAGAATCTACCTGTCATTCAGTGTACCTTGAAGGGCTGCAGGTCACTGTAATCTCATTCATATTTTGGAAGTGCGTATTCTTGAACATCAGAGTCACTATTCCTCATATGACAGGCCATAAGTCCCTCTGACCTCAGTTGACCTTAGTGGTAAGTAGGTATGCACAGAAATGTAGGCCTCAACTGACCTGAAACCTAAGTAGGCTTTCCTAGAAATTCTACTTAAAAAATCATCAGGGATTTGAGTGCAGTCCTATGTAGGGTTGCTTAGAAGGGGGGCTCCATTAACATTAGTTGGTTATGCTGACTAGGGATGATGGGAGACGTAGGGCATGAACATCTAAGGGTCACAGCTGCCCAATTTAGTTCCAGTGAAGTATGCATAGAATCTGCCTGCAAATTCAAATGTTGGTCTTCCAGAATCCTAGTCCAACACCACACTTGTATACCTTCTTAATTTTCCTTGAACTGCCTTCCAAGTAAACCTCCTGGCTTCACTCTAATAATCTAAAAAGAAAAATCCTGCCATAAATTACTATTCTGATAACAATAATAATGGAATAACACCTTGGTAGCCTTTGAACAGCGATGCTGTCGTGCTCCAAAAACAACTCCTTTAAACTAATAATTTTCACACATAAATGTTCCTACCTCATATAGGACTCTCCTGCATGTGCTGGAGTTTTCAAAGGGGAGATGTCTATCACTTTCATGACTTCTAAACTAATTTTGATCTGAATTTGATTTGGTGCAAATCTTCCTTCCTTGTTACAAGTCCTGTCTCTTTTAATCTGGGATTTTAAAGGTTGCCAATTCCAATGAACCTCAACACGATAGCAAGTACCAATGGGACTCTCCTGATCAATCACGATGTATATGATCAAGTTGCGCAAAACTGCCCATGGGCAATTAGCTTCCTCAAAAAAACAAAAAACAAACAAACAAACAACACAGCCCTAAAACTTCCATCAGTTGACAGGGATCCACCCTAAATAAATTTTAAAAAATCACTAAGTCTCCAAAAGATTCTATTTTCAGATTTCTTTCCAAAACAGAGTTTGGGGAATGAAAGGAAAGGGTTATAGTCATGGGCATTTTGAGAATTTAAAGGCGGGAGGGGGGAAGAGAAGAGATATCAGGGTTACTGCTTTGTCCCAGTATTCCTTAATTGGCATTGCTGAGACAGCAAGGGTCTGTATGTATGTGTATACACTTGAAGAGTGAATGAAGCATACATGTTGGTGGGGGTGGAAAGAAAAGAAAGATGTTAATGAGTGACAAAATGAACTGAAGAGGTTGTAAGGTGAAATATGGGCAACCTTCCCCAACCTGACAGTCTGCTGATGTCTTGGACTCCCATTGTGCTAGACTCCCACAAAGTTCAGAAGTGACAATCTCCATACCATTTTATGTAAATCGCATTGCCTGGCCCAATGTTAATGGTTTAATCAATGAGTTAATTAACTATAACTTGCTAGATTAAAGGGTTTTTATAATTAGTGTTTATACTAGTGAAATAATTTTCAAATTTCTAATGCATAATATTATCAAATTAATTTTCAAACCTAACATTCCTAGCTCTGAGCTCATGATATAGACTATTCTGTTCCTTATAGCAGGATTTCATGGTTCTAACACAACAATCATTCTCCATCTACATGATGCAATAATTATCACATTGCTAAGATAGACAGACAGATAGATAGATAGAAAAACTTAAAATGGGAAACTGCAATAGATATCTCAAGTATAGTGCATGTATCTTTACAGATAAGAAACTGGAGTACAGTAGGTTCCCCATATCCACAGGGCATTCGTTCTTATATTCAGACTATTGTGGATGGGGAAAAAAGGGGTGGGGAAAAGGAAAGGAAATAGGAAAGGTGAGCAACACCTTCCTTGGGTCCCAAATCTGGCAGTAGGCCCATCTGTTCAGAGCTATTGCCTCTTTCAGCCGAAGGACTATCCATCTCCTTTCTCAGCTGAGAGAAGTATGTGACTTCATGCAGCTGGACCTCCCATGCCTCTCACAGTCAAGGAAGGAATTTCTCTCCCTCCCTCCCTGGATGAGATAGGTGTGGGGGGAACCATGCGCCTCTCTCAGCTGAGGAGGGAAGGACACTCCTTCCTCGGCTAAGAGAGGTCTGAAAAGTCTGGCTGTGCCTCACCACGCTCCTCTCTTGGTTGAGGATGGAGGGACACTTTTTCCTCAGTTGAGAGAGGTGCAGAGGGGTGGCTGCACCTCACTGTGCTCCTCTCTCAGCCAGGGATGGACGAGGAGACTCCCTCCTCAGCCAAGAGAGGCATGGGAAGCCCACCTGCACAGAACAAGGAACCTGGTTGGCAATGATAGACATGGCCCTGGAGTGCACCTTGGGTAAATGAAATTGTGGATATTGGCCCAGTGGCTATCAGGGACCTACTTTATTAGAATGCTTATAACGTGTTTCAGTATAGGAATTGTGATGTCTCTTCAGCTGGCACCATTTGTAAGGTGAGCAAAACAGATCAACAACATTACTGCAGGACAGTAATATACTAGAGAGAAATAGAAATCACTTCTTCTATTATAAACTACTGTCTACTCTGTAAAGATATTAAAAAAGAAAGGCAGAGACTCCGGACAAAAAAATAAACCAAACCATATTCAGTATCAGATCCAGTGGCTTCAAGAACTTGGCCTATCAGGTAGCATTGAATCAATTATTTCTTTCATGCTGTTTAACCCAAATTTAATTACTATAATTAACAAATGTAATTAAATTAATTAATGTTGTTAAAGTTACTATAATCCATGATTTGATTATGGATCAAGTGGTGCTGATTTTAATCTAAAAGACCTATACGCTTCAGAACCTTGCAACCTAAGGGGATTCCATTTTCTGCCACAGTGACCACAACAGTTTAATCACAGAAGAAATTTCCCAAAGTATAACTCAGCTGACAAAGCTAAATAACTAAGGCCCAAGTGGGTGTTCCTGTTCATTTATGAGTAGGTTTGTAGCAATTTTGAGACTAAAGAACAATCTGGCAAGTTTGTGATCAGAAGGTAGAAACTTGACTGTTGACTGCACTAGACTCTAGTAATTTTAAACCAGAAAATAGCGTCAGTTTGTAATATGCACATACAAAGGATTATTTTTAGTCCCTTCTTCTAAAGCAAACTGGAGCCAAATGACCACATGCGACCTTTGGCACTCACAAGTGTGGCTTCTGAAGCCCTCCTGAAGCCCCTACAGCCTTCCAAATTTTCTGGGTGATTTTTCACTCTTCATTGGGTCATTTCACTACAAAAGGCAGCAGGCTTTGCCCCCTATTTCCACAAGCTGACTACATATTGTGAAATCCCCAGGTTAAAAAAAAATATTGGCTGAAATTTGGCCAAAATCAAAACCAAAAGTGTATTTTGGTCTATTTTGTTGACTTGGGGGAAGGGGTACAAGGTGTGGGGACTGAAAACGACCAAAACCATTGCATTTTGTCATGGTTTTGAGCCTGTCTTAGAAAAAAAAATCCACTGTATATTTTTAAAGGGAATCTGGGGGATTTAGCACACTGATTTAGCACACTACTAGGGAGGTATAAGAGTGAAAACAGGCCTCTACTCCTTCCACAGTTGCTGATTCCTGATCTAAAGTTAGCAAAAGTATTTCCAGATTTCTCAACAATGTAAATAAAAGGTTTATGATACTAAGATCATAAAGAGGTAATCTGTCAAGTGCCAACTGCAATTGATACACAATTTTCTTAGATCTCTGTTTTGGGGGAAATCCATTTTGTTCCCCAAAAGACTGGCACAAAGCAACATAACAATATTATGTTAATAACAGCTTAAGCTAACTATCAGAGCCTAAACTGATGACTGCGGCTGGCCTTGTTCTGTTACAATTTGTACACAAATATGAAAGATGTCAGTCAGTAAAGATCTTTATGTATGGCTTTCACTTTGTCAAATTCCATATGGGATAAATAAGAGAAATGATGATTTAGATACAGAATGGCTTTTGATTCTGTATATAAAACAACAACTTGACTGAAGTATAATCATTCCACAGGCACTGCCATTTGAGACTGCTGCCGAGTCACGATACTATAAAATACCTTTCTATTATATACCTAGACTCCTTTTTAAACCCTGGTATCAGAGAGCCAGTGTGGTGTAGTGGCTTGAGCATTATTAGGCTACAACCCTAGAGACAAGGATTTCATTCCCCACTCCACTATGTAAACCCATCCAGTGACCTCGGATGAGTCACACACTCTTAGCCTCAGAAACCCCCATGAGAGTTGTTGTAAGTTGGAAATGACTCAAAAGTTGGAAATGAGAGTTGTTATAAGTTGGAAATGACAACAGCAACAAACATAAAGGCATCGCTTTTAAAAACTTGCTATGTAAACAATTAAGAATTGCTCAAATACATGCAAAGTATGTTCTCAAGTTAAAAAAGGATTGAGTATGTCAATGAACTTACTACCATTGTACAAAAGTTTGGCTAGTGTCTAAAGAGTATTAAGATGGTCTGCACTGTGAGACTCTACGCTGGTGCTCTTCACCCCCTGCCACAGGAGTAATTACTCATCCAGACAACTGGTAATACACCAGTAGCCATTAGGAATGCAATATTATGATCTTCCCCAATACTACGGCAGAAAGGAGGAAGTTCTGAGTGCTCCCCATTAACAACTGATTCTAAAAACATGAAGATACTGGTCACCGCATGCATGACATGGGTTTAGCTATCCGAATGTTAGCTGTAGTTTCTGTTATGGCAGTAAAACTAATTTATAGAAACAGGGTGGCAGTCTCTTAATATTAAGATGCTATTACTTTGTACAAGGTAGTGAACAGAGATAAAGTATTCCACTTTTACTGAAATATCATGCAGGTCTAATTCACATAACTAAATTCAGGTATAGGTATAAATGGGGATAAGTGAATTTAGTATCGGAGTATTATAGTTATTATACTCATGGTACTGATATGATAAAGTAGTGAAGACTCTTAGCATTACTGCTTAAACATGAGTTGGAGTAATATTTCAGAAGAAAATGCATTCATTCCAAAAGTAACACCTCCCCTCCCCCAGTTCTTTCTGAGATTGACATTGTGTTCTGTCTTCGTGAATCCACAATACCCACAGTTACATTTTTGCCAATTTACACCTCTGTCATAGCTGCTGAAAAACTTAAACGTAGCTTTCAACAGTCTGTTACTGAAGACACTGAAAGGACTTTACTTGATTCTTTATGAGGCTGGATTCCACCTAATGACTCTTAGTCAGAATAGATTTAAGTTTTTTGATTTTTTTTTGGAAAAAATTTAAGTAACTATTCATAGTTAAATATAAATGACACATATGTTAAGAAATTAAAACAAAATTAGAGTTTTAGCTTTCCCTATCCATAGAGTGACTTATTCATTTATTTATCCCCAGCATCACCACTTCTGGGTTTGCCCGTCCAGAAATGAACAGAGCCACTGTAAAACAGTACCTCCAAGTCCCACTCCAGCAAGTAAGCCCAGAAAAATACCATGGTAAATGGTACTGAAAGCTGCTGAGTAGTCCAGCAGAATCAACAAAGGCACACCCCCCTTGTTCAGCTCCCTGTGTAGGTCATCCACCAAGGCAACCAAAATTGTCTTTGTCCCATAGCCTGGCCTGAAACCATATCAAAATGGATATAGATAATCCATTTCATCCAGAAATCCCTAGACCTGGGAGGTTACCACATGCTCTAGTAGCTTGTCCAGAAATGGTAGATTAAACACTGGATGACAGTCATCCATTATAAAGGCATTCAGGGATAGCTTTTTCAACACAGGTCCCACAAGGCTGCAATACAGCCTTGTTGCAAGGAGACATTGGCTTCCTCCTTCATCTGCTCAGTCAAGTCCTACTCTGGCTTGCTTGATAAGCCAGGAAGGGCAAGCGTATACCACACATGTGGTGGTTCTCACCTCTCCAAGGATCCTGTCCACATCCTCAGGCTGCACAAATTGAAAAGTACCCAATAATAAAGGACAAGCAGGAGTCAAGGTTGCATCCACTGGAACTGTAGCATCCAAATTGGAGAGGATCTAAGTGACTTTACCTGCAAAGTGCTGTGCAAGTTCTTCATAGAAGGTAGTCAAGTGGCTTGCATTTTCTATTTGAGGACCAGTGTGTAACAGACCTCTGACAACTCCAAACAGCTCTGGTAGATAGCTCCTTCCAGATGCAATGGTGGCAGGACAAAATAATTTCTTTACTGACTGCATTGCCACAAAGTAGACCTTAAAATAGGCTCTAACCCATGTTTGGTCTGACTCACTTTGAGTCTTCTGCCAACATCACCCTAGTCTCTGTCTCACTCATTTCATCATGGCAAACTTCTGGAAAACGAGGGGACTGGTTTAGTTCCACTCCATAAGAGGGGATGCTCAGGAATGATTGTGTCTACTTATAGTACCTGAATATTCCTCCTTTCTGAGGAGGCAGTTACTAAGGATCCATCAAGCCAATTAAATTTACCCAATATGCTATGTTTCAGAGACAAAACACCAAGAGGAAAAGAGAATATCTCTGAAAGTTAAAGCACTCTAATCTCTGGATCTCAAAATTAAACTGAATAATTCAGAAAGCAGAGTGAGGTGATTGTCTTCTCTTCTGCTTCAGAGAATTGGAATTCATAGATAAAATACCTCCCACTTTAAGGTACAAGAAGTGATAGCATGTGAGGTATATAAAAACACTGCCGTTTCCAGGCTGAATCCCAGACAAGCAGCTTGCAGATTATGTGAATACTGTTAAATGCTGTCAAATGTTGCCCCTGTCACAGACTTACCTCTCATATGTTATCTTGGGTGGTACCTACATAGCTGCCTACATTTTCCTTTCAATGGGATAATTGCCTTCCCAGGCATTCAGAGGCAACCACTCCCTTTAAAACGTAGATGGTGGTTCCCAGAGGGGAAATATGCCAGAGTAACTAAAAATACTAGAATAAAAGCACCCATGAAGTAATTTGGGAGTGATCTTGGTTTGGCACAATCTTCCAAGAAATATACGGTACTTACAAATCTCCTAAATGTTTCCATATAGAATTTATGGATATACAAGTCCACTAAAGTATGCCATTCCCATTCCTCCCCTGCCTGAACAGAACAGGATAAGAAAGAACATGTTGGTTAGGCAGCTACCACAGTACCAGAGTATTTTCTGAAGCTATACTATTATGAGGATAAAGTAAAGGCTCTTCCATATTAGCTCCATCTTGTCCACCACAGTAAGTATTTTAAGGAAGACAAAACAGATTTGTTCCATATTTAGAAATTAGAAATGAATTTGAGAAACTTTAAGTAATTTCAATAAACACTAAAGTTCTAAATTTTAGTTCTCAAAAAGCTGCCTGATTTTCCTGAACAGCAAGTGAAGGTTTCATTATTAAAGGCAGGACTAAACTGTGCATTTTGATTGACATTCCCTAATGGCCTGCTTCACTTCACACCTAAGGATGCATACAGGGGCTTTCCCATTAACAACTTGAGTGACATTTAAACAATGTGATTCCAAAACTTGCTTCATCATCAGCCTTTACATGCTTAGGGTCTGGTGAACCAATAGCTTACACACCGCAACATAACAGCAGCATGCAGACAAGACAATGCTAAGTGCATTAATTAGCTAAGATGTTACCATATCCTAAAGCATTTCTTTCATCTTACAAAAAATGATAGTAATTTCAGAAATGTTCACAAACACAGCACTAAAACATGCAGCTAGAAATTAAACCTTGGTGTAAATCCCTGCATTTAATACAGTACAATAAAAAAAATGTTTACAAAAAATTACTTGATCTAGACAATCCAAAGTATAAAATTACTGTTTATGATCCATACAAATTCATGATCTATGCAGAATAATAATTTTTTTAAAACCTCTTATTTACAAGCAGTTTTTAAGTTCTGGGAGAAAGCAAAAGGAATCCTCCCCATGTACACAGACAGGTCTTTCTTTAGTCATAAAATTCTAGAGTCAAAACTGAGAAGGTACTCCAAGGGCCATTTAGTCCAACCCCTTGTAGGAAGACACAGCTCAAGCATTCCTGAAAGAAGGCCATCCATCCTCTGTGTCCTGGGCTTGGCACCCTGCCATGGTTCCTCATCTGCCTAATGAGCTAGATAACAGTAGCTCTGCAAAACAGCCTTGGGCTGAAGGAAATTCTCAGTAAAACACAACACTCCTGAGGAACTTTGGCAGGCTGCCAAGCCCAGGACATAAACGTTGCATGGCCTTCTTTCAGGACTGCTTGAGCTGTGTCTTCCTACAAGGGGTTGGACTAGATGGTCCTTGGGGTACCTTCTATTGAAATACTGAGTCCACCATCCTTCAAGATAGTCTATCTCAGTATTAAAGAACGCTTGCCACCAGGAAGTTTTTTCCAGTGCTGAGATGGAATCTCTTTTCTTGCCATTTGAATCCACTGGTTCTGAGCTGCAGTTCCCTTACTACATCATTTCTTCCATTTACACCATACTGAGTGCTATATTCCTTTTGGGAGACAGCAGATGCATATTAGGTGTTAAGCAGCTTCACCTTCCCTCTATTTCATGATATTCTCCACACAGTACTTCTACTGCTTTCTTCCTTCTTTTACTATTATTCAAGGTCAATCCAACCCTCTTTATATTAGTGTTAACCTCTCTAGCAATCCCAAAGTCATTCTAAGGTTTTCTGACCATCTCCTTACAAATATGAGCTATTAATGTCTATTCAGTTTTGGTGTGTTCTGTTTTTTTAAATTTCTTGCATATGTCCCTTTTAAATCTCAGTTCATCTGAAAGTTCATTATACAACTATTCTGGCTTTAGATAACTTTCCATTTTTCTTTTTTATTGCATTTTTTTTTTGGCAATTGTGTCTTCAGTATCTCACCTTTCACAAACTCCCATCCATCATCAACTCTCTTCCTCTATGTACACTTCTGACCATGGAATCTCAGCCAGTATTTTCTTAAGCTTCCTGCAATCACCTTTTTTGATGTCCACAATGCATGTCTGACTACGTTTGGCCACCCCTTTCCTCTGTATAACAATGGTAAATTACATGGTCATTTTCACCCAAAGCATCATCCAAATCTTCAGTGTAGCCACAATGATACCACTGTTGCTTCCCTCACCTTTAGTTTTTAAGAAAACACCATCAGCCTGTTTTCCAGGCTTTAAGGCCATTTCCGCACTACACTATTATATACTACTATTATTCCACTTTCAACAACCTGTGGAATTCTGGAGTTTGTAGTTTACTAAGGCCAAAGATGCCCCTCCCTAAACAAGCCCAGGGATTCCATAGGATGTTGAAAGTAGAATAATAGCACTATAACAGTGCAGTGCAGTAACGGCCTAAGTCATAATCTCTTCACAGGTGTACAATTGTCAGCATGCAGTGCTACTCCTCCTCCTTTCATTTTTGGTTTCCTTGTCTTTGGAATACATTATATCTCTCAATTATTATAGTCCAATCATGAGACTCATCCCACCAAGTTTCAGTGGTGCCTATTAAATCATATTTGCCTTCCAGTACTAAGAGTTCACTTTCATACTGTTTATTCCCATGATCTATGCATTAATACAAAAAGACCATGGGTCATTCTTTCCTTGTTTATTCTGCTCACTGGCAGGTACTTAAACTTTGGACAGATGACCCCAAATAATTTATCAAATTCAACAAAGCATGTATAAGAATTACCTATTTAGCCTCCAGTAACTCTGAAGGATATAGCGCTGACCAACTCACCAGTCGGCACCGTTGTGGGTCGGGGCATGGCTCCCTCTCCTCCCAAAGCCTGCTGGTGCAGTGGGCGGAGGCAGCCAAGTCCGGGCAGGCGCTGTGTGCATGCCTGAACTTTCCCCTTTGTTCTCAGGCAGCCAATGAGTTCGAAGCATCCAGCTTTGAATCTATTGGCCTGGGGGGGGGAGCGGGCATGACTGCGGAGCTTAAATAGAGCACCGGCCGCACAGCTCTGCATTCAGCATTCCGGCGGCACCCACCCGCCCACCCCTTTTTTATTCACAGTATGCTATTTGTTCTCTTGTCAAAACTTTACTTGGCGGTCACATGGCTTGGGATCTGGGACAGCGGGTACCTTTGCCACATACCAGGGGATGGTCGGGTCCCCGCTGGGGTGAGGGGGTGTGGTGAGTTGTCCAGCTTGGGAGGACACTCAGTGGGCACCCTCTGGTGGCAGTAGGTCCTATGTTGGTGGTAAGTCATTCAGCTTTGGGCCAGACGGTTGGGTTCATCGATCAACAGTCAGGTTGGTCGATGCCTGGATCCAGATCCATGCGTACACCAACCCCCCTTTTTTTCCTGTTTTTTGTAGCTAATAAAGTTGTGGCCTTTTCTTCCCCAGTACAGCTGTGTTGTGTTGTTTATGGGAATGGTTGTCACCCCGATCACGCAACTGAAGGACAGATTCAAACACTTATACTCAAACACTTTCAAGAATAGTTAGCACATGTAGGATACCTTACCTTCCTAAAAATTTAAAATAATATGGAATGGTGGGTGCCAATTCCATCCAAATTGTTTCCATACAAAAATAATTACAGGGACTGTAGCTTGGTCCTCTGGTATAGCCAACATTTATATGTGCCTTCAAGTTGCCCATTGACTTATGGTGACCCCATGAATTCCATAGGGTTTTCTTGCCAATTCCTTCCTCTAAATATAGTCTACAGCATATGCTATTCATTGGCAGTCTCCCATCCAAGTTGGTACTTCATAACAGACTGACCTGGTTAGCTTCCAGGATCAGGCAGGATCTTGTGACATTAGGGTTTATACCTGGGGCCAGAAGCAGATAAGCCCTTCCTCCACCCCATCTGCCACTGCTGTGGCCTCAGAGAGAAGAAAAACAGGCACAGTTCCACCTTGTCTAGGTCCAGACACAAGTGAAGAGCCTTTCTTCCATCTCCACTACCATTGCCTTGACTGCAGAGGGAGAGGAGAAGAGGCAGCCACAGTTCCACCATGCCTAGGCCCAGAAGCCGATGAAAGGCCTTCCCTCAGTCCCAACTGCCACTATCTTGGTCTCAGAAAGCGAAAAGAAGAGGCAGTTTCTGCTGGACCTAATCCTCTCCCCCACTGCCATCTCCCTTCCTTGTGTGTTGTGTCTTTATAGTGTAAGCCTGAAGGCAGGGAACTGTTTTTCCTTGTAAAGCATAATGTACAGTGATGGCATTTGGTAAATAAATGATAATAATAATTTAAGCAGGCAGCATAATAGTACCCATCCCATCTATTAAAAAAAGGTAAGAACAGGTTGCTTACCTGTAACTGTGGTTCTTCGAGTGGTCATCTGTGCCATCATACACTAGGAGCTTTAGCGCCTGCGCGGTAGCGTTCGGAAACTTCTAGAGCTTGTTCGCTTGGCGGGAACCCCTCCCCCACGCCGGTACTGCGCATGCTCCTCCCGCCGAGCAACGGTCTCTCCTCAGTTCTGTCGTCCGCCGTAGAACCTACAGGGACCTGAGAAAGAGGGGAGGAAGGGCGGGTGTGTATGATGGCACAGATGACCACTCGAAGAACCACAGTTACAGGTAAGCAACCTGTTCTTCTTCTTCGTGGTCTCTGTGCCTTCATACACTAGGAGACTGTGTAGCTTACCGGTCGGACGGCGGGTCAGGTCCTACAGCACGGAAGCCAACACCTCACGTCCAAACCGGGCATCTCTGCGCGACCGGCAGTCGAGCCTGTAGTGGCGCACGAAGGTCGACGGTTGGGACCAGGTCGCCACACGGCAGAGTTCATGCAGGTCAACTCCTCGCAGGAGGGCCGCAGAAGTAGCCACAGCTCTGGTGGAGTGGGCTCGAAGCAGGACTGGCGGAGGCTTCCTCGCGAGCTCATACGCCAGTTCAATAGTCCTCACCACCCACTTGGAGAAGCGCTGGGTGGACACTTTTAGGCCCCTCCGACGTCGCCCATAGCAAACAAAGAGATGCGGCGTCTGTCGGAAGGAAGCAGTCCTGTCCTTGTAGAAAGCCAATGCCCGACGCACGTCCAGGGAGTGGAGGGACCGCTCCAACGGTGTCGTCGGGTTCGGGAAGAAGGCAGGCAGGATGATATCCTGGTTGAGATGGAAACTGGACACCACCTTTGGCAGGAACGAGATGTCAGGTCTCAGGACCACCTTGTCCCTGTGGAAGACCGTGAAGGGCTCATCGGAACGAAGAGCTGTGATCTCACCCGCTCGCCTCGCTGAGGTCACCGCTACCAGGAAGGCAGTTTTCATTGTCAGGAGCCTGTCATCCGAGGTCGCCATCGGCTCGAAGGGCGGCTTCGTCAGCTGTGAGAGCACCAGCGAGAGGGACCACGGCGGTAGCGGCGGCGATACCGGCGGGTAGAGATGATGAAGTCCTTTCAGGAACCGCTTAACGGTATCGTTCCTGAAGAAGGCCGAGGCAGCAGATCGTGGCGGTTGGTATGCCACGATCGCGGAGAGATACACCTTCAGGGATGGAAACGCCAGGCCCTGTTGCCGGAGGTGCAGGAGGAAGTGCAGGACGGTCGAGAGCCCCGCGGGCGATACCGGCTCACTCCTCTCGTTAGCGAAGGTCAGGAAGCGTCGCCACTTGTATTGATAGTTGCGACGGGTGGATTCCTTCCTGGCCGCGACGAGGACGGTACCGAGCACGGGATCGTCTAATGCGATATCCTCCAGGCATGGAGGGCCAGGCGTGGCAGGTCCGGATGGAGGACTCGGCCGCCGGAGTGGGAGAGCAGGTCCGGTGTCGGTGGCAACCGGAGCAGGTCGTCTCGCGCGGCTTGTAGCAGGGGTGCGAACCAATGTTGCCTCGGCCAGTACGGGGCTACCAGGATCGCGTCGGCTCGGTCGGCGAGGATCTTCGATATCGTCCGGCCGAGCAGCGGGAACGGCGGGAACGCGTAGAGGAGTTCCCCGGTCCACGGAAACTGGAAGCGTCCCCGATGGAGGCACGATCGTGGCCCGCTCTGGAACAGAATCGGCGACACTTCGCGTTTTCCCTGGTCGCGAAGAGGTCGATCGATGGTTCGCCCCAGCGGTCCGAATCAGTCTGAACGCCTCTCCGGAGAGAGACCATTCGTGATGGGATGAGGTGTCCCTGCTGAGGGCGTCTGCCGTGGTGTTCTCCTGCCCGGCCAGGTGAACCGCCACGGGATGCGTGTGCAGGCGAATGCACCATTCCCACAGGCCGAGCGCGATGTCGAGCAGGGTCGTGGAATCAGTCCCACCTTGTCTGTTGATGTAGCAGACAGCGGTGGTGTTGTCCGTCAGAATCAGGACCGTGCGCCCCGCCACGGCATGGCGGAACGCCCGTAGGGCTTTCCAGACGGCAAGCAGCTCCAGCGCGTTGATATGGAGAGCGGTCTCGTCGTCGGTCCATCTGTCGCGGACTCTGAGATCGCCGCAGTGGGCACCCCATCCATACAGGGAGGCGTCGGTCGTTACCGTCACCTTCGGTGTCGGCTGTTGGAAAGGCATCCCCGACATGAGATTGCGTCGCGACTGCCACCATCGGAGGGATGAGCGACGTCTCCCGGCAGCTGCAGTCGGAGTGTCTGTTCGTCTCGCAGGGGGTCGAATATGCGGATGAACCAGTGTTGAAGAGGTCTTGCTCTCAGCCTGGCGAGATATGTCACAGCGGTCGTCGCAGCCATGTAGCCCAAGAGCTGCTGGACGCTTCTCGCACATAACGTCGGGGCCGTACGAGCGTGAGCGGCGGCCCGGATCAAAGTTTGTGCTCGAGACTCTGGTAGGTACGCCCTGGCGGAGGTCGAGTCGAGCGTCGCCCCGATGAAGTCCAAGATCCTCGCCGGCTCGAGGTGGGACTTCTTCGGATTCACTCGTAGACCAAGGCGGGTCAGGAGTGACAACGTCATGTGGACGTCGTGGTAAAGTCTCTGTTTGCAGGACGCCACCAACAGCCAATCGTCGAGGTAGGGGAAGACGGAGCGCCCTTCGTCCGCAGGTAGGATACCACCGGGGCCATGCACTTGGTGAAGACCCTTGGGGCAGTCGAGAGTCCGAACGGCAGCACCTTGTACTGGTAACAGGTGTCGTCGACTGCGAAGCGGAGGTACCGTCTGTGCTGCGGGCGAATGGCGATATGGAAGTATGCGTCTCGGAGATCGATGGAGGCGAACCAGTCCCCTCGATGTAGGAAGGGTAGGATCGACGGTATCGTGACCATCTTGAACCTTTTGGGGCGGATGTAGTAGTTCACCCCTCTGAGGTCTAGGATCGGCCGGAGGGTACCGTCGGCTTTCGGTACCGTGAAGTACCTGGAGAAGAAGCCGGTGGTCTTGGCCTCTTGCGGGAGCCGCTCGATCGCCCCTTTCTGGAGGAGGGATTGGATCTCTTCCAGGAGGGCCGGACTCGACGGCGTGGAGTAATAAACGCCGCGAGGAGGAATATCGAGAAACTCGATGGCGTAGCCAAGACGGACGATGGAAAGCACCCAAGAGTCCGTAGTGACATACTGCCACTCCGCTAGGTGTCGAGCGAGAGTCGGTCGGTCTCCGAGCGCTGATGGTAGGCTGAAGAGTGGGTATTGGCGGGTCCTGCCAGGCACGTCAAAACCGAGACTTTGTCTCGGAGGAGGACTTCTTCGACGAAGGCGGGCGCCGCCTAATCGTGCGTCTGGCCGATGAGCCGGAGGACGGTCTCGACTGTCCAGACTGGGCCGAACCGCTGGAACGACGAGGTGGAAGATCGTCGCCAGGATGGTCGGAAGGTGGAGGCCCTGCGGGTCTGCGTGGCCGGCTGCAGCCCGATCTTTTTTGCGGTCAGTCTCGCCTTGACGAGATTGTCCAAGCTTCGTCTGTGGACGAATTGAATAGGCCTTCACCGTCGAAGGGGAGATCTTCAATCCTCCTTCTGGTGTCCTCCTGGATGTCGGCCGGTCGAAGCCAAGCATGGCGGCGGAGGCCGACGGATCCCGCCATGACCCGGGAGGCGATCTCCACTGCGTGCCGGGAGGAGGCCATCTGGTGCCGAGCGATGGAGATAGCCTCATTGAAGATCACGGAGGAGGCTTGGCGGATGTCCTCCGGTACCGCTTCCATCGCTGGTTGCAGGCGATCGAGCACCTTCTTCAGGTATGCCGCGAGGCAAGCCTGAGTGTTGGACAGCCTGATCTGCAAGGAGGCAGCCGAATAGAACCTCCTTGCGTAGGCGTCCAACTCCTGCCCTCTTTGTCCGGCGGGGTGGTGTGTTGCCTGCCGGAGCCTTTCGTCTGCGCGGACTCGACGACCACAGAGTTCGGTGCAGGGTGATTAAATAGATAACCGGCGTTATCCTTCTGCACCCTGTAGAGGTGTTCTAACCGCTGCGGTATCGGCTGAGCCGAGGCCGGTCTATCCCAGGCGGCCTTCACCAGTCTGGATACCCGGGGCAGGAGAGGCAGCGGGGCCGTGGAAGGTCGCTTCTCCTCGAAAACGGAGAAGGCTGGATCGTCATCCTCCGGCTCCGCATCGGCGATCTTAAGGCCGAGGGTAGTGGCCATGCGGAGCAGCATCGCAGAGAACTGGTGGACGTCCTCTGGAGCAGAATCTGGGATCGGGTCCCCGAATCCCAACGGAGGAGACTCCTGGGAGGCCGCCTCAGACACCTCAGACTCCGCACTCGAGTCGTACGACTCCGAGCTCGGTGAGTCCTCTCGCCGCTCGCTCTCCGGCTCCTTCGTAGTCGCCGCAGGTGTTGCCTTCCTAGGCTTCTCCGCAGCCGGGGCGGTGGTAGCAGCAGCGTCCCGCTTGGGATGGCTGACCACGGACTTCACCCTCTTGGTGGTGACCGGGGTAGTCTGGCAGGCTGACGTCGTCGTAGCCCGCTCAGTCACCACCGACTCCGTAGGGCGCGTCGCCGTCGCCGTGACCCTAGGAGGTGGCGATATCGCCCGATACCGTGGTGAAGGCTCCCTCGCCCTATGATATCGAGGGGAGGGAGAGCGGCTGAAGGAGCGGCGGTCCGACGGAGATCGGCTTCGGCGTCGACGGTACCGAGCCTCGTCCCCTGAGGCGAGCGCGATTCGCGCTGTCGACGAGGTGACCGGGACCTCCGGAAGGTCTCCCAGCGACTCGGGCCACGATGGTACCGATCCCGGTACGATGGCGAATGGGACCGATAGGAGGCCGGGCGCTCTCTCCACTCAGATTCCCTCGCGTACCTGGCCACGTAGGACGCCGAGGTGTATCTTGAGGCAGACGAGCGAGGTTGTTCCTCTCTTGTCTCCCTCGGAGGCGGCGAGGCCACCGGACGCTCGGAAGAGCGGGACCGGGACCTGAAGGAGGTCGAACGCCGCTCCGGAGAAGCAGAGGGCTCTCTCTGCTGCAGGTCGGCCGACCTGCGACGGCTAGAGGGCGGTGGCGCTCCTCCACCAGGGTTGGAGGGTCTGCCACAGGCGAGTCCGGGCGCTGTTGGGGAACGTCCTCGATCTCATCCTCCGAGAGGTCGACGGACTCGCCTCGCCCTTTGGAAGGCTGCTGAGTAGGAGGAGGAGTAGGAGGTTAGCGTCCCCAGCCGGGGAGCGCTTCTTTTCCTTCTTCTTCTTCTTCTTCTCCTTCTCCTTGCCCTTGCCTCCGTCCGGAGCAGGGCGCTTTTTTGCAGGCGTCTCCGTAAGGGGAGCCTCAGCCTTCCTCGCCGTCGAGGATCCTTTAGCTGACTTGGCAGCCGCCGACAGCTTCGGGATCCTCGGTAACGCCGAGATCGGCGTTTTCGCCGGTACCGAGCCCGATACCGACGAGGTGGACGGAACGGCAGCCGCCGATACCGTCGATGGCGTGGTCGTCTTCTTGTCGGCCATCTTGGAGGTGGAGGTCTCGTCATCGCCCGCAGAGACTGCTCCCAACAAAAAGATTTGAGTCTCACGGAGCGGTTGCGAAGAGTTTGCGGAGTAAAATCCCTGCAAATTTGGCAAGTCCGGATGTTGTGGGACTCGCCCAAACAGAAGAGACACTCCTTATGGCCGTCGTTGAGGGCAACCTTGCGGCCGCAGGACACGCACTTCTTAAAGAGCGCGGACATAAGACGAAGAAACGCCAAACTCCGAAATCCAAAAGACGAAAACCGAAGGGGGAGTCCGAAAGAGAGGTCAAAGACAGTCCGAAAGTCCGTAAAACCGTGAAAAACAGCAAGCCAAGCACGACGTGAGAGGAACAAACTAAAGAACCTTCCGTACGCGGCGGCGGACGAGAAAGAACTGAGGAGAGACCGTTGCTCGGCGGGAGGAGCATGCGCAGTACCGGCGTGGGGGAGGGGTTCCCGCCAAGCGAACAAGCTCTAGAAGTTTCCGAACGCTACCGCGCAGGCGCTAAAGCTCCTAGTGTATGAAGGCACAGAGACCACGAAGAAGAACAGAGGGGATTCACATGACTATAAAGCAGTAAGTCTCTCAGAAATGATATCCAAACTATATACATGATATCTTTTCCATAAGCTGGAAGATAAGGGGAAAAAATCTACCAAAATCATAAAAGAGCAGACAGGCTTTCATAATGCATATTCAACATTGGAACACTGATTTATTCTGCATAATATAATTACAGAATCTATTTTAGGTACTTTTAGCTATTTTTACTTGAGGTACCACTAAGAGCCTTTTTACAGCTTTTACACGTTTTTCAACAGCTTTTGATTTAGTTAATTGATAGTGATTTTGGGACAAACTCAGTAACACCAATATTAACAGACAACTTGTTTGGTTAAAGCAGAAACTACATGACTAAAATCACACACAGTAAAGTAAGGTGCAATGAAGCCTTAACAAAAGAAGTCAGCATTTGTAATGGAGTATTAATTGCAGTATTATTGTATGCTGATAATATAGGTTTGATGTTGCTTTCTCAGATTAGCCTAAAATGGATGTTATTAAAGTCTGGCCAGTTCTGTAAATATGAATATCTTAACTATTCAAAAACCTAAAGTGGTGGTCTTTGGTAGATAGTGTATGAAGCACACAGTTCAATCTATATCAGCAAACCTTTTATTCAAAACCAAGAGTCTGAGCATGTGAGATGAAACAACCAAGTCAGGTAAGTCTTGCATAGATCAAGGAAAATATTTTGAACCTTCTAAAGACCACTTCCAAAATGCATCCCAGGATGTTTTTGTTTTTCTCCTTTCAACAGTCTCAGCTTTTCTTCTGATTTCCATTTTGGTCGCAAAACATGTCAATCTATACTTTTTAAAACATGCCAGGGTAGCTGGTGAAGTAGGTTAATCTGCTTTCCCCTTTTGGTTCTGTTTTGCTTTTCACATATGCTCAGTAAGTGATTTTAGAGGCAGCTGTTTACCCTGTAAGTTGTAGACAGTCACAAACAGCTACAGTAGGCTCATTCAGAGCAGAATCCCATTCTTTTACAAACTTTATTGCACTGTTTACTGCAAAAACACTGTTGTAACTGAACATTGAAAGTCAGTCCTCCTTTACAACTCCTCATGCTGCAAAAAACTTTGAAGTAGACAGAAGATAAGAAAAAGGAGTGGGCTGGGCTGAGCTTCTATAAAAAAATATTTGTAAGAGGCTTTGTCAGAGGCTCTGTTAACTGTGGTATGCCTGTATTCTAAATTATTTTATTTTACTGTAAAACTCTGTATAAGCAAAATTTGGGGGGATGTTTCTAGTCCCCTAGATGACTGATACTTTTAGAACTATGGAAGGCAACATTTGTAAATGTGTATTGTATATGTATCAAATAGATATCATATATATGTCACATACCTGTTCATGTTATTGTGATTGATAATACTGTTTTATAATGGATTTTGGTCACAAGCAATAAACTGATACTTACTTATATCCTAGTATCACCCCAATACATTGTGTATCATTGAGGCAATTGTCCCCAGTGCTTGTTGTCCCCATGTCCTCTGGAACACCATCATCTGCCCCTGCATAATTCAGTTTAAAGCCCTCCTAACTGGGTTTGTGAGACTCTTAGCAACCAACCACTGTAATTATGTTGCTAGAAATCCTTCTTCAAGAGATTGCAAAAGCCATAGTCCAAGAAGCCACTATTTTCTTGAGAGTACCACCTGTGGGGCCAGGTGTTCCCTTCCGCTATTCTTCTCTCTTGTCCTGGACCATGTACCTCAACAGGAAGGAATAATGGAATAACAACCTCTATTTCAAGGTCTTTCAGCTTCCTACCTAGAATTTCATAGTCTCTTGCAGTATCTTCTAATATAATTTGTTGTCATATCTTCCAGTATAACAGTTTGTTGGTCTTTATGAATTCCTTCACTCTATTATGTCATCAGTCTTCACATTCACACCTCTCAAGACATCTTCTCAGACCCATACACAACTGCCTCTGATCAACCAAGAAATTGCCTATCATGGTCACACATCTCTTCTTCCTTTGGGAACTGGTAGGTGCCTCTCCATCTACGGAATCCTATGTGTTACATTCTTCCAAGTGTATGACCTCTGTGTTTAGGAACGTTCCTCTTCCTTAAAGGCATTCCTTGTATGTTTCCCTTCCATGACAGTCCAACAAGGCTTTATCCTCTCTGATAAAAATATAGCACAATGCAAGTCACTGTAGCAGTTCCCTCAGTTGTCCTTTATTGGCAGTGTCACAGCACTCTGAGACTTCCTCTCAAACTCCACTACTAAACAAATAACAATGTTGCCATAGGCTGACAATTACATTAGGGGTGAAAAAAAACTGTGGTCTTCCAGATGTTGTTTTATGTCAGTTCCCATCAGCACTAGCCGGCAAAGCTAAAGGTAAATGATGATAAGGAGTTGCACCATCAAGGGGACCCAACAGTTTTCCATTCCTGGATTAAATTACCCTACATTTCATCCACCCACCACAGCACTACCTTTCTTTGGTAGTGGGCCTGCATGTTCTTGTGAGGCAAGAGACTATTCTGATGATAGCACTGCTACTGGTAGGGTCTCTCACATCAAATAGGCTTTTGCTTAGAAGCCAGACTAAATGTGTCAAAATACTACTGGGCAGCACCCAGTAGTGAAAGTAGCGAACTGGCACAGGATCTTTCAGATCATCACAGCTAACACCTGTTAGTACTGTGCAGAAGAACACAATGGTAAGCCACTACTGAAGCCTTTTACCTTGAAAATCCTATGATAAGACAGTCCAAAATGAAGCAAGAGATACTGTCATAAGAAGAGACTCACAGGTCAGAATACACTTAATTAGTTACTGGGGAGCAGCAGAGGACAAGGACATGTAGCATTGAGTGTACCACTGCAATTGGGCTGAAGTTGAAAGGAGGTTAAGCTGCTGATATGGTCAGATGTGAAAGAAAAGTCCAAAGTGGCACAATGCATATTAGAGGAACATCAGAAGCGAGAAGGATGAATCAGGGCAAGTTAGAGAACAGTTTGTTCATTGCAAACACATTCTTCAAGCAGCCAAAGAGGTGACTATATACATGGATGTCACCTGATGGCCAACATAGAAATTAAGCAGTCTACATGACCAGAACCAGAAGAAGGAGAACCTCCATTCTCTCTAAAAAAAAACAAAAAAACAAGAGAGATAGTGGCACAGAAAGCTAATGTCAAAAATTAGAGTAAAGCTAAAGAAAAACACTAAACCAAATATATAACCTGAAGAACATCCCCATAGAATTTAAAGAATTTAAAGAATAATGTAAAAAACAGATTTGCTCTATCAAGCCTAATTGAACAGAAGCCAGAAGAACTCTGGACTAAGACCAGGGACACTGTCAGGAAAGAATACAAAAGACACAATCTGCAGCCAAAAAGGAGAGGTCTCACTGGATGACCAATGACACTCTTCCAGCAGCCAATGAGAAGTAAAAGCAAAAGATGACAGAAATACAGTCAGAACTCTGCACACGACTGTTCAGTAATTTCTGCACACTGGTTTTTAATTCACTAGTGGCATTCCATTTTCAGCAAATAGGATCTACTAAATGCCAAATGCAGTGTAAGCTTCCTTAAAACAGTGTTAAAATTTATTATCATTGAACTAGATATACAGCCAAGTCACCATTTAATCCAATCTGTGAAAAGCTATCAACAATATGACAGGTGAAGAATAAATTTTCAGAACCTGTAGTCTACTTTCCATACCTGCAAAAGTTGTCTTTCACTTCAGAGACAGCACAGAACTCTCAAAGCACAGATGAAAACCATTATTTTGTCAGTCATGGAAGTTAAAGCACCTTGGTCTGATGACTGGAAAAATTTCTATCCCACCTTTCTTTTAATCTTGGCTGTCAGCCTAACATAACAAACTAGGTTCTGAGGTCAACCAAGAAAAATGTAAAATGCCAGCCTTGATCTGGTATCTCCCTTATTGATGGGAAGATGTGATTAAAAAGAAAGACACAGTATCAAATTACCTGCAATGTGAAAGTTAAAATAGAAGGGTACAGAAGTGAACAAAACAACTGAAGACTGAAAGGTGCAGATATGTGTTTTTAAAATAGTTGACTGTCCAAAATGTATTTTATTTATTGTATTTGTGACTGAAGTAACAAATATTTTGCACATGTTAGTGTTTTCTGTTTTTAATTGTTGGTTTTGGCTGATGCTACAGTTACAACAGGAAATAAAAATTACATTAGTCAGGAAGGAAGCTAATGAGTTTTCCCTCCCTGAAATGCCATTAGACACTTCCCGAAGAAAGGGGAAGCACATTAGTAAAGTGATGATGGGACATAAGGAATCAACAGAAGATTCTGACACTTGATTAAAACTATGAAAACTTGTGTTAGCAATGGCAGCTAACCCATCATTACATGATTCCTTATACTCTTCTCAAGTACTCAGCTGGTAAGGCTTTATTTGTTTAAGAAGTGTCATCTATGGGATAGCACTGCAAAACTAAACATCTCATTAATATTTCCACGCAATTTTTAAACTGCTACTGCTATAGCTTAAACTAAAAGTATTTATAAGAACCATAACTTCCTTATTTGAATCTGGGCACAAATGAAAGATTTTCTTTCATTGCCATTAACCGTTTTTACTATAAACATAAGAATATATTAGCTGTTAACATCGTTTATGTAGCTAGTTATTTTTGTCACTATACCTGCCCTCTGCATCTCTGCTCACATCCCATTCCATAACCCCATATGACTTTCAGATCTAATTGCTTTCTGGCTAGGATAATGCTGTGATCATCCTCAGGAATCACATACTCTCTATTAAACAAAAAATGCTCTAATAAACATTGTGGGACCAGCCTCAAGTTTCAGGTAGCATGCTTATCACTTTAGTATAATGACACTCCTCTGCAAAATGCACACTTGCAACTATTATGCATGAAGGTAATTGCTATTATAACTTATGAAGTGCCTAAAATTGGTCAGGCTTTGCACAGTACTAAGAGCGTAGAAAGGAGGAAGACCTCTTCAGTGAGACTAATCATTTTAATAGTGTCAAGAGCTAGAAATTATTTTTAAAAGGACTAGAAATGAGGCATGTAACATTCAATATAATTTAGTGTCCTGTAAGTAGATACAAACCACATTTAAAGTTTTTCTTCTACAAGCAGAGAGAATAATATTGACAGCTGAATTTCAGAAATGTTCATAGCTTGGAAGGAACCGGAACATTCAGAATAACCAACCCAATGCAAGGTGAATTGATTGTACAAGAACTGAGATGCCTGAACAATAAAGACCCACATGTTTCTCAATTAAGTGGCTACTCAATGTTACTTTGTATAATTTGTATAGGAAAGAATAAAGGAATTATTTGTCCAATGCAGCTAATTTATCATAGCAAATCTCTCTCATTCCCAGGATAAGGACAACCTTAGTTGTCACTAGTTATCAAAAACAACTATGGGTTCCAGAATCCACTTTGTGTGAGTTGCATTGCTGCAAGAGATAATGTGCCTCAGATTTTCAAAAAGTCCCCCTTCAAGCCACCACTGCCTGAACTTCTTCTCAAACTGTACTACAGAATCCCCCAAACCAGAATAAAAACTTCCCACTATATGCACTGTGTGTCACTCAGGGAATATGAATATGAGAAAACCGTATTGCATGAGCAATAGTCTATATGTGGCTATCTGGATCCTAATGAATTATAAGTGAAAATAAACACAAAGTGGGGAAAAATTTAGTCTCTGGTTTTAGTAAGATTTAAAATTTCAAAATTCCATCTCTGTGATGGAACTCACCTGCCAATGGTAGAGTTGCCAGATATGAAAGATAGCCTTCCTGGAATCAGAGGAGATGACCCTTTTTTTAAAAAAAAGAGTATACCACCCCATCCACCAGCCAGCAGAGGTGGGTAAACCACAGGATCATTTTACTCTAACATCTGGAGCTGATTGGGATGGTATGTTTGCTGAGCCACCTGACAGTAAGTACTTTACCACCCAGGTAGCAATTTTCCTTATACAAGGGAAAAATATTTCCACATCAAGCTGTTTGGTGTATTACCTGCTGGCTTCCTACCTGGCCACAAGTATCTTGCAAGAAAGTAAGAGAATGAAAGCTAAGGAAAGGTTGGCAACATGGTTGCCTCCATGCAGAGCATGAGCTCTTTGCCTTGAAGGAGTGACTGAAGCAGGAGAATCCTTTTGGGCTGTTAGAAAAACAGCTCAAGTATCAGGAGGGCCCAGAGACAGAACTGGAGAACTGACAACTACACTCTCTCCATGCAGACTCTCTGTATCTAGCCTCAGTAAAGCAACTTATCTAAGTGAGTAAGCAGCTCTCACATTAACTACATTTATCATTATTATCACAGAACAAACTGTTGGAATGGAAATGGATGCAGTTTTATTCCTGTTCTAGAAGCTGCAGTTTGGCTAAACATTTATGCAATAGCCTTCATCTCAAGACAGTTTGTGGAAGTGGGGGAAGAGGGGAGATGTCTCTTCCCAGATGAGGACCCAATGTTTGCTTGCTATTTCAAAAGACTGTCACAGTTTACTCAGTTGGACACACATGGTGCCAAGTCCTCATGCTGAAATTATTGAGACAGCCAACATGTAAAAAATTGCTCCACGTGTACTGGAATAAAAAAAAGACTTCAGTATGTAAAGCTACAGCTACGTGTCTACAAAATTTAACTAGGTTGGTCATTAATCACTGTATCTAGTGTCAAAAGTTTCTTTCTTTCTTTCTTTCTTTCTTTCTTTCTTTCTTTCTTTCTTTCCTCTCTCATTGGTTGGAGCAGAAACAGATGTTACCGACCAGAAGCAACAAAAGCATGAGTGTGTATACAGGTACATGACTGTGTAGGCAAAGAAAGAGAGCACACTTGAGAATATGACCCATCATTAGGGTATACACACATGACAACTCAAAAGAGTCCCTCCCCATGTTTTTGTGCTGCCAGCAGCTCTATTTTTACTACAGTTGTAGAATTTAAAACCCTACCATGACACACCTTTCCACGGTGGTTGGACTGCATGCTCCTCTCAGGCAAGCGGCTATGCTGCTGGCAGCACTGCTGCTACAAGGGTCTCCCTCATCAAACAGGCTTTTTCTGAGGAGTCAGACTAATGTGCCAAATAACTGCTAGGCAGCAGCAGGAGGCTCTGTCAGGAACAACACAACTGCATTTTAGCTGAGTCTAAAGGAATTAGTATTGTGCAGAAGGAGGCATTTGTAAACTGCTTCCATTTGTCTTTTATCATGAAAAACCTATGATAAGGCAATCCAAAATGAAACAAGAGATAGTCCCAGATGAGACTCCAGGTAAGAAAGCAATCCATCAGCTACTGAGGATGTGCAGAGGATAAATACTGGTAGTGCTGTGCCTAAAGATGCAACAGGACTCAAGCTGAAAGGATGTTGAGCTGCTGACATGGTAAGATGTAAAAAAGGAAGTCTGAAGGTGAACAATGCAGAGAGTAGGAACATGGAATCTGAGGAGCATGAATCAAGGAGATAGACACTGTAAAACAAGAAATGGGGCATATAAACATAGCAATACTTGGAGTGAGCAAGCTAGAGGGGACAGGAACAAGACATTTTTAGTCAGATGGTTACAGCATTTCACTCAAATAATGAAAATCTTAACAAAAAGAGGCAACCTTAAGAGTGAATGTAATGTAATATACAAGTCTAATCAAATAGTATCAGTAAGACTGCAGAGAAAGCCTATCAACATAAAAATAATCCAAATGTTCCAGCTACAGAAATTGGAAGATACTATACTAGAGTCCAGTCTGGTATATTAAGTTTGCAAGACCTGAGCAGTTGATGACTGAGAGGCTTGGAGGTCTCTCATTCATAGGGTTGCCACAAGTTGAAGTTGATAATAGCAAAGAATGAATTACTCAGGAATACCAGTCTGAAGAGAGACAGTGTGGTATAGTGGCTTGAGCACTGGATTGTGACTCTGAAGACCAAGGTTCGAATCCCTATTCAGCCATGGAAACCCTCTGGTGACCCTGGGCAAGTCATATTCTCTCAGCCTCAGAGAAAGGCGATGGCAAAGCTCCTCAGAAAAAAATCATGCCAAGAAAACCCTATGATAAGGTTGCCTTAAGAGCACCCTATGTTGGAAATGACTTGAAGATGCACACACACACAAACACAAACAGGATATGTTGATAATCATAGCTGACTGGAACAGAAAAGTAGGAAACACAACAGAACAAAATGTGGTTGGTAAATTTGGCTTAAGATCCAGAAAAAAAGCAAGAGAGCAACGTACTGAATTTTGCGAGGCAAATTCTTCAGGCAACCAAAGAGATGATTACATAAATGGATGTCACTGGACAGCCAACAAAGAAATCAAATAGACTGCATAACTGGAAGCACAAGATGAAGAAGCCCCATTCTCTCTGCAAAGACAAAACTAGGAGCAGACCATGGCACTGACCATGAATTCCTGTTCTGCAAAATTAAGAGTGCTAAAGAAGAACACTAACCATGACACAATACAACCTAATGAAAATCCCAGTAGAATTTAAAAACCATGTGAAGAACAGATTTGCACTATTAAGCCTAACAGACTGAGAGCCAGAAGAACTTTGGACCAAAATATGGAACACTGTCAGGAAAAGAATGCAAAAAGTCCCTATCTGCACCCAAAAAGAAAGAAAAGCCTCATGGGGTGAAACTCTTTGAACATTTAAGGACAAATGAGAAGAAAAGAAAAAGGTGACAGAAATAGGGTCAGAATCCAGACTGCAACTGTTCAGTCTGCTGTGCACAGAAATCAAAGAGAAGTATTATAATAATCAATGTAAGGACATAAAAGACAACAAAAAGGTAGAAGCAAGTTAACTCTTCCACAAGACCTGAGATATCAAAGGGAAATTCAAACCAAGAGTGGGAATGCTGAAAGACCAAGAGGGGAAATCACTGTATGATCAAGAAAAAAAAATTAAATTGGTGAAAGCAACACACTGAGGAACTCCATGAAAGAGGTGAAAGAATTCAAGGAAGAACCATCTGAAGATGAAATCAAATTTCTAGAAAGTGAAATAGAAGCTGCTCTCAAAGCACTTGGGAGAAATGAATCACCAGGAACAAGACATATCCATAGAGCTATTTCAAGCTACAGAGATAAAATCGATTCCAGTTCTAACTAAAATCTACCAACAAATATGGAGAACAAAACAATGGTTCACAAATTGTAAGCATTCAAACTAAATTCCAGCCATCAGGAAAGAGAACACCAGGGATTGCCGTACTGCATTAATTTCTCATACAAGCAAAGTGATGCTCAAATTTTACAATAAAGACTTGTACCATGAATAGAGTGAGAGATGCAAGAAAGGCCCTATATCTAAGCTAGGTACAGAAAAGGAAGAGGCAGTAGGGTTCATCATTCAAAGATATGTTAACTGGGCATGCTACAGGGATCTTGCTGCTTGCATTACAACAATTCCACTGGCTGTCAGTTTGTTTCCAGACACAACTCAAAGAGCTGGTGTAATTAAGTTCTGGAGGTATGGCTATCCTGAGTGCCAGTGCAGCCCAGCAACATGTTGCCAGGCAACCAGAATAGCTCTTCAAGAGAGAAACCTATTCCATTAGTGGGGGGGGGGTAGAGCGGGCTGGTAGCTGACAGAGTAAAATGTAAAAAGGCAAACACTGATTAACTTTTGTCAGACCTTCAGTCAAAGAGAGCTCTGGAATAAAGTCCCTCAGTCAGCCAGGGAGGTTGTCTGTATGGGAAAGGGTTTAATTTTCAGGAAAAGCCTAGATAGAGGCAGAAGAGTAATTAAACCATTACAGAATTTGGACAGTAAGCGTGATTTAGATTGGGGATTGAGTCTTTGGTGAGAGTGTAGTCAAAGGGCTGTTTATGATACTTGTGTTTATATGAGAGTTTAAAAATATAAGAAAACTGACTAAAAGTACTCTGAAGAACTGTATTACTGTTGACCTACATCTGAACTCCAATACTTTGTTCTGTATGTTATTTACTGTTTATTTTTATAAATACTGACTCGGCTGAGTGATATTCAATACTTAAAGACATACAGAAACCACAGAACGATAAAGGGGTTCTAAATAACCACTGAAAGGCCTCTGCCTTTTACACAAAGATGGTGCTTAAAGAGGAAGGTAGAGTTGTGTATTAAGTGACAGGCCACCTTATCAGACTGGGGAGCTACCATACCAATCAGAGAGACAAAGAAGCAGGCCCTATCACAGCTGGTTAGTATCTATGAAACCCTATTTAGCGCAGGTCCAGGTTATCTAACAGACCATATCTCCCCAGATTAGCCTGCCTAGCCCTTGAGAGCATGAGAAGAGGCCATTCTTTCAGTCCCATCACCAAGCATAGTTCATGAGCACACAAGAGAGGGCCTTCTCATCTGCTGTCCCTAGACTCTGGAATGACTGAATACCAAAGTCAGGCTCTTCTATACCATTGTTTTTCTCACTTCTGTGAAACAAATTTTTGGAAAGCAAAAAAAAAGCTGACAGAATAAGAATTAACTCATTTGAAATGTGTTGGAGAGTGATCTGTAGATGACAATGACAGATAAATGAGTTGGAGAGCAAATCAAGCCTAAACTCTTCTTAGAAGCCAAAATGACCAAACTGTGGCAATCATACTTCAGCCATACAATGAGACAACCTGACTCATTAGAAAAGACCATAATGCTTGATAAAGCTGGATGCCACAGGAAAAACAAGACCACATTACAAGTGGGTAGACTCAATGAAGGAAGCCACAGTCCTGAGTTTGCCAGACCTGGGCAGAGCTGTTGATGCCAAAGTGACCTGGAGGTCTCTCATTCATAGCATTGCCATTAAGTCAAAAGCTGACTTGACAGCAATTAACAACATGAACTTACAACAGGAGTTTTCTTGAAAATCACCAAAATTAAGTGCAGTGTCATCTACATATTTGTTTTTGTAGAACCTGAGGGAACACAAATATTTACAGTCTTCCACTATACCCTATTTGCTCACATATAACTCCCTTTTCCCCGAAAAATATTGTTTGAAAATGGGGTGCGTCTTATACACTGGTGCGTCTTATACACCAGCAGATACAGGCATTTCTACTACTATTAAAAACAGAGAACAAGGTGGAAGGAGGACTAGGCAAATGTAAAAAGATTTTGTAAAGAAGAGTCTCTTTGTCAGAGGCTTTGTTAATTGAGAAGTTTGTATCTACCTTTGTATTCATGCCAGCCACCTTATGTGATGTACAGAATGATTCTATATGTGTGTGTGTGTGTGCGTGCGCGCACACACACATGCACACATGTGTGTGTCTACTCAGATGTAAGCATCATTGAGTTCAACAGAAACACTGATAGGTAAGGATCACGTCCTTCATTAGTCTTCTTTGTTGTCCATACATAAAGTACTGACAATTTTAACAAGATTTTCAGATAGCATGGGGATTAAGGGAAGAGAGATTACTGTTTTCAAGGACATCTCCCGTACTGCATTTCAAATGCTTCATAAAGCATAAACAGGGACATTTATGCAGCACTAAATCATTGCTTCGTGTTCTAATGAAACAGAAAAAAAAGCCCTAAATCTATGGATCACTGAAAATCCGTAAAGTTTACCCTATGTAACCATGTGTGTTCCAGGTTAAGAGTTCTTCATTGCTGAGGGCACAGGTATTATAAACACAAATTAAACATTATTTTTGCTAAGAATGGAAAACTTAATATGAATATTTAATTGACATGAAAGTTTAGGGAGATTTTTTTGTTTTATTTTGTCTTTTTGAAACAACAACAGTGTTGGAACCCGAGACTGAAGAATAGACTGCTTAAACAACAAGGCTTTGCTGCCTAATCTTTCTCCTATCTTTCTCAATGTATCCTAAATAGCCAGTTCTAAGAGTCAACAGACTCTCTTGAACAGCATATGGTAAAACATGTCAGATGAAACCAACAGCACTTGGTGGCTCCCAAGTCAGTGGAGTAGGGAATTTCGTACTGTTTTTAATTTTGAACTTTAAGGTGCTGAATCTATATTGAGGATAATGTTCTGCACCTTGCCTAGCTCCTTTTAAAATTTAGACTAGAGACTGTAGTCTTACTGTCCCAATGGCACGGGAGCCACCATGGGTTGAAGCAGGACTAGAAATGGGAGAAGTCATCAACACAATCTTGTGCAAGTGGAAGTGTACAAGACACTTCTGATTATGTAAGAGATACTCTGGGTTCCAAACTATCGTATTTGTGAGGATAGCGCTTCTGGTAGTAGGTCCCAAGTAAAAACGTCTTTTTAAAAAAACTTACCACTAAACACTCTGAACTGACGTTTCAATTCCAAACAGATATTTTTCCCTACCTTTTTTCCTCCTTCCAAAGCAAAAGTAATATCAATGTCTTAAATTATTCATTCTCCTTAGGTCATGTTCATCACATGATTCCCCCCCCCGGCACTACTCTTATTATGATTCTTGAATGGCACCCTTGCAAGGCACAATAGATATTTAGGGACTAAAACCCTAATGAGTTTATTATACAAGTGTGAAAAGAAAAGAACTCAACCAAAACCTAACTGTCCGTAAGTGACAATTAAAACATCTCTTGCAGTAATTACATTACTAGTGGTAACGGTCCAATGACACAACTGCCTCCATCGGCAAAACTTTTGTAGGGCTGGTAACCATACTCCCTGTAACTCCACCCATACCCTTATGGTTTCCTTTGGAGAATGACAAAACTCTCCAAAGACAGTTTTCAAGCAGCATGAGAGCAGGAGAGAAAAATACCTCACTAGAGGATCAAACCCTCATTGGAGGGTACCCACTAATGTGACACTGGATTTAGGTCTATAAATACAAGAGCTAGTCATCAGTAAAATAATAAACATTGGCAAACAACTATAGCTATGAATGACAGAGTACTAAGTATGAAATATCCTTATCAGTAAGGAACTATGTCTATACAAACATCTAACTTTAATTTTATTTATATCTACAGTATACTCTGGTTTCTTTTCTGGTCACATGTATACTGACAAGTTACAGTTAAGGTTCAAGAAGGTACGCTTTGGACCTCACTACTCTGTAAATAAAGAGATAATTTGGGGTGCCTCCAGCTTTCCAAACTTAATTTTGGGCGTACCACATTTACTGTAGTTTAAGTCTGACGATGGCAAACACATAATTCAAATTTGGTCAAACTACAATGAAAACTATTGGATGCCTCAAACCCACCCATACTCAATGGGGTTTCATGTATACTGCACAGCATATATTTTAAGTCAAACCTTTTAAAAACTATCCTTCAGATCTAGTGAAAATCCATGCAGCTATTTTTGTATGACATATGACAGACAGAAAATTATTGTATTTAAATACATGAACAATCTGGAGTTCTAAAGAAGGTTCCTTTGTTTAGTATTTATTAATTTATTTTACTTACTGAATTTGCATCCCACCTTCCTCTCAATATGGGACCACCCATATTGGAGTTCACTGTAAAGTTAAAAATTGCACAACAGTTTGCACTCCATGCCTTGAACTTAAAGAAAATACTGTAATACTAATTTCAACTGTTCTGATCTTAAGTAGTTGGAACAGCTTTCACTAATCAGAGGGCAAAACCCTCTGAAGATCTTGGGTTCCTTTACACCTAAAAAATGTTAAGTGCTTCTGGGAAACAAAGAGAAGAATAAACAGCTAATGTGTATGGAGCTGTAAATTGACCTGCAACAGAAATACTGCCTCAGCATATTTATGTTCATGTCAGGCAAGAAACTGAGATAATTACTTCTCTCTCTGAAGTGCCATACTAATTAGGAGATAAAATGATGATTTTAAGGGCCACATATATTAGTTTAACAAAAAAAAAAAGAGAGTTGAATTTCAAAACACAGTTTTATTGAAGATGAGATTATATTAATTTTCAACAAGCAGCAGCATGTTACTTTGTTGATGTATATGAAAAACGAGTGCTGGAATGGAATAAATGCTTACAGGGTACAATATATTACCAGGCACTAAGAACATCTCCTTGGGGTAAAAAGAGAATAAATACTCAAAAGAGTATCCAGATTTTGGATTTCCTGAATTTTGTTCCATCAAGAAAGTACTTTAAAGATTTCCTACTAGAAGTACCTGGTCCCTTTTTCCTGTTACTGGAATTAACTGGGGTTAATAATTCCTCTACATGTAGCCTTGTTACCCGCAGCATATTAAAACAAAAAAAACCACCACAGCAACTTTAAAGCACAATTGTTTACAGAAGTAAAAGCTTTCAATATGAAACTCAATTCTTTTATTGAATCATTAAAAGATTACTGGAACAGAATACAAAGGTGATAGATTCCCTGTCCAGGCTGGGCCTGCAAATCCAACCCTTGTGCTGCATCTACCCTTAAGACCCCTTCTGGGATCTGGTACTCAAGACATCAAGGTGACCACTATACTGGACAAGCGGATGCACTGGGGTTCACTGTGGAAATATGTGACCAAATCCTCTTTATCAGTTTTTAAGAAAACATTTACACAGGAGTTGCACAGCATAAAACCAGTGAAGATTATATAATAAGTTAAACATGAATTCCATGAATTCTTCCCACATTCTCAACTCTCATCAAACCAAAACCCTATTCAGATCTCATCAGCTCCTGGTTGGCCCCATCTTGATTTCTTGCTGGGTCTATCTAACTGTTTCTCAGAAAAGCCCCTGGATGTATATTCATAACCCCTTCCCCAGTACTCCACAAGCCGAGGTTGCCTGGCTTTTCTCAGACTTGCCTAGCTCCTTTTGCAAGAAATTCCATCCAAATTCAGAAATACCCCACAAAAAGTAAAACTCAAAAAGAAAAAAACACACGCAGATTCTTCAGCTGAATTGAGGTAGGGGAAGCTATTCAACATATAAAAAATTCAACTATAAAAGAATTAAAACCCTGAAATCCATTGGTCTAAAAAGCAGGTTATAGATATTTAAGATTTACAAAATATTCTTTAAAAAAAGATACCTATGTATAAAGGAATGTGCCTTTACCTCAATCCTAGTCTTGTTGGAATACACAAAGTTTCTCTCATTTACTCTGCTAATTTTGGGAAGAACTGTTGCTTTTCCCCCCAAATGTATGGTCTGAAATCTTAACTGGGATCACGGTGGAATTGGGAGTGGAGGGTAAAGGGAAGGTGAGGTCAGGTTAGGGGGTGGTCATCTAGGTCTGATGGTCACCTGGGTCACTTGCTCACTCCCACCATGGAGAGATAGCCCCCTTGTTTGTATCCGCATCCAGAAAAGGTGGTGTGACTTTTTTGATTTGGTGTTTGTATGCAAATCTTCACATACATATTGCCACACACATCAGCATTTCAACTCCCCTGCTCTACTGGCTTCACTTTATAGAAGCACTGGTGGACAAACAGAATGACTGGGGAACAGAAAAAAGGCTACTTGATTAAGCAAATAAGCACATGCGTGACAGAAATAGAAACAAAACAAAGCAAACACTGCTGCTGCAGTTGCGTGATAAAACCTAAACCGATATGGTAAATATTTGAACATAGTAGAAACACTCCTTGCACCAATGTGGCTATATAATGGGGGGTCCTGTGAGGCTTTCCAAACTGATTTCACTTTGGATGTAAAGGGGTCAAACTAAGACAGGGATACTACACAGCAATGCTGGGATATAGCCCTCATGTAGAGTCAGCCAATGTCATGTGACACTATCTTGCTAAGAGTTCCCTCTTACACAGAGAACAGACTGACTTGCAACAGATGCAAAGACATTCTCATTCTCAGGAGCAGCCTCAATGCTCTTCTAGAAGCACTTGTTTAGACTGTTCTTTGTTGTCTCTCCATAATAAGGTAAAAACTTTTACAATTTCAGATTGCCTTTGCTAACCCTTAAGACATATTGACCAATTACCATTTTTTAAAGAACTCTTAAAGCTGTTTTTAAAAATAATATTGTCTTCTGATTTACTACTATTTTACTGGATTTTATAGATTGATTTGGTTGCTTTCTTATTTTGCCAATCAGTTATTTTATTTTTTATAGTTTTGCCACTGTGGAATCATTTTATGAATTTCAACAGAGAAAAATATTTCTAAAATAGAGATTTCAATAGAGATGGCATTAGAGATTTCAAAAAATCTTGATTCTTTCCAACAGATTTGTACAATGTAAAACTTATATTTCACATTAATATGCTTTTTAAATTCTATGTTTTCTACTACTATTTTTCTACTATTCTGAAGGATCTACTATCTGTTAACAAAAAGCTAGATAATAAAAAGTTCCTGTGGAACATTACCCTAAACCAGATTTGGTCTTTGATTGGGAATCTCTACTAGTTGAATGATCTTTAAGAATTCATTGGCTCAAAAGCCGTTGGAGTGCACACAATGGCCAATTAGGGCAGGAATTGAAACCCGACACTGGAAACATTTAAGTGTCTTGTTAGATAACACAGCAATGAATACTCCAATACTTTCTATGTCACTGTTGTTCTTTGGAGAATTAAAGTCAACTCTGACTTGTAGCAACGCTATCAAAGAGTTGTCTCGGCAAAGTGAAGATCACATCTATAACATTAGCTGAATGTCTGCCAAGAAATCTTGTCTTAAAGCCTCAGGCCACTCCTTGTATATTCTCCAGAAGACTCGTTTTCCAGCACTCTTGTCTCCTACAGCACACTGTCTCCTTTTCAAGATCCTGCAACAGAACTAGATTTCCTCAACTCAAACCATCCCACTATAGTCAACATTCAGCTGCTGATTTCTGACTCTGAGCACAGAATCATATCTATAACAGAATTAACAGATTAGATAAATTTGTATTTCAGATTGTGCTTTTTATGTGTTCTTACCTGGGAAGCTGGCAAAGAGTAGCAAAACTATTTTCCAACCAACAGATATGTACTGTTAACTATGGGCAAAGTATAAATGTAATTTTTAAAAACTAAAAATGTCCATGTGAAAGACATAGAATTCACAGTACACGTTCCCTGACAATCTTTCCACATTAGTAATGCCATTAACAGACTTTCTTCCTTGATATCCCTCAAAAATTATTTCCAGTCTTTGCTGTATTCTGCTAGTAGTATGTTCTATACTGACTGTGGCCTCTTGTCCAGAATATAGGTTATGCATTAGAACAATAAAATGTTGCGGCATGCCAACTTCTTTTAGAATAATCCATAGTTTTTATGATTTACACAATCAAAGTCTTTGTTATAATTAGCAAAGCACAGGCTGATTTTCTTCTGAAGTTTTTTGTGTGTTCCATTATTCAGAATACATTTGCAATATAATCCATAATCCTTCTTCCTTTTCGGAACTCAGTTTCCATGTATGGTAAAAGCCTTCTTTGAAAAATCTTAGGTATTACTTTACCTCTATGGGAGATCAGTGCAGTAGTCCAATGGTTACTAAAATCCATGGAGTACCCTTTTTAGGGACTGGAATGTAATATTTCCAATCTGTGGGCCATTGCTTTATTCTCTATATTTGTTGGCAAATTTTTGTGAGAATTGCAACAAATTCTGCCTCTAAAGCTTGAAACAACTCCAGTGGTATGCCTCCTGTTCCTGGTGATTTATTTCTCCCAAAGTCTTGGAGAATTTTTTCCACTCCACTTTCTAAAACTGTGAGTTTATCTTCAAATGGTTCTTCTTTGAAAGAATCTGTCATCCTCTAATCTCTTTATACACAGTTCTTCAGTGTACTGCTTCCATTATCTTTTCATTTATCCATTCATTTATTTATTTTGATTATATAGTTCATTGTCTTTTTGGTCATTCAGCATACCCAACCTTGACCTGCATTTCCTTTTCATTTCTCAGAACTTGCAGAAGAAGTTTTTTCTTTTGGTTTGTCTTTTTATTTTTTTGCATTGATTAATATAGTATTTTGTTCTTACACACATGTCACTAAACAGTTGCAGTTAGGATTCTGACCCTATTTCTGTGATCTTTTACTTTTGCTTCTCTTCATTGTTAACTGCTTGAACAGTTTCTTCTGTCACCATGTCGCTTATCTGTCTTGAGTAATATGTACCCGTAATATCAAATGTTGGAAGATTACCACAAATGTAGAAATCAGTTGAAATTGAACTCTGAGCATGAGGCAGTCAAACTGCAGATATACTGTGTGTAAGCTACTCATTAAAACAACTTTCTTCTAACAAGAATTAAGCAAATAAATCTGATCAAGGGCTTCTCGTTCGCCATTTCCGCAGAGGTCATCGTAGCAGCATTGAATTCTTACCCTCCCGTCTGCACGTTGAACTGTTTTAACTTCATAGTTTTGCTCGTGGTTCTGCACGTTTTCAGCTCCTAACATGGTTCACTGCGATGAGAAAGCACTGTATGTAAAAACCAGAAAAACTCCAATGTAAATCTCCCAAATCGGTTCTGCTTTGGTTTTCACCTTCATGCAGAAGTGTAGCATCGATTCATATTGCAGAAGTGGCCAGCTGTGGGTATTCCCAGTCTGTCCCTTCCATCATTTCCATCCCTATTTCTTTCCAATCATCAAAGGACAGGCTGTCATGCATTAAACAGACAGCAGGAATAGGGTGGATCTGGTAATGGACTGTTAAAACATTTTTTTCCCCACATATCAATGAAAATACATTCCTACAAAACAAACATAGCAACAAAGAAATGTGTTAAAAATGTGTGTGTATGTGTGTGTGTTTTAAAAAACAGACCAATCAGCGATGGTGGAGCAGAGAGAGGGAGGGGAATGGGAGTGGCCAGGGACTTGCTGTTGTGGATGCAGCAACCGCTGTTCTCCTCAGTAGTATGATGTAAATGGGTGGTGCAGGCAGCACAGTTTCTGAATTTCCGAATTCAGTTTCCGAATTGGTATTCAACATCTTTATCAATTACTTGACTGATGGAATAGAGGGCTTTCTTATCAAATGTACAAATGACATCAAATTAGGAGGGGTAGCTAACACCCCAGAGGACAAGATCAGAATTAAAAATGAACTTAACAGTTAAGAAAGCTGGGCCCAAACTAACAAAATGAATTTTTTTTATTATAATTTTTATTAACGCACAATACATAAAGAAAAAAATATAAGAACGTACACAAGACAACATAAATATTAACTAAACAATACGTATCTAAAAAACACAGAATATAAACATTGATGTATTGAACATCAACAAAACATTTAACAAACACTCCCCAGTTTGGTAGAGGTGGTGCTGTATATCATCCTAAAATCCATAATTCTCCACAATTTTTTTTTGTATTCTAGATACACTTAGCTATACACATTATATGAAAAAATTTTTATGATTATACCAATTATATATTAATTATCCAATTTACTTATAAAAGCTCCTTCCATTATTAACATAGATACTGCTATTGGTTATATTAGATATATATATCATGTATATTACCTATATGGCATATATAATATATACCATATAATATTATATAGATATATTTATTGTATAGATATATTTATACATCTTATCTACTAAGAATTTCTATATTTCTACATTGTATGGTTATTGTTAAACAGTACCACCACCACTTCCCACTTAATCCTCCCCCCACCTGCCGAAACCCATAAAACAAATGCATCCTTATCTGTCTCTTTCCCTCTAAAAAATAACAATTTTAGAAATTCCACAATTTCAAAGATTTCCATATTTTTAAAACTTCATTTTTTAACAATTATCAGTAATACTTTTAATATCTACCAATATATTCCATCTTTATATACCTTATTGCCATGTTATTTTTAAATCGTTACAGTGTTCTCACATCTTCTAGACACAGCTTTCCGGGATATGTAAGAAGGGAAATTACCCTTGTATTCACCCTCACATTTAAATTTTAAAATGACATTACCTTCACATTTAAATTTTAAGGAAGTTTTCAAAAATATTAGTATGTTGAGGACATGGTGGCCCAGTAAGATTCCCAAAGAGGAAAAATTATCTTCCATTCTTCAATAGTATTCTTTTTTAAGCTATCCTTCAAAGACTCTATTAATATATCTGTTTCTGCTAAATCAAATAGTTTTAGTAACCAATCTTCTAATCTTGGGGATCTTTTCTGTTTCCACATCTGTGCATAGCATAATCTGGCAGCCGTTATCATATATAAGATTATTTTCAACAAAATGAATTTCAAAGGGAGAAATGTACAAGCAGAAAAAATGAAATGTACAAATATAAGAAGGGCGACACCTGACTTGAGCACATTACATGTGAAAGAGATCTAGGAGTCTTAATAGACAATAAGCTGAAAATGAGTCAACAGTGTGATGCGATAACTAAAAAAGCCAATGCAATTCTAAACTGCACCAGAAGGAGTATAGTGTCTAGGGCAAGGGATGTAATAGTGCCACTCTATTCTGCTTAGGTCAGACACCACTTGGAATATTGTGTCCAGTTTTGGACACCACAATTCAGGAAGTATATTGACAACATGTCAAGAGGAACATGTCAAGAGGAGGGCAACCAAAATGCTGACAAGCCTAGAAACCATGCCCTATGAGGAATGGCTTGGGAAGCTGAGTATGTTCAGTCTGGGGAAGAGAAGGACATGAAACTTATTTTTAAATATTTGAAGTGATGTCATATGGAAGATAGAGCAAGCTTGTTTTCTGCTGCTCAAGAGACTAGGGCACAGAGCAATGGCTTTAAAATTCAGGAAAGGAGACTTCATCCAAATACTAGGAGGAGTTTCCTGATAGTAAGAGCAGATTGACAGTAGAATATGCTCCTTCAGAATGTGGTGGAGTCTCCTTCTTCTGAGATTTTTCAATGGAGGCTTTGATTGTATATTCCTGCATGGCAGGAGGATGTATTCAATGGACCTTGCGATCTCTTCCAGCTCTGATTCTGTAAATATAATCACTGCCACAAATGAACTTGCTAGAAAATGCTACTCAATCAAGCATTCTCTCTAGACCCCACTTCCCTCATTTCCTACCAAAGCAATGAAAACTTTAATCAGTATGGCTCTTTAGCCTTCATGGCTCTACCCTATTCTGATTGACTGTTAAGCTTACTTCACTTGCTCAACCATCAATTGTAATGCATGGTCATGAACAAACCATGTATCTAAATAATCATACCATATGACCACAGGAACTCTCAAGTATCTGTGGTTTAGATAAACAATCCTCCCTCTCTTCCTATACCTCTCTGTTCTTCCTTGCTCAAGATGATGAGTCCCAGACCCTTGAGCTGTTCCTGCTACTTAATTTTTTTTCCAGTTAGCCAGGATTTAGATTGGGGAGAGCAAAATATGGCCTGTGGGTTGCAGGGACGTTTTGTGGAGCTTACCAAAGTTCAACTGTTTTTGCCCCAAAATGATATCCGGAAGTGTAGAGGACATTTTTACCACATTTGGGGGGCCCTTGGACCCCTTTTACCAGGGTAAAAAAAAAATGCAAACTATTTTTTTAAATGCCCCAAAATGCCTTCTAAGGGGCCTGGCAGTAATTTTCACCACACTTTGGGAGGGAAGCTGGACCCATTTAGGCCCTAGATGAACCTTTTTTGAAACAGGAAGTGAACAAATGATTTCCACTCACATCCTGTTGTTAAAAAAAAGGTTTTTCCTGAGCCTAAAATGGCCCAAGAAGTCCTCAAAACATAGTGAAAATGCTTCAGAGTGTAGCCTCCTAGCCTCAACATAGTTCCGTATCCCTGTTTTAAACCATCTATGTATATACGTTCTGAATGTACATTTCAATGACTATTTGTCTTACTTTATAGTGCTATAGTTAGTCTCAGAGGGATATGCTAGACATTCAACACATTACACTGTGAACTCTGCTGAAGGAGACTGTCTTAACTGAACCAGTCTTCATCTTTCCTCCCCAAAGAGGCTAACATTCTGGTAATCTATCCCAATCCAAGAGATCTTAAAATATTACTAACTAGAAGTGAGTGGATTCAAACCATTATAAATGCTTGATTACAGTAAAATATTTTTCCCACTCAATATTATCATACTAGCTTGTTCTTTACATGAGTCAGATATAATTACAGAGTCCAATGTTTACTTTGTATACACCAAAGCAACTAGTAGCACAGAAAGAAACATATGCAGGGGTAGCCTTTTTGGCCATGCAGCAAAATACAACAAAATCCAAAACACTCAAAACCTAGCAGTAGCACACATGTTATTTGGCTAATGTGGATAGTGTAATCTAATTCACTGCAGGGAAGATCCCAAAAGTCATTCAACTGAATTCAACTGATTGACCAAATGACCACTGCTGAACAAAATTTTTTGCTGATTTCCACAAAGCAATTAGAAAAAAAAGTTGCCACAGAGACAAGACAATCTTTGCATGCCTTATATTGTTCAACCAATTGTGATTTTTTACCATACTTTCTGCAAAAAGAGATCAGAGCAAATAGTTCCCACTTCAAACAAATGGAACAGTAGAGATGATAGGAAGAACTCACATTAATAAAAATGCATGCATCAAATATCTGGATGTAGCAAATTGTGTAATTCTGATTTTTCCATCTTGAAAAAAATAATTAAACCAAAGTGAAAGCCAAGCTGTAAGATGAGAGAATTGACACATGGGAATAGTCTTAAAACTATCAAGTAGATCCACCACTGAGACATGATCCTGGCAAATTCCCTCTTAGGTGCTTCTGAGGAGTTCCAGTTCTTTTTGTGGAGAGCTTTTGCTACCCTGGGATCCATCTCTTAATGCTTTTACACAATGCTCATTCTCTTTCTCATTGTCTGTCTGGTCCTATGGCCAGAGTATGAGACTGTTTTGCTTCTTTCCTTACTGATACTTTAGAAGGCTTAAATTAGTTGTTTTGTGACTTGAGGGGGATCTTGCTGTGACATGAGCTTTCAAAACCCTAGGCATAAAGACTTTACATACTACACCAGAGATCACTAGGTATAATTAAATTAGGAGGAGGATGAGTGGAAGTGGGAGGATACAAATACAGGTATAAAATTCCCACCATTAAGAACTTATACACAGTCCCTTGTTTATTTCTTGATAGAGTTCAAATTATTCTAAACACACCTTTGTAGAGCACTGGCTGTAACATGTTGCACTAATAATATTTTTCCCCCAAATGTCTTTATTAGTTTCCAGCATAAAGACCAAAAAACATTAAAAAACCTCACATTGACAAATAGATACAATTGTAGGGTATACTGAACATACACCAACAAAATAACAACATTAACTAACAATATTAAGCAGGGAATATATCAATGGCACTACCTTTCTGTGGGTGGTGGGATTTTGTGCTCCTGTGATGCAAGAGGCTATGCTGTGTCCCATGTTAGACAGGCATTTGCTGAGGAGCTAGACTAAATGTGCCAAACAGTTACTGGACTGCAACAGTAGAGGGTGATAACAATGGCAGAGGATCTCTCAGAGACAACAGCAGTATCACCACAGCTAATGTATCTTAGCACTTAGCATGCAGAGGGATAAGCCTCCTTTTGAAGATCATTTACCAGGAAAACCAAATGACATTCCAAAATGAAAAAAGAGATAGAGCCAGAAGATGAGACTCCTAGGTTGGATGGCACTCAATGAGCAATTGGGGAGGAGTAGAGGACAATTACAAGTAGCATTCTGGCTAATGACACAACTGGACTCAAACCAAAGAAACTTTCAGCTGAAATAATTGTGAATAACTTATCCCTCAGAACTCCTCTTTCCCTACACTCTGCAGCAGGCCTCTGCCCACATGCCCATGCTGGCCATCTCCAGCAGTGGGCAGGTATGGGGAGGGAATCTTTCCTCCCTTTCACCCTTCCCCCGTACAGTCGGGGAGATCACACTGGAGCTGTGGGTGGGAACATGGCGAGTGGGAAGGAAAGATTTTTTCCCTACTGCTTGCCATCTCCTCCCTGCCGCCACTTGGGCAGTTGCTCAGGGAGCTGCGGACAGGGTATGATGAGTGAGAGGAAAAGATCTTTCTTCCCCGCTCGCCATGTTCCCCTCCCGCTGCCACTTGGGTGATTGCTCAGGGAGCTGCAGGTGGGGACATGGCGAGATCCTCCTTGCTCACCATGTTCCTCCTGCCGCTGCTCAGGCAATTGCTCAGGGAACAGTGAGCGGGGACAGGACGAGTGGGAGGAAAGGATCTTTTCCTGCCGCTTGCCATCTTCCCCCCTCCACCGCCGCTCAGGCGGCCCATCCCCTGCTGGTGCAATCACACTCACAGCGACTGGCAGAGATCATGAGGGGGAGGAAAAGTCTTTCCTCCCTTTCACTCTCCTGCACCCCCCTTGCCAGAGAATGGGAGGGGGAGAACGAGGGGAAGGCAAGGCATCACAAATAAACCTGCGAGAGCGAAACCCATGAATGTGGAGGGAGAACTGTAATAAGATAAGTAATGGAACATATAAATGTTGCAATACTTGGGGTGAGCAAGTTGCAGTGGATAGAAATGGGACATTTTTATTCTGATAATTACACAGTGTTTTACTCAGGAAATGAAAATCTAAGAAGAAATAGGGTGGGACTCATAGTGAGGATGTAGCAAAAACATTCAAAGGACATAATGCAAAGTCTGACCAAATCATGTCAATAAGGCTTCAAGGGAAAACCCACCAATATAAATTTAATCCAAGTTTATGCTCCAATTACAGAGGCAGAAGAAGAAATTAAAAGATTCTATGAAGGAGTACAGGAGAAAATTGATCATATACCAAAACAGGAGTTCATATTATTCATAGGCAATTGGAATGCAAAAGTAGGAAACAGAGCAGATTCAAAGACTGTAGGAAAATTTGGCATAGCATCAAGAAATCAAGCAGGAGACCAACTAACTGAATTCTGTGAGACAAACAGTTTCTTCATTGCAAACACATTTTACAGACAGTTATATACATAGATGTCACCTGACAGCCAACACAGAAAGACGGCTCTCTCAGAGGTGCAGAAGGAACTGAAGCATGGTAGAGCATGGTAGAACAGCAGTCAGCATTCATTTCTAGAAGTGGCAAAGACAATGGATCTCTCCCATTTGTAGGTGTGAAACCACCTGGTGGACTCCTTCCAAGAGGCTGTAAAGACTCTAGCCAGGCACAGTGAGTTCAGAGGACTATCCTCCAAGCTGCAAGATGCAGTGTACTGATGTTGGGATGAAGCATCTGGCCACTTGAGTGGAAGTCCTGTTTGCATGGAAGATTGACAGATCTCCCCCAGGATAGGTAAGGGGGATGAACCATGGTTGCCTCAGCAAATGGAGTGCAGTGAGGATCATATCAGAGCCATCCCTGGACTACCTGACTATGACATGCAAGAGGAGCAAGAAGTGTGGAAAAAGGTACATCATTTCACTAATCCACACTCTGAGGAAAGCATCAGCTGAGGAGCCTCAGACCCTGCCTGCTCTGGATCAGAAGCATCTGCATTTGGTGTTGGAAGGGGAAGCAAAGAAGTCAGTGGTCAGATGGTCCCACTGCCAGGTGACCAGGCAGTACATTTCCTCAGAGTGTGTCCACTCATGCTGGAGGACCCAAGATCAGTTAAGAGTCCACCACAGTGTTGTCTGCTCCACCCACATGTACCACTATGGTGTGTAGCATCTTGGTAGGCACCAGTTCCAGAAGAGGTGGAGGAGGGTAGAGGCACGTGTGCCTCCCTGCTTGTTGATGTAGCAGACAACTGTGGTGTCACCTGATGTCAGCTGGACCATCTTGTCAAAGAGTTATCTGTTGAAAGCTCTGAAAGTCTTGACGTCTGCCAGATGTTCTAAGGCACTGATTTGTAGGGAGGCCTCTCTCAGCACTCAGTGGCTTTGTACCACTGTAGCACTGCAGTGTGCTTCCCATTCAGTTGTGGGCGCATTGGCAGTCACCATGCAATCCAGATCAGGGAGGCAAAAGGGCACGCTTGTAAAATGATTTTGACTGCTGGTCCACCAGAGGTGGGAATAACGGATGGCAAGAGGGAGTGTCATCTGGAGGCCTTGGGGATGTCTGGGGTAGAAGTGCTGGATAAACCAGCACTGTAAGTCTCT